>ML782897.1:1516230-1533529 GCA_009831015.1 Picea engelmannii | reverse complement strand
ATTCATTCAATTTAATATGTCAAGTTTGTAAATCTCATTCTTAACATTTGAATTCTGGATTAGATATATAATAATAAAGTTGAGCAGTCAAGCAGCCTCATTCTTTGATTCGCTCGGTGATTCGCCAGTGTCAAAACTTTAGCTGGTCCATTTTCTTGGGGAAGACCGATAGCGTGGTGTTGACCTTTACGTACAATTGTTCTTTGCGTTGATTTTTAAATGCAAAATTGCATTTTAATGTGTAGTATGCAATTTTATTAACAAAGGCATAATGTGTAGCATGCAATTTTAACGTGTAGATTTGCCCCTTCTTTTCATAACAAAGGCATAAAAGAAGGCTGTGCCGGCGTGGAATGGGGTCGGATGTAGAAAGACGGCTGTTATTGGTTTGAAAGTCTTTTCAAAAGAGTTGATGTCTTTGAAGAGACTGAAGCGATAGAAAAGTATTAAACAAATTTAAATCATAAACTCCACATTAATCAATTATTCTTCTACTTAAAACTAAAACATTATAAATCTAATCAACTGTATGTAGTCGAGGAAATGCTATGTATGATGGATGAGGGAAGGGGTCCTCGTTAAATATATCATTCAAAGCACTTTTGAAAAATTATTTTTAGGTGATCATGATGGTTTGACCCCTAGTCAAGCTTAAAAGCATAAATAGTATTGGGATAAAAAAACACTTGAATATTAAAAGAAAACAATGTTGTAATTATTGAAGGGCTTTGTCTAAACATTCTACATTTTGGTATTTTTCATTAAAATATGGTGATATAAATTTGGCTCAACATTTTGAAAAATATGAGGGACATTTGACCATTAAAATCTCCAAATCCAACAATTTGAGATTTAATATTCATGGAAACGAGTAAAAAATTACAACTTTTAAACTAGGACTTATTCGATCATAACTACGTTAAAAGTTTATGAATATATTTTGTTTATTTCTAAAAAATATATTTATGAAAATATTAATTTAAACTAGAAATATTTTGTTTATTTCTTCAGAAAGATTAGACTAAAACATATTGAAGAACTTATTGGAGCATGTTTGTGAGTTTAATGACTATGAAAATAAACTCTATATATATAAAAGATCGCTTTGAGATTATTTTATAAAAAATCTATATCACTTTTTCTTAATAAATTAAACTATTAAAAATAAAAATAAAAATTAAATAAATAATGTCATTTTATATAATAAAGTTTTTATACTATTTAAAAATATATTGTTATTAAAACTAGGATAAAAAAATTTCATTTAAAAATAAATATATCTTGAAAATGAAGATTCAAAAATTTTCAAATTCAAATACTATAAATCTATAGTAAATAAAATAGGAATTACCATTCTAATGCATGGCGACAATGTAAATATATTATTGTTTGAGTTGCTAATGACTTACTGTGGGGGTGAAGCCTTGAAAGTACCGGCCATGATATCAGTAGAGGAAGAATGTGAAAACTATAAGAGAGGGTTCATTATGACAAATAACCCCAAATTTCTCTTGATGAGGATGACAACCTCCTTTGGATCCCAAAGAGAGAAATTAGTTAATGAAGAAAGGACTGGTGGTTGAATTATCAACCACCCCCATGAATGGAAACATGGGTTGTCAGCCCGAAGTACCACAGGGACCTGCAGACTCGAGCTTCCTTCTGACAGAAGGAATAGGATAGGTCGAAAAACCTTCCAAGGTAAGAGGGATACACACGGGAGAGGAGACACTAGACAAAAGGAGCGTAATCTCGCAAGGGAGATGCGCAAATCTCTCTAGCGAGTCACGAGTTGAAGGCCGCAAGCTTGATGTCGAGAAGCATCTAATAAACCTCGTTGAGGCCATAAACAAGAGAGAGAAATCTCTGAGTTACAAAGAACATGACCCAAACAGAAGCAAAAATGGAGGAAGAACCCTCAAGAAGTGTGAGAATTCCCTGGTGATATCATGGCTTGACACGGGGGTGGCCAGAGTGCTAAGAATGAATGTCTCTGTGCCTATCGTCGGGTGGAAGGATGAACACCCACAGTTAGTTGGTTGGAGAAAACCCATAATAGATAAGCAATCTCCTACCCTGTGTAATTTATCTGTAACTGTGTATGAATTGGCTATACTATGTATGTTGCAAGAATTGTGTATGACTTCTTAATGGATATATTGTATTCCTTTTATCACTGCTTGGTTGTATAATTAGGCCAGTAAGAAATCATATGGTTAGGATATGTTTTATACTCGTAAATACTTGTGTCCTATGGTGGCATAAGCCCGAGTTATGAACTTTGTGTTCGTCGACCGTGAACACAGTTTCATGTATGCATGTAAACCTTCCTAATCATTTTGAGTCCCTTTGATCCAGGTGGATATCGGTGGCCACCCACCTTTTCTGACTGGCTCAAAATTGTTTTCTAGCAATTTTGGCAATTTACTATTTTTAGCAGGTTTTAACTTCCGGGGCCATTTTGAGGGCCTAAATGAAGGTTTTTCGAGATCGAGGTTCACAATGATAGCCAAAGGCATGATTGAGCCCCCAAAAATGAATCTCCTTGACGATACCTTTCCAACGAGCTATCAAACGCCTAAAATGGAGATCGTATGCAAAAGTTACAACCCTGGGAAGTTGATGTACTCACTTACCCAAATGGGGCCCACATGACTTTTGGCGCTTCATCTCCTAGGGTTAGGTTTTTGGATGTCTAGTACTTTTGGCATTCCCGTTTATTGTAAAAAGGCCTTCAGAGCCTCATTGTAATCATCTTCTTGCGAATGCGATTAGCCGTCACATCTCTTCTTAGAGATAAGCTGCCACCATTCTAGCAAGTCTTTCACTCTGTATTTTATAGTCTCTGTACATTTCTTTCATTAATAGAAATCATGCATTACTGTATATCTATGTTTATGGTTGCATATCCGATCCATTTCTGTTATATTATTGAATATCTACGATATCTCTGTGCATTTCATTATTATATCTCCGCTCTCATTTCGTGCCGAAAATAATCCGGATCAGTGGTATCAGAGCAGGCTGCTCTTGATCGGTTTTTCAATGCATGTCCCTGACGAGGTCCGAGTATAGCAAGTTGGGTCTCGAGCTTGTCTCTCTTGAAGACAATCACTTTCGCACACCCAAGAAACCCTCAATGGCGGAAGAAAAGAAAATCGACGGAGTAGACGATCCTATCAATCTGTTGCTTGAGCAAGCTCTCACGCGACAGAGGGACGAAATGATGGAGAATTTTGCCCACATCCTTAAATGCCTACCGATAGCATTAGGCGCATCTTCATCAAGCGGCCACTTTGAAGGCACCTCGCCTTTCAAGGTACAAGTTAATTTTGATATTCTTGTATTTGAAGGACAGATAGATGCATAAGCCCTAGAAAAATGGTTAACTCTGCTAGAAGGTTATTTCTCTGTTCACAATTTTTCCGACAAAGAAAAGATCACCTTCGCACTCCTTAAAKCTCTCCCTCATGTCAAACATTGGTGGGAAACTTACTGGGAGCAAAGTTCCACAGAGGAGTCTGGAATATATGGGGTCGATCCCACTTGGGATTTTTTTGTGGATGCGGTAAAGGAACAGTATTACCCTGTTGGAAACTATGAGGACCAGTACATAAGATGGACCACACTGTGGCAAGAGAAGGGCCAAGTAGTTTCAGAGTTCACCCATACCTTCCGTACCTTGCGCACCAAGGTGGGTATCAAAGACTCTGAGTGACATTTGGTTCTGAAATACCGTGGGGCTCTAAACAGATACATCTAAACTGAAATGGATTTTCTGAACATCTCATCACTCAATGCTGCTTATCGATATGCTATTAAAATTGAGCAGAAATTTAAGCACCATAACAAACGGGAATTCAGGTCTGCAAATCCTTAACAACCAAAGTATGACAAAGACAACCCACACAAACAGTCTCCCGAAAACCAGTCCAAGACACAGGGAAAGAAGGGTCACGGGAAGACAAAGAAGGACACCGGAAAATGGTGCGAGTTCCACAAAATACCTTGGCACAACACCGATGAATGTCACTCAAAACAGTCATTAGTGGCCGAGATCAAAGACAAGGAGCCAAACCTTGATTCAAAATCTGATTCTGAAAATAATGGTAAAAGACAGATCATCGACGCAAACCCCACTACTATTGTCGCGACCACAAAAATTCAACCCGAAGAACCAATAGATTCTGAAGAGGGGGAGTGCCTTTTTCATTCACAGATGTGGGTGAAGGGGACCCCGCTGCATTTTATTGTTGATAGCGGAAGCCATAAGAACCTCATCTCAGCAAAGGTCGTCAAATAGTTGGGATTGTCGACAACACCACACCCGCAGCCATACAACATTGGGTGGCTTCTCCAAGGACAAGATCTTCGTGTCAACCAGCAATGTCGATTGTCATATGGCATCTAGCCCTTCAAGGACGAGGTATTATGTGATGTTGCCCCACTGCATGTCTGTGATGTTCTCTTGGGCCAACCATATATGTGGAAGCGCCATGCTGTTTATGAGTCTCGACCCCATAGTGTCATTGTTACTTTGGGGGGTCATCTCTACAGAATACCAGAGGTAGTTCCAACTATTTTTCCACCTAAAACGTGCCGCAAGGTAGTATCTCATATGGCAAAATTTAGCTTCTTCACAATCTCTTCGAAAGGGGAACAAAAGGACATTGAAACCACTACAGTTTTGCCCCCTGCACCTTCTATCCAACAGAAGCGGGTCGACAAGGTTGCAACAAAGCACAAAAATTCCTTCTACACACCTTCCTCTCATGTATCTCGACTTGTTGAACAGCCTCAACTTCAACAGGTTCATGACAGACTTCCACAAACCAAGCATCGCAATGTCTCCAGCAATACAAGCAGCTCACCCAGATGCAGATCCAACAAACGCTTTGCCCTCTCCCCCAGGAACTCAACGCAATGGAGACAATTGCTTCCTAAGGAGGGAGGATTGATCCAGGTGGATATCGGTGGCCCCCCACCTTTTTCGATTGGCTCAAAACTGTTTTCTGGCAATTTTGGCAATTTACTATTTTTAGTAGGTTTTAACTTCTAGGGCCATTTTGAGGGCCTAAATGAAGGTTTTTCGAGATAGAGGTTCTCAATTATAGTTGAATGAATTATTGAGCCCCCAAAATGAATCTCCTTGACGATACCTTTCCAACGAGCTATCACACGCCTAAAACGGAGATTGTATGCAAAAGTTACGACCCCGGGAAGTTGATGTACTCACTTACCCAAACGGGGCCCACATGACTTTTGGCGCTTCATCTCCTAGGGTTAGGTTTTTGGATGTCTAGGACTTTTGGCATTCCCATTTATTATAAAAGGGCCTTTAGAGCCTCATTGTAATCATCTTCTTGCGAATGCGAGTAGCCGTCGCATCTCTTCTCAAAGATAAGCTGCCACCATTCTAGCGAGTCTTTCACTCTGTATTTTACAGTCTCTGTACATTTATTTCATTAATAGAAATCTTGTATTACTGTATATCTGTGTTTATGGTTGCATATCCGATCCATTTTTGTTATATTATTGAATATCTGTGATATCTCTGTGCATTTCATTATTATATCTCCGCTCTCATTTCATGCCGAAAATAATCTGGATCACCCTTGGAGGACGAAGCCTGTTAAGCTTAGAAGAAGAGCGCAAGGCTCTTAAGTCCTTCATAGCTGACAAAGCTCAGGAGGGATAACACTTGCAGAGTGTTCCGTAAACCAAGGTCGATTGCAGAGGAAGGGGAAAAGGTTCAAAGTCTTTGGAGACTGAAATTATTCAAGGACAGGAAGCAGCGAAGACTCCAGAGGAAAAACGGTTGATATTGGAGAAACATAGAGATGAGGACGGTCAATCGTTAGATCTACAGAAGTAGCGATAACCTTAACGTTTCGTGCCCAAAGGAGGATTTCGACGTTCAGGGAAACAAAGGTAGAGATCCCTTCGAATGCGTGATACATGAAATCCCGACTGGAAGTTAGACCGTCAGATATCGAGTTGGACAAGTGTCGACCGATGGAAGAACCTTACAACGTGGGACTCACAAAATCCCAAACTCTTCGAAGAGGAAATCAAGCCATCCATTGTAGAGGATGTGTGGCGAGAGCTCAACATTTCGCTAACTCATAGAGCAAGAAGGTCAAAGAGCATATTGTTCGAACTAGCGATGTGCGAAGTCGCGATTTGATCGTAGTTGTCCATCAAGGAGGGCACATGGCAAAAGCTCAGCCTTTCACTTACTCGCGACTCGAAGGAGTCAACGAGAAAGGTTTTAAGGACTCGGGATACATGAGATCGCGAAAGGATCTAGACTCTTGGATAAAAGCCACGGGAGAACTGTTGGATTAGAACCTCCACATGGTATCGTGTATCGAGGGTTCAAAGGTTGAAAAAATTTCTTTTCGACTGCAGAAGTCGCGAAGTGTCGAGCATCGAGAGCTCCTGCGAACACGTGGCACATCCGTTAGGTGGGGACCACGTGGTTGACATGTGGTTGACACATGTCGCCTGGGAAAGAGTCAACCCATTGTCGACCTTTCGCGATTGGGGATTCGCAAAGGAGGAGCACGAGGGCTCAACACTCCAACTTGCGAAGTCGTGAGCTGCGAGTAGTACTAGTGTTTAGCCTAGCCTATGGTTGTATGTAGCAGGCGTTAGGGAGGAGGGAGCCATACCCGTATCGCATTCCGGGTATCCGCGTTTGAAGAAAGAGGAGTCAAGAGCCTTGACTCTCCAACTTGTGAGTTGCGAAAGGTGCTTGTGCTAAGGCTAGGTTGTGGTTGCTTAGAGGAGGATAAGGGAAGGGATGGTGTATACTAGGCCTCGTAAAAATTCAGGGATTCTGTCCCTCGAGGAAAAGACAAAAAAAAAAAATTAGTTGTCGTAGTGGGTGTGTGACAAATTGGTATCAGAGCATGGTTACAACACTTGGCCTACTTGGGCTCATGTACGAGTTGCGTAAGGAGATATAGTTATATGCATTTACTCTTTGAGGAGAAGGACTGTAGATTGGACTTTTGTTTTTGGGAATTCTTGTTGAATTTCAACAGAAGAATTTCTTTACCCCCTTTGTCAAAGTGATGACTACTCTTACCTAAGTAGGGATATGCTAATTAACATGGATAATAAGACTTGAATGTGGATAGTTGAAGGTGGCAGGGTTCTATCAAGGGTAATTGAAGCCTGAAAGCTGAAAAACCTGATGTTAGTGACGCCATCTCTAAGAATGGGTAGTTGGAACATTAGGCACTGATGATGACTGGTTATATAATTGTTAATACCTTTGTGGGCCTAAAGGAATCTGAGATGATCAGGTAGGATCCTTGGTTGTACAATTACTGCTTTATATTAAAATCGGAGTATATAACTCCTCATGACCAGAGAAAAGTGAGATGGGTAAGACCCTATGGACGCTGAAGCAAGGAGGTTTTCTTGCTAAGACGTTGTCACATAAAGAGGAAAGTGACCCTGGTTGGTTATAGCCATGAGAGAAGACAACACCAACACAAGGTATGACTATGAGATTAGTCCTGTAAGTGACTGAAGTCTCAAACTAAAGGACACTAACGATGAAATTAATGTTATGAACTTAAATATACATAAATAGATATTCATAACATAATAATTAATTAAATAATAATTATTAATAATGAAAGGTCATGTCTCAAAGGACATGACTATTGGTTAAGGGCACCCCTGCGTGGGTATATAAACGAGCCCTCATTCTCAATTGTAATCATCTTATCTATTCATATTTTATACATTATTCCTACATGGATTACTTATAAGATATTCGTGCCTATGTGGCACAAGGTATGAAGGGATTTGGTAAGAACCCTTCCGAAATATTTTATTGTCTCATGTTATGCATGAAAATTGAAAGGTCAGTGGTATGCCATGGATACCCAAGTAGAGTATGATTCAAGAAGGAGAACCTGAATGATGGAGGCGTGAACCTCTGGTAGTAAATACCGGTTGTAACCCTCGGAAGAATTCATGAACTGATATTTCATGAACGCATGGACCAATCAAGGAACAATTGGAAACAAAAGTTCTCATAGATAGCACGTTGCATGGAATTACTTCAAGGAAATGCATATTTGCATAAAGGACAGACAATGGATTTCCCATTGAGGAAGGAGGACCTTCCAACATTTCTACTCACATTTTATAGCTGTTAGAGAAAACCAAATTTGGGTGGCCATGACTGTTGGCACCCTGGTTATTAATGAAGGAATAATGCTTGGGTGCATTCATGCAAAACTTTTAAGTTTCATGTGTACTAATTTGGGATCGTGATCAGCCTATAGCAGGAAGAATGGTCCTGTTGTAAGAATGAATGAAAACGAATAGGCCATGTGGTGGAGAGGTTGGTTAAGTTCCAACACACCATGGCCAAGAACCTATCATAAAGTGTGACAAACTTGAAATCAATGCAAGGGTGCATTGGGTATGAATGTGGCCACAAATGTTGGCGCATTCAATAAAATCAATTGATATCTTAATCACATTTTGGAAATTTGGTAGGATGGAATGATGCATAGATAAGGGATGATGTATCCTTTCTCTTTGAATCCTTGAATAGATGAAATGACCTGGATTGTTAGTATACTTGATTTTTGAAAAAGGTAATGTACACGAAAAACTAACAATTGTTTGGTTGTGTAAAGAATGAAATTGCAAGGAGGAAAGGGTCTTGGATATGGCAGTGTTGTAAGTCCATAAGGAAGATCGATTGCCTACTGAGCCAAACTGTAAGGAATGGTATTTCCTTTTTGAGAAAGTAATTTAATTGTTAAGTATGCACAATTCTGAAATTGTTGTGACGATGTTGTGAAGGTGAAATAAAATGTATATGCATGGAAAAGATAACAAGTTGTTTGGCTGATTGAAGTTGAAAGTGCAAGAAGCAAAGGGGTCGTGGATATGGCAGCATTGTAAGCCCATAAGGAAGGCCAAATGTCTGCTAAGCCAAACTGTTATGGGAAGGAAAGTCCCATAATTATGAATCTGGTTCCTGTGCAGAACAAATATGAAAACAAATCGTGAGATTGGAAAATCTATGGGCGACAGATTTGCAATAAAATTCTGAAAGTTAGAATTTATAATGATGTCTCATGAATTTTGTATGCCTGTGATACAGGTGAGATTAAAAGACATGTCCAGAAAGGACAGATGAGGGATTTCAAAGTTGAAGATGATGAACATGGCTACTACTGAGCCATGAAAACCCCGTGATAAGCAATGATCGCCTGAAAATTATTGTGTTGAGGTAACACAAGCCAGAGGTACGCATCAACAGAGAAAGTCTGAGGGACGCCTCGACTGTAAGACTTGATAGAATCTCTAAAATTTTCCTGTGCGAGAAAACCTTGGCAGGGCAAGATGGATCAACAGAGGGACTATATAGCAATGAAGGGGATGCCTATGCCTAGGCCTGGAGGGTGAGTGACCGCAAGGAAGAGGAGAACTTAATAATTCTTGTAAACTATTGGGATCATGCACACAGTGGATCGACAGAGGGACTATATAGCAATGAAGGGGATGCCTAAGCCTAGGCTTGGAGGGTGAGTGACCGCAAAGAAGAGGAGAACTTAATAATTCTTGTAAACTATTGGGATCATGCACACAGTGGGTAGTTTCCCATGCAGAAAAACCTTGGAAAGGAAGATGAAATCATGATAGCTCTTGTGAACTATTGAATTGGAATCATGCACCTAATGGGTACGTCAAGGAAAGTGATGAGCATGGATAACAAAACTACCATGTGGATATAGATCCACAAACTGCATAGATAAGTATTGTGCTAAGATTATGAAATTTTTCTTTTGAATTTTGAACAACAGTAAGATGTTTTCGCACAAAATTGTGATTAATGTGCTTGTTGTCCAAGAATTATTGAACGCAGATGATGAAGACTAAGATCCTGAAAGAGGACCTGACCGAGGACGAAGGTCAAGACTTCTGAAGTGGCTAAATGAGACAGATGTGACAGTTGTTTTTGAGAAAGAACACTGAGGACAGTGTTCCTTTAAGGGGGAGGGAATTGTAACACCCTATTTCCCCCAATTTGCAATTAATCATAAAATAGGAATTACCATGCTAATGCATGAGGACAATGTAAATGTATTATTGTTTAAGTTGCCAATGACTGACTGTGGGGGTGAAGCCTTGAAAGTACTAGCTATGATATCACTAGAGGAAGAATGTGAAAACTATAAGAGAGAGTTCATTATGACAAATAACCCCAAATTTCCCTTGATGAGGATGACAACCTCCTTCGGATACCAAGGAGAGAAATTAGTTAATGAAGAAAGGACCGGTGGTTGAATTATCAACTACCCCCATGAATGGAAACATGGGCTGTCAACCCGAAGTACCACAGGGACCTGCAGACCTGAGCTTCCTTTTGATAGAAGGAATAGGATAGGTCATCAAACCTTCCAAGCTAAGAGGGATACACATGGGAGAGGAGACACCGGACAAAAAGAGCGTAAGCTCGCAAGGGAGATGCGCAGAGCTATCCAGAGAGTCACGAACTAAAGGCTGCGAGCTTGATGCTATGGAGCATCTGAGAAACCTCGCCGAGGCCATAACCAACACAGAGAAAGCTCTGAGTTACAGAGAACATGACCCAAACAGAAGCGGAAACGGAGGAAGAACCCTCGAGAAGTGTGACAATTCCCTGGTGATATCATGGCTTGGCACGGGGGTGGTCAGAGTGCTAAGAATGAATGCCTCTGTGCCTATGGTCAGGTGGAAGGATGAACACCCACAGTTAGTTGGCTGGAGGAAACCTGTAATAGATAAACGATCTCCTGCCCTATGTAATTTATCTGTAACTGTGTATGAATTGGCTATACTATGTATGTTGCAGGAATTGTGTATGACTTCTTAATGGATATACTGTATTCCTTTTATCACTGCTTCATTGTATAATTAGGCCAATAAGAAATCATATGGTTAGGATATGTTTTATACTCATAAATACTTGTGTCCTGTGGTGGCATAAGCCCGAATCACGAACTGTGTGCTCGTCAACCATGAACACAGTTTCATGTACGCATGTAAACCTTCCTAGTCGATTTCAGTCCCTTGGAGGACGAATCCTTTTAAGCCTAGAAGAAGAGCGCAAATCTCTTAAGTCCTTCATAGCTGACGAAGCTCAGGAGGGATAACACTTGTAGAGTGTTCCTTAAACCAAGGTGGATTGCAAATGAAGGGACAAAGGTTTGAAGCCTTTGGAGACCAAAATGATTCAATGATGGGAAGCAGCGAAGGCTCTAGAGGAAAAACAATCGATATTGGAGGAATGCAGAGATGATGACGGACAACCGTCAGATCTACAGAAGTAGCGATAACCTTAACGCTTCGTTCCCAAAGGAGGATTTCGACGTTCGGGGAAACAGAGGTAGAGATCCCTTCAAATGTGTGATACACGAAATCCTGATGGGAAGTTAGACCGTCAAATATCAAGTTGGAGACATGTCGATCGATGGAAGAACCTTACAACCTGCAAGTCATGAAATCTCGAACTCTTCGAAGAGGAAATGAAGTCGTTCATTGTAGATGACGCGTGGCGAGAGCTCAACATTTGGTTGACTCATAGAGCAAGAAGGTCAAAGGGAATATTGTTTGAACTAGCGATGTGTGAAGTCATGATTTGATCATAGCCATCTATCAAGGAGGGCATGTGGTGAAAGCTCAGCGTTTCGCTTATTCGTGACTCAGAGGAGTCCACGAGGAAGGTTTTAAGGACTCCTGATATGCAAGATCGCGGAAGGATCCAGACCGTTGGATCTAAGCCACGGGAGAATCGTTTGATCAAAACCTTCACGTGGTATCGCGTATCAGGGGTTCAAAGGTTGAAAGAATTTCTTTTCAACTGCAGAAGTCGCGAAGTGTCGAGCATCGAGGGATCATGCAAACACGTGGCACATCCATTAGGTGGGGACCGTGTGGCTGATAGGTGGTGGACACATGTCGCCTGGGAAAGAGACAACCCATTGTTGACCTTTCACATTTCGAGGATTCGCAAAGGAGGAGCACGAGGGCTCAACACTCCAACTTGCGAAGTCATGAGTTGCGAGTAGTACTAGTGTTTAGCCTAGCGTATGGTTGTATGTAGCATGCACTAGTGAGGAGAGAGCCATACCCGTATCGCATTTCAGGTATCGACATTTGGAGAAAGAGGATTCGAGAGCCTTGACTCTCGAAATCGCAAGTTACGAAAGGCGCTTGAGCTAAGCCCAAGTTGTGGTCGCTTGGAGGAGGATAAGGGAAGGGATGGTCTGCGCTAGGCCCCATAGAAATTTAGGGATTCTGTCCCTTGAAGAAAAGACAAAAAAAAAAAATAGTTGTCGTAGTGGGTGTGTGATAGTTCCTCAAACCACTGCTGCCATGAAAAAAAAAAAAATCTTCATTATCATTTTCTCCAGCCACATTCACATAAATTAGTCCTATCAGAGGCTTTCATAGAGGAACAACTACCTTGTTTAACAATTTTCCTTCACTGCATTTCGTCTAAGGAACAACAGGTGGCTTCTAGAATTTACCTTTAAGATAGACTTATTGAATGTATTCAATGGCCAAAGTCTGGGATGAATTATCCTTAAAGTCCCTGCAACCACCAAAGACATGGACTTATTTAGAATACAAGACCAAATTCGGAAAATGCCAATTCATAGTTGTGTTCGCCTCACTTATTAACATCTTTACAATAGCTTAAAGCAAAGTAGCGCATGAAAGGAAAATTCTGGGGAGCAAACTAGTGCCGATTCTTGCAAGGAATTCTTCAATCTTAAGACAAAATTAGTACATAAATCTTCAGTCATTTTTGAACTTTCAAACTACTAACTGCAATTTTCAATGCAAAGCATGTTGTGGAGGGGTAATGTGATGTGATCATAATTCAGATGAATAGGACGAGTGAGAGAAAGACATGACTTCTTTCAATTGAAGTTGCAGAGCGCAATAATCCATAGATAATTCAATACTCAAACAAACTAACGAGCCATCAAAATGGCTCCAACTGATGATTGATAATGACTAAAAAAAATTATAATATAGATCATTATCTTATCTCGATCGGCAACAGAGAACAAATACCTAGTAGAAATGTGAATTTTCGATTGAAAACTAAACAAATAAAACCTCTATATATTATTTGTGGATCCCTAATAATAATAGGAAAGAACAAAACATGACCTTCCAAGTGCATGCATCTTGCATTCGTACCGAGCTCCGTGTTAGATTGTTTTCTTTGATCCACTCTTCTTGGACGATGACAGGTCTCCAATGGTTTGCGTTGTAAATCCATGAGGAGAAGGATATGCTACGAACTTCAAAACATCGTCCCCTAACATCATAAATGGCAAAATGCCACAGCTCTGTAACCAACAATCAAACGCTCAGCTCCTTCATAGGCATTTTTTGGGATTGAAGGTGCTTAAGGTGAAATTTGCATTTAAATTTAAAATGATGGGTTGGAATTGAATATCACTTGGGAGTATCGACTATTTTTGGAGGGGGGGATGAAATTACCAGGGATTGACAGAGGCACCAGAGCATGAATTTCAGGTGAAAAAGCACGATTGGTTGGTTGTGAAGAATTACTTCTTCCGTCCTGCATGTTGTGCATATTTTTGATCTTTTCCTAGTGGTAACAACAGGAGGAGAAAGTGTTGATGCCAAAAACTTTCACTAAAATTAGAGTCGTTCCAAGAGGAAACTCCAAGGTGGGCCTTGTGGTGTCTACACGTCGGTGACCCCTGGTAGAGATCTCGTCCATGATGCGTCGACTGGGCTGCTGCTCAAGATGAAAACACAATCCCTTTCCTCCATATTTGCTCAGGACTAAATGGAATATGATTTCAATGTGCAGTGATTTGATTCAGTACGTAACCCCCCTCTGATCTACCTGTGATCGAGTGTTGCTATGAGGGTTATTGCGTGCATTTGGACTAGGGGTCTACAGTTCGAGTCCCGATACATCGAACTCCGAGGCTCTGAATTCAGATGAATAGGATGAGTGAGAGAAAGCCATGACTTCTTTCAATTGAAGTTCTAGAGTGCAATAATCCATAGATGCTTCGATAGCTTGCCCCTATTTCCATGAAGTAAGAGTTTTGAGTCTGTGAAGAAGTAGAGTTTCGAGTAGGAGTTTTAAGTCTATGAAGAAGTAGAGTTTCGAGTTGGTGAAGGAGAACACGTGTCGAAAGAAGATTCTTCTATTGCAATTATAGATGACAAGTTTCAATTGGCTTCGGATAGACGAGGAAGAGGCAAGAGAAACCTCCCCTTAAAGAACGCCTTCGGTGTAATTAAATCGTTGTACATTGTTGTACAGAATCCCAAACGTTTGTGTTGAGAATTGTTGGGAATTCTACACGATACTATGTACAATTTTCTTTTATATATAATAATATATTCAGCCATATCTATATTGTTTATATTAGTCTATATCTATATTGTTTATATTAGTCTATATTAGTCTATATTGTTTATAAAAGTTTCATAAAGTTTTTTTAATTTTTGTTATTAAAATGAATTATTTTAAATTTCAATTTTTTTTTCATATTTTTTTTTTTTAATTTTAAAGCTTTTAAATTTTTGTTATTAAAATGATTTTATTTTTTATTTTTTTTAATTTTACAATCTTTTTCATATTTTTTTAAATTTCAAATTCTATTTTGTAATTGATCATACAAAATATCTCTATTGCCATTTCTTTTAAAGTAGAAATAACCCTAATTCTAACTCTTACATTTCTTTTAAAGTAGAAATAACCCTAACTCTAACTCTAACAGAAGATCCTAATCGTAACTTTATAGAAATAACCCTAACCATAATTCGAATAGGATAACCCTAACCTTAATCTTGAAAAGACTAAATTTCACACTAGCATTAATTCTCAAACCATTTAAATAAAGAGTAGTATGGTCATTTATAACCATACCAATTATATTTTTAGTTATATATTATATAAATATTTTTAAACAATGTAGAGATATACATATACTTAAAATTTATCTTTCCTAAATATGGTGAGAAGGTGGAGATATTATTATTGTTATTATTATTATTAATAAGAAGATTATTTTTCATTAACATCAAACAAATTTAACTATAATATATATATATATATATATATATATATATATATATATATATATATATATATATATATAATGAAAAATTAATGTGTTTGCTTTAATATTGTTTTTTATTGGATATTAATAAGTTATTCTATAATCTGGATGTTTAAATGTTTTAAGGTTGAGTTATATAACCATTTTTAAAAACAAATTAAACTAATTTAAATTCATCTTAAATTTAAATGTTTAAAATTATGACTTTTGTTTTATTTTAAAGTTTTTTCAATTTCTAAAATAGAAAAAAAAAAACCTAATTCTAACTCTAAAAGAATATCCTAACCCTAATTATATAGGAATAACTCCAACCCTAATTCTAATAGAAATAAATCCAACATTAATCTTGACCTAATCTTAAGTATAATAATCATTATTAACAATAGTTAACCATAATAGCTATTAATAATAATTAACCATAATATCCTATTAACTATTAACCATAATTAACCATTAACTATTAACTATTAACCATAATTAATCATAATTAACAATATATTGAATACATAATTTTAATTAAAATCTATAAATAAATGTATATTGAACACAATACTTTTCTTTAACAGAGTAACCTTCATAGAACAGATTAAACTCAAACCCATATATAAATGCATATTCAAAGCAATAGTTTTCATTAACGGATTGAACACTTGAGAGATATACTCTTTTTCTATCTTTATATCTATATCTATTACCTACGTTTTGGAATTCGTTAAGGTGAAAGAAGCAAATTGTTTGTTGGTTAAAAAGTGGTTACAAAAGGCTGAGAGGCCTTGGCAACCTGCTACTTTTGGAGACGGAGTACTCCCTAAACGCCATCGTCAACTCACAATCTTAGCATCTCTGCACCAATGCAATGGCATGTGGATTGCAGTCATAGAAAATAAAAAATATATATAAATAAAATATAGGAATATCAGTGGTTTACAACATTAAACATGATTCATTTTTAATTGTAGATTTGTGCTAGTTTCGATGAAAGCACATGTGCGAAGACTAAGGATAGAATAGCGGGCAGGGTTTCTTCAAGGTTCTTGAATTTGGCTATAGCAGCTAGGCTTAATAAATCTACTTCATTGCTAAACGTTTCATCCCACATTATGAAAACTGCTAATCCACTCCTCTCCCGTCGAATCAACCATTATGACACTGGTAATCCCCTCCTCTCCGTGGCTAATCCACTCCTCCCATATCTATATAATTTCCGAAACTTTGGTATATTTTACTGAACATATATGCTGGTGTTCATTCATTTTTTTCCTTGACAATAGTTTCATCCTGTGTCCCAGATATAGTATTATCCATATAAACAAGCCTCTTGACCAAGGATCGACCTGTGCATCAGTCCTTTGTTTTCATCATTTTGCAGCGAGTGGGTTATTTCAAGTTTAATGCCATTAAAATTTGATTATAATGGCCAATTGCAAAACCAAAAACTGTACAAGGAGGCCATTGATGTTTAATTGCACCACAAATCTTGGTGGAWTTAYTCAAAACRGTTGCCAAAAAATAAGYATYATACATTCAACCGATCAAGAATCAAAATCAGATGTTAAGACYTAATTATGTCATAATTTTGAATATGAACTTGTATGCATTAATCTTCTTCTCCCTTTCCTTGATTGTCTCAAGTTTCGGTCTMCAACATTGCCCTCTGTACTTGACCAATTGAGYATACTCTTTCCGTAATTCAGGGGTATTGCAGAGCCTACCCGGCTCGTCTGCAAAATCCCCGCCCACTGAATGGCCGCGTTCATCAATGTTAAGCCTTCTGTCTTCCATAAGCTTTGAAATAAACTCCGGCCAGATTCGAAGGTCTCCGCCGGCGTCGCTTTTACGTATCTCAAACGACTGGCAGAAAACAGAAGCACGTTCGATACTGCGAAAAGGAGCTGAGAGGCGACCGGTGGAGATAGGTGGAGTTTTTGGGGGAGGTGGCGGCGATATTAAGGAAGCCAGCGATAGGAGAGATAAAGGAGACTGAAAGAAATGTTTGGGTAGAAGTAGGTACTTGTTGCCCACCTTCAGTTGCTCATTTGGAGAAAGAGTGGCGGTCTTCTGCCCGATGTAGAATGAATCCGAGTGACAGACTAAACATTGAGGGAATTCTTGAATGATCTGGGCGGCACAGAGGGGTTTATGAAGGATTT
>ML782897.1:1492922-1508319 GCA_009831015.1 Picea engelmannii | reverse complement strand
TCATACAAATATCTTGGAATTGATATTCACCACAAGCTCAATTGGAATTAGAGCATTGAGAAAAGGATTATTGGGGGATGGAAAGATTATTATGGGCTTGAAAACAATTGTAAATCAATTGATCTTTGGAGTTGGGATAAGAAGAAACTCCTCTTTGAGACTCTTGTTACACCTGTTATTATTTATGGATGTGAAGTCTGGGACTCTAGTATCTCTCGTGAATCCTTGAGAAAGATAGAGAAAATACAAAAGAATTTTATAATCTATAATCTCAAAATTAAAGGAAATACACCCTATCCCGTCCTCCTCTTAGAAACAAGCCTCTCTCCCATTGAGAGCATGGCTATTACTAGATACCTAATGTATAAGAACAAGTTAAACAACATGGAAGACAAGAGGCTACCTAAAATTGCTTCGAAATCAAATCATAACCACCATCAACTCAAGCAAGTATGGCATAAAGATGCTCAGTCTTGGCTAAACTATTGGGGAATCATGGAAGAAACCATTTTGCAGAAAAAATATACCATTAAAAAAAACGTCAAATCAAAATTTAAAGAGAAAATGTGGTGTGATAAAGAGTTAGAGGAAAAAAGAAAATTAAGGTATTATAAAGATGTAATCAACCCTAATCTAGAAGATCAAAATTATCTATCTGTTTTTCCAAGTGTAAAGAAAAAAATAAGCATTGCTAAGATAAGAACAAATTCTCACAAGCTCCATAGTGAAACTGGGCATTGGTCAATTCCTAAAACGCCATAGGATGAAAAAGTGTGTCACCTTTATGAAACTAAGAAGGTTGAAGATGAAAAACACTTTCTCTTAGATTATCCAACATGTACCCATATTAGATCTCATTTTCAAAATATTTATCACACTACCAACCTTCCTAACATCTTAACTCAACAAAAGTATGGTTATCTTGGAAAGCTTCTCTTAATGTTTTTCAAGCACATAAACAAAATTGTAAATAATCAAAAGTAATCACTTACCCTCTTAAGGTTTGATAGACCAATTTGGTCTTATTGGACGTTAATCATCATCATCATCATCATCAATTAAAATTCCTAGTAGTCCTAACATGATCCTAACAAGTCTTAGCTGAGTATTGAATCCCGCACTCAAGCACTAGAAGTCAATTAGGGATTTCCTTTGATTTTAAAAGAAAACAATGTTGTAAGGATTGGAGCATGTTTGTGAGTTTAATAACTACTTTAAAAGTTTATGATTTTTTATTTTTTAATAATATATAAAAATATATTAATTTAGAAGCTTAAAAGCATAAGTAATGTTATACTAAAGAAAATTGGATTATTAAAAAAAACATTGTTGTAAATATTGAAACATGTTTGTAAATTTAATGATTACTTAAAAAGTTTATGAAAATGTTTTGTTTATTTCTTAAATATATATATGAAAATATTAATTTAGAAAGATTAGTTCAAATTATTTTATAAAAAAATTATATATTTTTTTGTTAACAAATTAAAATAAAAAAGATTTTTCATATAAATAATGTAACTTTATATAATAATTTTTTTAAAAATATGATAAAAATATTTTCCAAAAAATAAATATATGTTAAAAATTAATTTAGAAAGATTAGTTCAAAATTATTTTATATTTTTTCTTAACAAATTAAACTAAAAAAGTTTTTTCATATAAATAATGTCATTTTATATAATAAATTTTTAAAAACATGATAAAAAAAATTTCAAAAAAAATAAATATATGTTTAAAATGTGGTTTAAAAAATTTTGAAATTCAAATACAATAAAACTATAATTAATAAATAATTCATTCAATTTAATATGTCAAGTTTGTAAATCTCATTCTTAACATTTGAATTCTGGATTAGATATATAATAATAAAGTTGAGCAGTCAAGCAGCCTCATTCTTTGATTCGCTCGGTGATTCGCCAGTGTCAAAACTTTAGCGATAGCGTGGTGTTGACCTTTACGTACAATTGTTCTTTGCGTTGATTTTTAAATGCAAAATTGCATTTTAATGTGTAGCATGCAATTTTATTGGATTCCTTGACTCATGAGGTCATGAGTGGGTTACATTATTGGATTCCTCTTATTTCCCTACATTTTATCTTAGTTTTTAGCTTTATTTCGTGTTTCTAAAGGGAGAAATATATTTGTCTTATTTGTCGTGCTCAATCGCGTGGTTAGATTCTTGCGGGATTAAGGAATGGGTTTCTTATTTCCCTCTTTATCAAGATCGCGTCAAATTTAGTAGATCCATAATAGTCATCATACCTTTTAAATAAATATTATTTCCTACTCATTTGTAACCAGCGGCATCCATTAGGACCAAGTGAGATATGTTTTATGAACTTTATGAGCACAACTTTAATTAGGTTTGAATTTGACGCTAATTTTTATTTCTTTATTTAACTATTATATATTATTATATATGAACAATTCTAAAATCTATATGTTATTATTAATATTTATTTGATTTTTAAAACCATCAATTTAATTTAATAAGGAGTTGAATATAACTCTCCATTGAATTGGTGGTTTTAAGAATTATATATACACTGAATTGGTGGTTTTAAAAATTATATATATGGTGAGTTATTATTTTAAATTTGGTTAGAGCTATATTAAGTAGGATGATAGGTTTCACATTATCTTTATTACAATGTGACTGAATTATCATAATGGCACTATCTCTAAGCATATTAATCATGATAATTGTATTAATAATACAAATTAATAAAAACACATCTAAAATACATAATATTTAAATGATGAGTAAAAATAAATGTAAAACATCATGAGAGGAAAATTTTAAAATACTACTGGTCATAAATAATTTACTTGATGGATAGGAGCACCCATCAAATTTGTACCCTAACCCCCAAAGATCATTAGTGTTATGGTAACAATGCTTTTTTTTAATTTAATTAAAATGCTTAGCATTAGAAGTCAATTATGGATTTCATTTTATTTTTAGGTGATCATGATGGTTTGACCCCTACTCAAGCTTAAAAGCATAAATAGTATTGGGATAAAAAAACACTTGAATATTAAAAGAAAACAATGTTGTAATTATTGAAGGGTTTTGTCTAAACATTCTACATTTTGGTATTTTTCATTAAAATATGGTGATATAAATTTGGCTCATCATTTTGAAAAATATGAGGGACATTTGATCATTAAAATCTCCAAATCCAACAGTTTGGGATTTCTAGAAAACTAACTGAATAATATTCATGGAAACGAATAAAAAATTACAACTTTTAAACTAGGATTTATTCAAGCATGACTACTTTAAGAGTTTATGAAAATATTTTGTTTATTTCTAAAAAATATATTTATGAAAATATTAATTTAAACTAGAAAGATTTTATTTCTTTAGAAAGATTAGACTAGGACATATTGAAGAACTTATTGGAGCATGTTTGTGAGTTTAATGACTATGAAAATAAACTCTCTCTATATATAAGATCGCTTTGAGATTATTTTATAAAAAATCTATATCACTTTTTTTTAATAAATTAAACTATTAAAAATAAAATAAAAATTAAATAAATAATGTCATTTTATATAATAAAGTTTTTATACTATTTCAAAATATATTGTTATTAAAACTAGGATAAAAAAATTTCATTTAAAAATAAATATATCTTGAAAATGAAGTTTCAAAAAATTTCAAATTCAAATACTATAAATCTATAATAAATAAAATAGGAATTACCATTCTAATGCATGAGGACAATGTAAATGTATTATTGTTTGAGTTGCCAATGACTAACTGTGGGGGTGAAGCCTTGAAAGTACTGGCTATGATATCACTAGAGGAAGAATGTGAAAACTATAAGAGAGGGTTCATTATGACAAATAACCCCAAATTTCTCTTGATGAGGATGACAACCTCCTTTGGATCCCAAGGAGAGAAATCAGTTAATGAAGAAAGGATTGGTGGTTGAATTATCAACCACCCCCATGAATGGAAACATGGGTTGTCAGCCCGAAGTACCATAGGGACCTGCAGACCCGAGCTTCCTTCTGACAGAAGGAATAGGATAGGTCGAAAAACCTTCCAAGGTAAGAGGGATACACACGGGAGAGGAGACACCAGACAAAAGGAGCGTATTCTCGCAAGGGAGATGCGCAAAGCTCTCCAGTGATTCACGAGTTGAAGGACGCGAGCTTGATGTTGAGAAGCATCTGAGAAACCTCGTTGAGGCCATAACCAAGAGAGAGAAATATCTGAGTTACAAAGAACATGACCCAAATAGAAGCAAAAATGGAGGAAGAACCCTTGAGAAGTGTGAGAATTCCCTGATGATATCATGGCTTGACACGGGGGTGGCCAGAGTGCTAAGAATGAATGTCTCTGTGCCTATCGTCGGGTGGAACGATGAACACCCACAGTTAGTTGGTTGGCGGCAACCTGTAATAGATAAGCGATCTCCTGCCCTGTGTAATTTATCTGTAACTGTGCATGAATTGGCTATACTATGTATGTTGCAAGAATTGTGTATGACTTCTTAATGGATATAATGTATTCCTTTTATCACTGCTTGGTTGTATAATTAGGCCAGTAAGAAATCATATGGTTAGGATATGTTTTATACTCGTAAATACTTGTGTCCTGTGGTGGCATAAGCCTGAGTCACAAACTGTGTGCTCGTCGACCGTGAACACAGTTTCATGTATGCATGTAAACCTTCCTAATCATTTTGAGTCCCTTGGAGGACGAAGCCTGTTAAGCCCAGAAGAAGAGCACAAGTCTCTTAAGTCCTTCATAGATGATGAAGCTCAGGAGGGATACAACTTGCAGAGTGTTCCTTAAACCAAGGTCGATTGCAGAGGAAGGGACAAAGGTTCGAAGTCTTTGGAGACCGAAATTATTCAAGGACGGGAAGCAGCGAAGGCTCCAGAGGAAAAACGGTTGATATTGGAGAAGCATAGAGACGAGGACGGACAACCGTCAGATCTACAGAAGTAGCAATAACCTTAACGCTTCGTGCCCAAAGGAGGATTTCGACATTCCAGGATACAGAGGTAGAGATCCCTTCGAATGCGTGATACACGAAATCTCGACGGGAAGTTAGACCGTCAGATATCAAGTTGGACACGTGTCGACCAATGGAAGAACCTTACAACATGCGAGTCACAAAATCCCAAACTCTTCGAAGAGGAAATCAAGCCATGCATTGTAGATGACGTGTGGTGAGATCTCAACATTTCGCTAACTCATAGAGCAAGAAGGTCAAAGAGCATATTGTTCGAATTAGCGATGTGCGAAGTCGCGATTTGATCGTAGTTGTCCATCAAGGAGGGCACGTGGAGAAATCTCAGCCTTTCTCTTACTCGCGACTCGAAGGAGTCAACGGGAAAGGTTTTAAGGACTCGCGATACACGAAATCACGAAAGGATCTAGACTGTTGGATAAAAACCATAGGAGAACTGTTGGATAAGAACCTGCGCATGGTATCATGTATCGAGGGTTCAAAGGTTGAAAGAATTTATTTTCGACTGCAGAAGTCATGAAGTGTCGAGCATCGAGGGCTCCTGCAAACACGTGGCACATCCGTTAGGTGGGGACCGCGTGGTTGACAGGTGGTTGACACATGTCACCTGGGAAAGAGTCAACCCATTGTCGACCTTTCGCGTTTCGGGGATTCGCAAAGGAGGAGCACGAGGGCTCAACACTCCAACTTGCGAAGTCGCGAGTTGCGAGTAGTACTAGTGTTTAGCCTAGCCTACGGTTGTATGTAGCAGGTGCTAGGGAGGAGGGATCCATACCCATATTGCATTTCGGGTATCCGCGTTTGAAGAAAGAGGAGTCGAGAGCCTTGACTCTCCAACTTGTGAGTTGCAAAAGGCGCTTTCTCTAAGGCTAGGTTGTGGTCTCTTAGAGGAGGATAAGGGAAGGGATGGTCTACGCTAGGCCCCGTAGAAATTCAGGGATTCTGTCCCTCGAAGAAAAGACAAAAAAAAAAAAATTAGTTGTCGTAGTGGGTGTGTGACAAATTGGTATCAGAGCATGGTTACAACACTTGGCCTACTTGGGCTCTTGTACGAGTTGCATAAGGAGATATAGTTATCTGCATTTACTCTTTGAGGAGAAGGACTGCAGATTGGACTTGTGTTTTTGGGAATTCTTGTTGAATTTCAACAGAAGAATTTCTTTAACCACTTTTTCAAAGTGACGACTACTCTTACCTAAGTAGGGATATGCTAATTAACATGGATAATAAGACTTGAATGTGGATAGCTGAAGGTGGCAGGGTTCTGTCAAGGGTAGTTGAAGCCTGAAAGCCGAAAAACCTGATGTTAGTGATGCCGCCTCTAAGAATGGGTAGTTGGAACATTAGGCACTGATGATGACTGGTTATATAATGGTTAATACCTTTGTGGGCCTAAAGGAATCTGAGAGGATCCGGTAGGATCCTTGGTTGTATAATTACTGCTTTATATTAAAATCGGAGTATATAAATCCTCATGACCAGAGAAAAGTGAGATGGGTAAGACCCTATGGATGCTGAAGCAAGGAGGTTTTCTTGCTAAGACATTGTCGCATAAAGAGGAAAGTGACCCTGGTTGGTTATAGCCATGAGAGAAGACAACACCAACACGAGGTATGACTATGAGATTAGTCCTGTAAGTGACTGAAGTCTCAAACTAAAAGACACTAATGATGAAATTAATGTTATGAACTTAAATATACATAAATAGATATCCATAACATAATAATTAATTAAATAATAATTATTAATAATGAAAGGTCATGTCTCAAAGGACATGACTATTGGTTAAGGGCACCCCTACGTGGGTATATAAACGAACCCTCATTCTCAATTGTAATCATCTTATCTATTCATATTTTATACATTATTCCTACATGGATTACTTATAAGATATTCGTGCCTATGTGGCACAAAGTATGAAGGGATTTGGTAAGAACCCTTCCGAAATATTTTATTGTCTCATGTTATGCATGAAAATTGAAAGGGCAGTGGTATGCCATGGATACCCAAGTAGGGTATGCTTCAAGAAGGAGAACCTGAATGATGGAGGTGTGAACCTCTAGTAGTAAAGACCGATTGTAACCCTTAGAAGAATTCATGAACTGATATTTCATGAACACATGGACCAATCAAGGAATGATTGGAAACAAATGTGCTCATAGATAGCACGTTGCATGGAATTACTTCAAGGAAATGCATATTTGCATAAAGGACAGACAGTGGATTTCCCATTGAGGAAGGAGGACCTTCCAACATTTCTACTCACATTGTATAGGTGTTAGAGAAAACCAAATTTGGGTGTTCATGACTATTGGCACCCTGGTTATTAATGAAGGCATAATGCTTGGGTGCATTCATGCAAAACTTTTAAGTTTCATGTGTACTAATTTGGGATCGTGATCGACCTATAGCAGGAAGCATGGTCCTGTTGTAAGAATGAATGAAAACGAATAGGCCATGTGGTGGAGAGGTTGGTTAGGTTCCAACACACCATGGCCAAGAACCTATCATAAAGTGTGACAAACTTGAAATCAATGCAAGGGTGCATTGGGTATGAATGTGGCCACAAATGTTGGCGCATTCATTAAAATCAATTGATATCTGAATCACATTTTGGAAATTTGGTAGGATGGAATGATGGATAGGTAAGGGATGACGTATCCTTTCTCTTTGAATCCTTGAATAGATGAAATGACCTGGATTGTTAGTATACTTGATTTTTGAAAAAGGTAATGTACACGAAAAACTAACAATTGTTTGGTTGTGTAAAGAATGAAATTGTAGGGAGGAAAGGGTCTTGGATATGGCAATGTTGTAAGTCCATAAGGAAGACCGATTGCCTACTGAGCCAAACTGCAAGGAGTGGTATTTCCTTTTTGAGAAAGTAATTTAATTATTAAGTATGCACAATTCTGAAAGTGTTGTGATGATGTTGTGAAGGTGAAATAAAATGTATATGCATGGAAAAGATAACAAGTTGTTTGGTTGATTGAAGTTGAAAGTGCAAGAAGCAAAGGGGTCGTGGATATGGAAGCATTGTAAGCCCATAAGGAAGGCCAATTGCTTGTTGAGCCAAACTGTTATGGGAAGGAAAGTCCCATAATTATGAATCTGGTTCCTGTGTAGAACAAATATGAAAACAAATCGTGAGATTGGAAAATCCGTGGGTGACAGATTTGCAATAAAATTCTGAAAGTTAGAATTTATAATGATGTCTCATGAATTTTGTATGCCTGTGATACATGTGAGATGAAAAGACATGTCTAAAAAGGACAGATGAGGGCTTTCAAAGTTGAATATGATGAACATTGCTACTATTGAGCCATGAAAACCCCATGATAAGCAATGATTGCCTGCAAATTATTGTGTTGAGGTAACACAAGCCAGAGGTACGCATCAACAGAGCAATTCTGAGGGACGCCTCGACTGTAAGACTTGATAGAGTCTCTAAAATTTTCCTGTGTGATAAAACCTTGGCAGGGCAAGATGGATCGACCAAGGGACTGTATAGCAGTGAAGGGGATGCCTAAGCCTAGGCCTGGAGGGTGAGTGACCGCAAGGAAGAGGAGACCTTAATAATTCTTGTAAACTATTGGGATCATGCACACATTGGGTAGTTTCCCGTGAGGAAAAACCTTGGAAAGGAATATGAAATCATGATAGCTCTTGTGAACTATTGAATTGGAATCATTCACCCAATGGGTACGTCAAGGAAAGCGATGAGCATGGATAACAAAACTACCATGTGGATACAGATCCACAAACTGCAAAGATAAGTATTGTGCTAAGATTATGAAATTTTTCTTTTGAATTTTGAACAACAGTAAGATGTTTTCGCACAAAATTGTGATTAATGTGCTTGTTGTCTATGAATCATTGAAGGCAAATGACGAAGACTAAGATCCTGAAAGAGGACCTGACCGATGATGAAGGTCAAGACTTCTGAAGTGGCTAAATGAGACAGGTGTGACAAGTGTTTTTGAGAAAGAACACTGAGGACGGTGTTCCTTTAAGGGGGAGGTAATTGTAACACCATATTTCCCCCAATTTGTAATTAATCATAAAATAGGAATTACCATTTTAATGCATGAGGACAATGTAAATGTATTATTGTTTGAGTTGCCAATGACTGACTGTGGGGGTGAAGCCTTGAAAGTACTGGCTATGATATCACTAGAGGAAGAATGTGAAAACTATAAGAGAGGGTTCATTATGACAAATAACCCCAAATTTCCCTTGATGAGGACGACAACCTCGTTCGGATCCCAAGGAGAGAAATTAGTTAATGAAGAAAGGACTGGTGGTTGAATTATCAACCACCCCCATGAATGGAAACATGGGATGTCAGCCCGAAGTACCACAGGGACCTACAGACCTGAGCTTCCTTTTGATAGAAGGAATAGGATAGGTCAGCAAACCTTCCAAGGTAAGAGGGATACACATGGGAGAGGAGACACCGGACAAAAAGAGTGTAATCTCACAAGGGAGATGCGCAGAGCTCTCCAGAGAGTCACGAACTAAAGGCTGCAAGCTTGATGTTGTATAGCATCTTAGAAACCTCACTGAGGCCATAACCAAGACACAGAAAGCTCTGAGTTACAGAGAACATGACCCAAATAGAAGTGGAAATGGAGGAAGAACCCTTGAGAAGTGTGACAATTCCCTGGTGATATCATGGCTTGGCACGGGGGTGGCCAGAGTGCTAAGAATGAATGCCTCTGTGGAAGGATGAACACCCATAGTTAGTTGGTTGGTGGCAACCTGTAATAGATAAGCGATCTTTTGCCCTATGTAATTTATCTGTAACTGTGCATGAATTGGCTATACTGTGTATGTTGCAGGAATTGTGTATGACTTCTTAATGGATATACTGTATTCCTTTTATCACTGCTTGGTTGTATAATGAGGCCAGTAAGAAATCATATGGTTAGGATATGTTTTATACTCATAAATACTTGTGTCCTGTGGTGGCATAAGCCTGAGTCACGAACTGTGTGTTCTTCGACCATGAACATAGTTTCATGTATGCATGTAAACCTTCCTAATCGATTTCAGTCCCTTGGAGGACGAAGCCTTTTAAGCCTAGAAGAAGAGCCCAAGTCTCTTAAGTCCTTCATAGCTGACGAAGCTCAGGAGGGATAACACTTGCAGAGTGTTCCTTAAACCAAGGTGGATTGCAGAGGAAGGAACAAAGGTTTGAAGCCTTTGGAGACAAAAATTATTCAATGACAGGAAGCAGCGAAGGCTCCAAAGGAAAAACGATCGATATTGGAGGAATGCAGAGATGAGGACGGACAACCATTAGATCTACAGAAGTAGCGATAACCTTAACGCTTCGTTCCCAAAGGAGGATTTCGACGTTCGGGGAAACAGAGGTAGAGATCCTTTCAAATGCGTGATACACGAAATCTTGATGGGAAGTTAGACTGTCAGATATCAAGTTGGACCCATGTCGACCGATGGAAGAACCTTACAACGTGCGAGTCACGAAATCCTGAACTTTTCGAATAGGAAATCAAGCCATCCATTATAGAGGATGCATGGCGAGAGCTCGACATTTCGCTGACTCGTAGAGAAAGAAGGTCAAAGGGAATATTGTTCGAACTAGTGATGTGTGAAGTCATGATTTGATCATAGCCATCTATCAAGGAGGGCATGTGGTGAAAGCTCAGCGTTTCACGTACTCGTGACTCGAAGAAGTCCATGGGGAAGGTTTTAAGGACTCCCGATACACGAGATCGCAAAAGGACCTAGACCGTTTGATCTAAGCCACGGGAGAATTGTTTGATTAGAACCTTCGCGTGGTATCGCGTATCAGGGGTTCAAAGGTTGAAAGAAATTCTTTTCAACTGCAAAAGTCGTGAAGTGTCAAGCATCGAGGGATCGTGCAAACACGTGGCACATCCGTTAGGTGGGGACCGTGTGGTTGATAGGTGGTGGACACATGTTTCCTGGGAAAGAGACAACCCATTGTTGACCTTTCACATTTTGAGGATTCCCAAAGGAGGAGCACGAGGGCTCAACACTCCAACTTGCGAAGTTGCGAGTTGCGAGTAGTACTAGTGTTTAGCCTAGCCTATGGTTGTATGTAGCAGGCACTAGTGAGGAGGTAGCCATACCCGTATCGAATTTCGGGTATCGACATTTGGAGAAAGAGGAGTCGAGAGCCTTGACGCTCGAAATCGCGAGTTGTGAAAGGCGCTTGAGCTAAGTCCAAGTTGTCGTCGCTTGGAGGAGGATAAGGGAAGGGATGGTCTACACTAGGCCCCATAGAAATTCAGGGATTTTGTCCCTCGAAGAAAAGACAAAAAAAAAAAAAATAGTTATCGTAGTGGGTGTGTGACAGTTCCTCAAACCACTGCTGCCATGAAAAAAAAAAAAAATCTTCATTATCATTTTCTCCAGCCACATTCACATAAATTAGACCTATCAGAGACTTTGATAGAGGAACAACTACCTTGTTTAACAATTTTCCTTCACTGCATTTGTCTAAGGAACAACAGGTGGCTTCTAGAATTTACCTTTAAGATTGACTTCTTGAATGTATTCAATGGCCAAAGTCTGGGACGAATTATCCTTAAAGTCCCTGCAACCACCAAAGACATGGACTTATTTAGAATACAAGACCAAATTCAGAAAATGCCAATTCATAGTTGTGTTCGCCTCACTTATTAACATCTTTACAATAGCTTAAAGCAAAGTAGCGCATGAAAGGAAAATTATGGGGAGCAGACCAATGCCGATTCTTGCAAGGAATTCTTCAATCTTAAGACAAAATTAGTACATAAATCTTCAGTCATTTTTGAACTTTCAAACTACTAACTGCAATTTTCAATGCAAAGCATGTTGTGGAGGGGTAACGTGACGTGATCATAATTTAGATGAATAGGACGAGTGAGAGAAATCCATGACTTCTTTCAATTGAAGTTGCAGAGCGCAATAATCCATAGATAATTCAATACTCAAACAAACTAACGAGCCATCAAAATGGCTGCAACTGATGATTGATAATGACTGAAAAAAATTATAATATAGATCATGATCTTATCTCAATCGGCAACAAAGAACAAATACCTAGTAGAAATGTGAATTTTCGATTGAAAACTAAACACATAAAACCTCTATATATTATTTGTGGATCCCTAACAATAATAGGAAAGAACAAAACATGACCTTCCAAGTGCATGCATCTTGCATTCGTACCGAGCTCTGTGTTAGATTGTTTTCTTTGATCCACTCTTCTGGGACGACGACAGGTCTCCAATGGTTTGTGTTGTAAATCCATGAGGAGAAGGATATGCTATGAACTTCAAAACATCGTCCCCTAGCATCATAAATGGCAAACTGCCACAACTCTGTAACCAACAATCAAACGCTCAGCCCCTTCATAGGCAGTTTTTGGGATTGAAGGTGCTTAAGGAGAAATTTGCATTTAAATTTAAAATGATGGGTTGGAATTGAATATCACCTGGGAGTATCGACTATTTTTTGGGGGGGGGATGAAATTAGCAGGGCTTGACAGACGCACCAAAGCATGAATTTCAGGTGAAAAAGAACGATTGGTTGGTTGTGCAGAATTACTTCTTCCATCCTGCATGTTGTTCATATTTCTGATCTTTTCCTAGTGGTAACAATAGGAAGAGAAAGCGTTGATGCCAAAAACTATCACTAAAATTAGAGTCGTTCCAAGAGGAAACCCCAATGTGGGCCTTGTGGTGTCTACACGTCGGTGACCCCTGGTAGAGATCTCATCCATGATGCGTCGACTGAGTTGTTGCACAAGATGAAAACACAATCCCTTTCCTCCATATTTGCTCATGACTAAATGGAATACGATTTCAATGTGCAGTGATTCGATTCAGTATGTAACCCCCCTCTGATCTACCTGTGATCGAGTACTTCTACAAGGGTTACTGCATGGATTTGGCCTATAGATCTACAGTTCGAGTCCCGATACATCAAACTCCGAGGCTCCGAATTCATATGAATAGGATGAGTGTGAGAAAGCCATGGCTTCTTTCAATTGAAGTTGCAGAGTGCAATAATCCATAGATGCTTCGGTAGCTTGCCCCTATTTTCGTGAAGTAAGAGTATTGAGTCTGTGAAGAAGTAGAGTTTCAACTAGGAGTTTTAAGTCTATGAAGAAGTAGAGTTTCGAGTCGGTGAAGGAGAACACGCGTCGAAAGAAGATTCTTCTATTGCAATTACAGATGGCAAGTTTCAATTGGCTTTGGAAAGACGACGAAGGGGTGAGAGAAACATCCCCTTAGGCCTAACTAGCACAGCCGCTAACTCGTGGCTGAGAACGCCGAAAGGTCGGTTAAGAACGCGTGCTATAAAACGTCTATGGTAATTTGTAATCGATCTGTGGTAATATGAAACATTTGGCTGTACGGTTTAATCATATTTAATCATTTAAACGTGGCAATTATATATCCTTACAGTAATTTTTAAATGTGATTAGGTAAATGTTAAAAAGTAAACATGTTAACGGATGTCTTGATAAATACAAGAAAGTTATGAACACTAAATCCGACTCATTGATTTTGGAGGACGACTAAGAATATGCCAGCATCTTCAATGCATAGCCATTAGATTAGGGTTTAAGATTAAATAAGGTTAAAAGATCATTAATTGTGCCCATCATCAATAGGTGTACGCCTTTCGGCGTAATTAAATCGTCGTGTGTCAAAAAACAATTCCCAAAAGTTTCATAAAGTTTTTAAAATTTTTGTTATTAAAATGAATTATTTTAAATTTCATTTTTTTTCATATTTGTTTTAATTTTAAAGTTTTTAAATTTTTGTTGTTAAAATGATTTTTTTTTTTTTTTAATTTTATAATCTTTTTCATATTTTTTTAAATTTCAAATTCTATTTTGTGATTGATAATACAAAATATCTTTACTACTATTTCTTTTAAAGTATAAATAACCCTAACTCTAACGAAAATTCTAATCTTAATATTATAGAAATAACCTTAATCATAATTTTAATATGATACCCTTAACCCTAATCTTGAAAAGATTAAATTGCACACTAACATTAATTCTCAAACCATTTAAATAAAAAATAGTATTTAAATAAAAAGTAGTATGATCATTTATAACCATACCGATTATATTTTTAGTTATATATTATATAAATATTTTTAAACAATGTAGAAATATACATATACTTAAAATTTATCTTTCTTAAATATAGTGACAAGGTGGAAATATTATTATTATTATTATTATTATTAAGATTATTTTTCATTAACATCAAACAAATTTAATATATATAATGAAGGATTAATGTGTTTGCTTTAATATTGTTTTTTATTGGATATTAATAAGTTATTTTAAAATGGATATTTAAATGTTTTAAGCTTGAGTTACATAATAATTTTTAAAAACAAATTAAACTAATTTAAATTCATCTTAAATTTAAATGTTTAAAATTATGACCCTTTATTTTATTTTAAAGTCTTTTCCACTTTTAAAATAGAAAAAAAAAACTAATTTTAACTCTAAAAGAATATCCTAACCCTAATTATATCACAATAACTCCAACCCTAATTTTAATAGAAATAACTCCAACATTAATCTTGACCTAATCTTAAGCATAATAATCATTATTAACAGTAATTAACCATAATAACTATTAACAATAATTAACCATAATATCCTTGTGGGATTTTAAGCTCAAGTTCATATATCTAATGCAATGCAATAAGAATGAAGTTACCACAATCAATTATGTCAATTAAGTTTAAATATTATATGTCAAAATAGAATTTGCAATTTTTAGAATACTTGAAATCTAGTTCTTGGATTTATTAACCCTAATTTCAGCCAACTATAAAATGAAAACAAATACTTCATAATGAATACAAAATTTGCATAATCTTTTTCTATTAACTCATATAGAAAACAATAATTTTAGTTAAGTGATATCAGAACTTTCATTGAAAGCTTAATTTTCATTAAATACAACTTTCATTGAAATTTCATTAACATATTGAAAGCATAACTTTCATTAAAACCGACAACTTTCATTGAATACATAATCTTCAATAAACACATTGAATGCATAACTTTCATTAAAAGTGTAACCTTTATTAAATATATTGAATACATAACTTTCATTAAATGTATATTGAACACAATAGTTTTCATTAACAGAGTAACCTTCATAGAACAGACTAAACTCAAACCCATATATAAATGCATATTCAAAGTAATAGTTTTCATTAACGGATTGAACACTTGAGAGATAGAGATAAATTTCATTAAAATCCATATATACTCTTTTTCTATCTTTATATCCATATCTATTACCTATGTTTTGGAATTCGTTCAGGTGAAAGAAGCAAATTGTTTGTTGGTTAAAAAGTGGTTACAAAAGGCTGAGAGGCCTTGG
>ML782897.1:1475118-1491641 GCA_009831015.1 Picea engelmannii | reverse complement strand
TTTGGGTAGAAGGAAGTACTTGTTGCCCACCTTCAGTTGCTCATTTGGAGAAAGAGTGGCGGTCTTCTGCCCGATGTAGAATGAATCCGAGTGACAGACTAAACATTGAGGGAATTCTTGAATGATCTGGGCGGCACAGAGGGATTTATGAAAGATTTGAAGGGTGCCATCTGAGCGAACCAGCTGGATGGTTTCCTCCTTCTTCTTCATGCCCATGCCCACCGCAACGCAGGACGCCGTATTGCCCATATTTTCTCTTTTTCCTTATTAACAACAACCAGAGTAAAACATGGATAAACCAAGAAAGGACGCAAAATTAGCCTTGCATATAAATAATCTGTAAACCAGTGGAGAGATCAGCGGAGAGATCTGGATTAGATATATAAAAATAAAGTTGAGCAGTCAAGCAGGCTCATCCTTTGATCAGGTACGCTCTCTGATTCGTCAAAACTTTAGCTGGTCCATTTTCTTTGGGAAGAGCGATAACGTGGGGTTGACCTTTACGTAGGTTTGGTTTTTTCGTTGAATTTTGAATGCAAAATTGCATTTTAATGTGTACCCTGAAATTGTATTATAGATTTGCCCATTGTTTTCATCACAAAAAGCATAAAACAAGGGTCGGCCGGCGTGGAATGGTGACGTATGTAGAAAGCTTGCTGTTATTGATTTGAAAGTCTTTTCAAACGAGTTGATGGCTTTGAAGAGAGTGAAGCGATAGAAAAGTATTAAACTAATTTAAACCAATGATTAAAGAGACATAAACCTCACATTAATCAATTATTCTATTAAAACATTATAAATCTAATCCATTGTATGTGGTCGCGCAAATGCGATGTGTGATGGATGAGGGAAGCGGCCACGCTGAAAGGTGTACACCTATTGACAATGGACAGATTTAATAGGGGTTTAGTGCTTAATAAGTTTTCTATGGACACGATTAAATATGGGTGGAATATTCTTAGTAGTCACACAAAATAAATGGCTGTGATTTCAATCATTAACTTTCTAGCTATTATAAAGACATCCGTTTATGTGTTTACTTTTTTACATTTACCTAATCATATTTAAAAATTACTTTGATAACTAACTGATTGCCACGATTAAATAATTAACCTTTAAGATGACCACGTTTAAATTATTAAGGAATATTGGATTGCCAGACACACTTGGATGAGCGTTTCATTTTCATTTAGCTGTCTGTGGATCATATTGGATGAGCGTTTCATATTGGATCGTCGTTTCTACAAGTGCGTGGTAATCTATGATGCCAGGCGTCCTAAGACACAATGGCAAGTGGAATAATAGGAACCCGCAACCCAATCGATTACCTGTGATAGGACTGTGTTATGATAATAATTGTGATTGTGGTCGCAGAGTCGAGAACAATAATGAAATATTTGGCTAAGAAATACCAAGGACATGGTGGTAGCTGCGATCTGTTGGGAAGAACATAGGTAGAGCAAGCTTTCGTGCGTTTCAATTACCAGCGAAACCTTTCGTAAATCTGTCTTACATGATGCTTTTTCAAATCGATAGAAGAAGATGAGATGCGTTGGGACAGCCACAGATACGTGTGAAATAAAGACTTCAGATTTGTAAAAAAAGGAAAACCACATTAATGGCCGATTAGGGTTTCTGTGAAGCAATTGTTTTCTAAGTGTTATCGGTCGATCAGGGTTGTTGTATTCGTTATGATTATACAGTGTAATTATCTTCCCTTTGATTTTGCTCTGAGGCCTAGCCGACGGAATCAATGAGCAGTCCAGGTGTTGTTCATTGAAAAAAATATCAGATTTAAGGTATCATATTTTGTAATTTTTCTGAAATCTCCATTGAATAATCTATTCCATACTGGACACAAAAGTAGAGTTGAAATTTGTAAAATTCTTTTATCAACTATATAGATTTGAGTTCTGGTCTCACTGTTAAATTTACTAAGGAATAAATTTTGATTTCAAATTGTTAACAGACATGCAAATAATTCGTTTTGAACGCTGCCATCAATATAGTGATGCTTAAGTGTCTGAAAGAAGGTATGCTGCTTCTAACCCTAATTCATAATGATCTGATGGTCAACCCCTATGAGATATAAAGCTTCTTGCATTCATGGTTCAAGCATAGATTGATCGAAATATGTTTTAATTATCTAGCAAACCCTTTCTTTTATAGGCCTGACTGTTTGTAATTCCATTGACATGGCCAACAGATTTTGCTTTCAAAGGGACAGATTTCGATTTTGTAAGGGAGAGGAAGTGATACAACGAAGGCGATGTTGGGTGGTCATAAACCTTCAAATACATCAACCCCCTGTGCTGCATGCAAGCTGCTCCGACGGAGGTGTGCTCAGGAGTGCCCATTTTCCCCATACTTTTCCCCTCACGAGCCTCAGAGGTTCGCCTTTATTCATAAGATATTTGGAGCTAGCAATGTCTCCAAGATGTTCATGGTGCACCTCGAATCCCTTTATTGTTTTGGCTTTGGCCATGATTAAGGTTTGCTTGAATTTTCCTGGAGTAGTATTGGGTGTATGTGTGGATTTGAGATTTAATCATGTGTAGATTAGTAAATTCACATGAAGAAGAATTTTGAACTGTTTATGACAGTGTTTTATTTTCTGGACCATATGGAGACGTCCATTTCATTTTATGGTTCTGTGGTGTCAATTACCAGTCGACACTTTTCGACGTTCACCAGCCACAAGTTTGTGGCTGTGCTAGTTAAGTATACCATTCAAAGCGATTAGAGAGATTTTACCGCGTGAAAATATGTAACAAACTTTGTCCCCAACTTTGGAATTATAATGTGAGGGGACCAAACCCACTTATCGTATTATAAAATCCCACAAGTAGGCAAGCACGTGGAACCAGGACTCATGAGAGTATAATGCTCCCTGTTTGCTGTCTATTTAAACAAACATGTATAAGGGCATAAATATCTTTTCTTTGCCCTCTTTTCATCTATTTAATAGAACACGTTATCTTTTCTTTGCCCTCTTTTCATCTATTTAATAGAACACGTGCAAGGAAGTCAGCAAAATGAGTGCTAAATTTTTTTGATATGCCTTTAAAAATATCTCTCATTGGACTTTTTACAATCTTCAATGGTAAATTTTAATTTCGTAGTTTTGTTTTCAATACCACGTTTAAGTTTTCAGTGTCCTTGACTCGGGAGTGGGTTACATTATTGAATTCTCTTATTTCCCTCCATTTTGTCTTAGTTTTTATCTTTATTTTTCGTTTATCTAGTGGTCGTAACGCTCTTTTCATCATTGTCTCTCTAAAGGGCGAAATATATTTCGTTTTTAGCTTTTAGCTTATAGCTTAGTTTATCTTAATTTATCTAGTGGTCGCTCTTTTCATCATTGTGGTTCCAAATATTTGTCTTGCTCAATCGCGTGGTTAGATTCTTGCGGGATTAAGGAATGGGTTTCTTATTTCCCTCTTTATCATGCAAATAGTCATCATACCTTTGCCCTCTGTTTCTTGCAAATAGTCATAGGAATGGGTTAGATTCTTGCGGGATTAAGGAATGGGTTTCTTATTTTCCTTTATCATGATCGCATCAAATTTAGTTGATCGATCGAAAATAGTCCTCCTACCTTTTAAATAAATAATATTTCCTACTTCATTTGTAACCAACCACATCGATTAGGACCAAGTGAGCTATCTTTTATAAACTTGATAGGAACACGTTTCATAGAGGTTGAATTTGACTGATATTTATTTATTTTTCTTTAATATATCAAGAATTTTTAAATCTATATATTATTATTCATGTCTCAACCACCACTATCTCAACCTCCTCAACAGCTTCCTTGGCCTTGTCTGAGCATTTGTCTTCGATCAGGCACTCAACATAGGTCGTCTCATATTCTACCATGCAATTTTATTATAGATTTGCCCCTTGTTTTAGTGTATATATATATATATATATATACACTAAACAAAAAAAAACATATAACTATGAATTTATTTATGATTGTAAATTTTAAGTTTACAAAATTTATAGATTATGATTTTTTTAAACAAAAGATTAATGATTCTTCTCAAAGATCCAAAGTTATATATATATAAATGCACTAAACTTCTATTAATCACATAATAATACAATCATACCTTGGTGGAAGCCTTCCAAGAGAGGAAACCAAGCCCCCACCAAGTTTTTTCATAAAACAATTGACAAGTTTCAAAGTTGTTCTTCTATCTCCTACTAACATAGGCTAATAGTTGAAAGTCTATAATATTTTATCCATAGAACTCTAAACAAAAAAGACTACAAAAAGATCACACTAGTCAACTAACCCTTGGGGGAGCGTGGGTTTCCCTGGCATCCTATAATATACCAGATATAAAAAGTATGCAGAACAGAAATAAAATGCTAGAAATGGAAGAATAACAACAATATAACTAGAACAATCACCACAATAGCATTGAAATGATATAAGAATAACAACATAAATAACACTTTGATTCTGAAAGCAATGTTCACGGGCCTCTTTGAGGGGGAAACCTCCATTTGAGCAGAGCTCTATTACAATAATATCCAAGCTAGGGTTCTCATATCCTCGACTCCTATTTATACTAAATATGTCTATCAAAAGAAGCATCTAGAGGAAGATCCTTCTAGAAGCGGAAGCTTCTATTAGGTCTTCTTACATTCGACTTATTCTATTTTATTGAAAGGCCTTATTAATATTGACCTTTATTACATCCAAATATATTGTTCTACCTATGTGCAGGTTAGGACCCTAACATGTCCGCCCCCTTAAAAACAACCTTGTCCTCAAGGCTTGAGATGTGGAACTTGCTGCAGAATGGTAGTTGGTTCCCAAGTGGCATCTACTGGAGTTGTATCTTTCCACTGGACTAACACTTCCTTGATGGTTCTCTGACGCGGGTGACGCTCACGCTGGTCCAAAACTGCTTGTGGCTGTAGCCAAATGGATCCTTGATTGGTTAAATCGGGAAGGTTGGTTTGAATTTGGCACTTAGTTCCAATCACCTTCTTTAAGGATGAAACATGAAAAACAATATGTAGCTTAGAATGACTGGAAAAAGCTAACTAATAGGACACATGTCCCACACGCTTGAGAACTGTATAAGGACCATAAAATTTGGGCGCTAGCTTATGACAATGCTCGGCCTTGAGGGAATTTTTCTTGTAAGGTTGTAGTCGAAGAAACACATGTTCCCCTTCTGCAAATTGACGTTCAGAGCGACCTTGATCTGCTTGTTGCTTCATGCGATTCTGTGCCATGACCAAATTCTCTTTGAGGGTGCAGAGAATAGCCTCTCGAACTGTAAGTGTTTGGTCAACCACTTGGACCTTCGAGACACCCAGTAAGTATGAGAGAACTGAAGGTGGATTTTGTCCATATACTACTTCAAAAGGAGTCATGCATGTAGCTGTGTGGTATGAAGTGTTGTACCACCATTCAACTAGGGGTAACCATTGAGCCCACTGATTTTTCTTTTCCAAGGAAAAACACCTCAAATATGTTTCCAAACACTTATTGACAACTTCGGTTTGACCATCAGTCTGGAGATGATAAGTTATGTTGAGATGCAATTGGGTGCCTTGTAGCTTGAACAGTTCTTGCCAAAAATTGCTGGTGAAAGTTGGGTTGCGATTAGAAACAATAGAATGTGGCATGCCATGAAGCTTGAAGACCTGATCCATGAAAAGATGAGCCACCGTGGATGGTGTAAATGGGTGTTGAAGAGCACACAAATTAGCATACTTGTAAAGGAGATCTACATCCACCATGATGACCGATTTATTTTTCGATTTGGGTAAGCCTATAATAAAATCCATAGAGATATCCCTCCAAATAACAGGTGGAACCAGAATCAGTTGTAGTGTGCCCAGAGATTTGACTATTTTTCCCTTGTTGCGTTGACACACATCACATTCAGCTACAAAATTACGAATGTCTTGTTTCATGCCATCCCAGAAAAAAGAGTGTTTGACCCTGTCATAGGTTATGGTAAACCAGGAGTGCCCAACTATGGGTGTAGCATGAAGCTCGGAAAGTACTTTGGATTTAAGTTTGGATTGTTTTCTTAAATACAAACGACCTTTGTATCGAAGCTCATCATGGAGCCAAGAGTACCCTAGGGATGTTGGAGCATTGGACTCCAATTGTTGGATCAACTGTAAACTTTTGGGATCGTGTAGCCATTCCCAGTGGATGGCTTGGAGCCAATATGCTACAATGAAGGAAAGAGAAAAAAGGGATACGTCATCTTCATACTTTTTGGAAAGTGCATTTGCAACCACATTGTCTTTGCTTTTTTTGTAAATGATCTCATAATCATATCCAAAGAGATTGGTCACCCATTTTTATTGCTCCCGGGAGGAAATGCGTTGTTCCAAAAAATACTTGAGGCTTTGAAGGTTTGTCTTAATTTGGAAGAGTTTCCCCAATAGATAAGGGCACCACATATCAACAACATGCAGAATAGCCAACATTTCCTTTTCATAGATTGATTTGCCCAGATTTATTTCAGACAGTTGCTTGTTGTTAAAGGCCAAAGGTTGACCCTCTTGCATAAGGACATCACCAATTCCTTTCCCTGAAGCATCACATTCCAAGACAAAGGTCTTTGTGAAATCAGGAAGGGCCAAGACTGGAGTGGTGCACATGGACATCTTCAAGGTTTGAAAATCTTGAGCCGCGGCTGGAGTCCAAGTGAAAGAGTTCTTTTCTAAGAGTGCAGTGAGAGGTGTTGCAATCTTTCCATAATTCTTCACAAACTTGCGATAGTAACCTGTTAAGCCCAGAAATTCATGCAAGCTTTTGAGAGTCTTTGGGTGAGGCCAGTCTTGCATATATTCAATATTTTAAGGATCCACCATGACGTCGTCCTTGCCAACCAGATGACCCAAGTACTCGACTTTTGAGGTGCCAAAAAAACAATTAGATTGTTTCAGGAAAAGTTGGTGCTGAGAGAGTAGATGGAGAGATAGATCCACATGGGCAAGATGGTCTGTCCAGGTTTTTCTATAGATGAGGATATCATCAAAGAAAACTAAGACAAAATGATGGAGAAAAGGATGGAAGACATGATTCATGAGGCTTTGGAAGGTGGAGGGGGCATTACACAAGCCAAAGGGCATGACCAAAAACTCATAGTGACCCTCATAGGTTCTAAAGGCAGTCTTGGGAATGTCTGCCTCTTTCATACGTATCTGGTGGTAGCCAGAATGAAGATCAAGTTTAGTAAAGAACTAGGCACCACTCAATTCATCCAAGAGGTCATCAATGATAGGGATGGGAAATTTGTCTTTAATGGTAATTTTGTTGAGAGCACGAAAGTCAGGACACATTTGCCAAGAACCTTATTTTCTCAATTTCTGGACCATTTTCTCAATTTCAAATTTTTGGGAAAAGGGGTGACGATAAAGACGAATATTGGGAGGAAGGCTTCCTGGTACAAGGGGAATGGAATGATCATGAACACCAAGGGATGGAGGGAGTCTTTGGGGAGTGGAAAATACCACTTGATGTTTAAAAAGGATGGATTGGAGGTCTTGTGGCACCGAGGGTGTCTCTGTTGCTTGTATGGCATGGTATTGGGCAATAACACCAGAATGACCGTTTTTTAGCATCTTTTCCATGCGATGGGAACTAATGATCTTAGGTGAACCGTCGGTGATGCCTTGGAACTTATATTGTTGGCCCTTTTGGTCAAATTGCATGTTTAATTCTTTAAAATCCATGAGAATGGGACCCAAAGTCCTCAGCCAGTCTACACCCAACATAATGTCACAACCGTCCATGTCAATAGAAAACATATGAGAATTCAGGTGGTAGTCACCAATTTGGAGACACACATTTTCACAATGCCCTCCACATTTCATGGAGCCACCATTGGCAATCATGATTTGGAAATTATTGACGGCATCGATGTAGCAATGAGTATCTTAGGCAATGCGGTGATGAATAAAATTATGGGTGCTTCCACTTTGTGATTGCTTGGTGGCGTTTCATTTTATGGCTGCCTTTGTTTGGCATTCCATTTGACATAGTAGTGGACTATGTCAGCTCTGAAACGGGTCGGGTTGGATCTGAAGCATGGCTGGCATTTCATTTTATTCTTTTAATGAATGTGGCACACGTCTCAAATTAATTCTACTTCAATGACCGAGTTTCTATCCTCTTTGTATATAATTATTTAATCCTAAGCATGAGATGTAAAGGATTGTTATTTATGGGCTTGAGATGAATTTCCGATATGGGAGAAAATATGTGAGGCTTGCGTTGGAGAACAAGGATAGGTGCAAGCTGAGTTTTCCTTTCTGGCCTCACTTATAGTAAGTACTTGGGCCTCAGACGTGCTCCCCTTGTACAACAAAGAACATGATTTCACAACAATCTTACAAGTTCTTCATGCCATTTCCTGTACATACTTTTAGTATTGGGTGAAACATATAGCAAGATTAGAAATTCTTCTTCAATTTTAGTATTTGCATGTGTTTTCAGTGTTTTATTTAATATGTTTAGAGCGACTTTCTTGCAATTTTGGAATGCTTTTGTTTGTTCAATATATTAAACCAAAATATATGTGCATGATAGTTGATGGAGAATAACATTGTTTAGTTTCTCTTTATGTTATTCGCTCATAGAACTAAATTTTTCTCTCTTTACAGAAAAACAAAAACAAAACAAAAAAACCCAAGTAGTGTAGGATCAACTATTCATCATGTCAGTGATTTCCATGTCAATTAGAAAACAACATAGGTTATCAAGAACACTCAGTTCCAACAAGAATGCACATGTTTGGCTACGGAAAGAACCCTAGCGACTAAGTTTTGGCATTCAGAAGGAATGTGCAAAGATTTTAAAAAAGAATCAAGAAATCCCATTTTGATGGCAACATCTAGCCATGAGGTTATGTGATCCCATTATGGTATTTTTAGCTAATATTTGTTCATGCTTACCATAACTTTGTGGAGAAAATAAGCAACATATTCTCAATGTCTACATTGTTTTAAATGTATGAACATTGTATTCAAAAAATTAATCCCTTTCACACAGTGCTCATATTTCTCAATGTAATGATTTCTTTTTGTTTGTTATGTGTAATGATATGAATATACTTTGAAAAAATTTGGTTTCTCCATAGCTATTCATTTTAAGAACAAATTTTTATCTTATCCCAATTTGTATAAGTATGAGAGAGTCGTGAAACAACTGATACATCTTAGCAATGTCGATAACCAAAATAAGTTCAATCTTGTTGTCAAAGAACTAATGAAATTAGCAAATCATTAAGGGGAGAAAAGTAATTTACCCAAGCTCAAGCTCAATGCATCTTCTCATTTTAAATCTCATAAAAAATGTCCACTACATTTAGTGATTATACTTTTCCATGCATGGTTTGAAACGTACTGATAATCTTTCCATTTAGCATTTACATGAAGGAATTTAGCATAAATGCATGCAAGAACGAACATATGGAATTATGGTAATGTTAGGGTTATTGCTATTAGAGTTAGGGCCATTTGTATTTAGGTTTAGGCATAAACCTATTGGGAAAGAGCACATTTAATGATAATTAGGGTTCTCAGTTTACAGTTCTATCTTTAAATAATTAGGTTTCTAAGTTTATGGTTTTCAACTAGATAATTAAGGTTCTTAGATAATTATGGTTCTCAGTTCAAGGTTCTTAAATAAATAATTAGGGTTCTCACTTTATGGTATAAGGTTCCCAAAAATGTTCTTAGATCATTAGGGTTCCTAGTTTATTGTTCTTAGATTTACATAATTAGGGTTCTCAATTTAGGGTTAAGGTTCTTAGATAATTACGGTAATTGGGGATCTATGTTTACATAATTAGATTCACTGATTCTGGTTCTTAGATAATTAGGATTCTTAGTTTACATAATTAAATTCACTTTACATAATTAGATCTCCACTAATAGTTTAGTCCCATTTTATTGTTCTTAGATAATGTATAGTTTAAGGTTCAAATGTGTAACTTCACCCAAAAATGTGTAACTTATATTTATTGTAATGTATAGTTTTATCTAAATTGCATTATTATTTCACAAATTAATTTAAATAAACTTATGTATGTTCCAAATATTATATTAAGGTTAGGGTTTGTATTGAATAAGAATAAATTTAATAAATGTTAAATTAAATGGACAATCTAGAAATCCCTTTACAATATATCTAAATTGCCTATCCACTTTCATCACCACAATCATGTGGTTGTTCTAGTAGATACATGATTTATGTAATGAAATAAAATATGGGTTCGAGCTACTAGGCCTACTAAGGTACCCAATAAAAACTCTCATAAGTGGAGAAAAGGAGAAAACTCGTAGGAAAAAACTCCTCCCCTAAAGAGAGAAAACAACATAAAAATGAAGGTAGGAGGTCTTAAGATAACCCCCCAAAGACAACTTCTTTGACTCCAAGAATCAATCATAGTTGAAGAAAGCGAGGTGATGCCAAAGGTTTAGTGAAGATGTCAGCAGCTTGCGCTTCAGTAGGAAAATATTCCAGGCTGAGAACACCATCCTAGATGAGTTGGCGAATGAAGTGCATGTGGATCTCAATGCATTTAAACCGTTGATGTTCAAATGGGTTGTGAGAAATGTGTATGGCACTCTGATTATCACACCAAAGAGTGGTGGGACGATCCTTCTGAATGCCAAACTCTGCAAGGAGTTGTCGAAGCCAAAGAACCTCCTGACTTGCAAGAACTCCAGCACGATACTCAGCTTCCACAAAGGATAAAGAAATTGTAGATTTATTTTTGCAAGACCATGTAATAGGTGCGGAGCCAAGACAATAGACAAAGCCAGATGTGGAATTTCGATCATCAATTGAACCAACCCAATCAGAGTTAGTGAATCCCACAGGTTGAGAAGCACCAGAAGAGTACTAAATACCAAAATTGGTAGTACCCTGAATGTACCTCAGAATGTGCTTTGCTGCCTTCCAGTGACTCTCATGAGGATCATGAGAGAACTAAGAGACAACTCCTATTGCAAAAGATATGTTAGGACGTGTATGAATCAGATACAACAAACTCCCAATCAATTGTCGATACTATGAAGGATTAACACATGGTGAGGAGAAACTGACAGAAAGGGTGACTCCTGAATTAAATGGAGTAGGGGCGGGTTTACAATCAACCATGCCAAAGAGTTGAAGTAAATCAAGTGCATACTTCTGTTGAAAAATGTAGATTCCTTCATAAGATTGAAGAACCTGGAGACTATGAAAATAATGCAGAAGCCCTAGATCTATCATATCAAATTGTCCCATCAATTCTTGTTGAATACTCAGAATCATAGATGAAGAACTCCCTTTGAGAATTAAATCATCCACATACGGAACCAAAATCAAGAGATCAGTACCCTTCTTATGAGTGTAATATGTAGGATCAGAATGACAGCGATCAAACCCGGAAGAAATTAGAAAACTATCCATCTTCTCAAACCAAGATTGAGGAGATTTATTGAGACCATAAAGAGAACATCGGAGCCTACAAACAAGAGAAGAATCCTGCACAAAACCAGGGGGTTGCTCCATGTAGATTTCCTCATCTAAGTCACCATGTAGAAAAGCACTCTTTACATGCATCTGGTTGACTGGCCATCCTTATGAACCAACAAGTGAAAGTACAAGGCGTATAGAGTTCATCTTGGAAACAAGGAAAAATGTCTTAGAGTAATCAATCCATTCAACTTGTGAAAATCCCTTGGCCACAAGACGTTCCTTATGCTTGTCAACATAGCCATCTGCTTCATATTTGGTTATATAGATCCATTTACAATGAACTAGCTTTTGTCCCTTTGGAAGAGAGACGGGATCCCATGTGTGATTCTTCATCAATGAAGAATACTCCTCTATCATGGCAGCATCCCACTCAGGTATGCCAACATCGTCAAAAAATTGTTGTGGATCATTTGAGATAGTATGACTCAAGAAGGAGACACCTATTGTTTTTTATTGAATAGGGGAAGAGGTTGAGGCTGAATAGCTGAAATCAATCAGATCAAAAGCATACATGTCAGGCCTCTTTCTCTCACGAAAGATCCTCCTGAGATGTAGTTCTTGATCAAGTTGTTCATGTTCTTAATCAATTTGTTCATGTTCAGGATGCTCATGCTCCATTGGTGCAGGTGGTAGATTTTCTTCTGGTTGATGTTGATGTTGAAATTCAGAAGGTTCATTATCATCTTCTAAGGAAAATTTGTCAACATGTTCAACACTATTGTCTACATGACAATCTGAAGATGGAGAAGGATTTGATGTGGAGTTGAATCCTTCATCAAAACGGACAACTCGTCGAAAGAAGTCTTCTTTAGTAATAGGTTCAAATAACCTATATGCTTTTATGTCCTCACAATAACCAACAAATATCAATGGTTGGCCTTTATTCTCCATAGCTTTGCATTTTTCAATTGGTATTAAGGCCCATGATGGACTGTCAAATACTCTAAAAGAATAGACATCAGGTTTAACATTGCTCCAAGATTCCTCTGGAGTCTTATGCAGTATTTCCCGATGAGGCATCCTATTTTGAATGTAGTTTGCACAGTTTACCACTTCGGCCCAAAAGGAAGGTGTTGTGTTCTTGTATTGAATCATACAGTTTGTCATTTCTTTTAGTGTTTTGTTCTTTCTTTCAACAACACCATTTTGTTGAGGGTTGTAGGGAACAATGAACTGATGTTGAATTCCGTGTTCTCTACAAAAATATGTGAATCCTTTATTGACATACTCCCCCCCATTATTTGTGCATAGTTTCTTGATAGAAAGAGATGACTGCTTCTCAAAAAAATCCTTGATGTTCTTAAAAGTAGCAAGGACCTCACTCTTGTACTTAAGAAAATACACCCAAGAGTGACGTGAGAAGTCATCAATGAAGGTGAGTGCATACTTAGCCCCTAAAAATGAGCGAGTTGGAAATGCCATGAGATCGCTATGTACCAACTCAAGAGGTGTTGTAGCATGCCATGATTTTCCTTTAGGAAAAGGATCTTGATGTCGTTTTCCAAGGACACAACCTGGACAAACTCCATCAGTATAAGAAACTTTAGGAAGACCAAGCACCAATTTTTGGGCACTCAATTGCTGTAAATTTTTGTAGTTGAGATGTCTAAATCTTTCATGCCAAAGCTTACTCAAAGCATCAACATGTGCAATGAAAGAGGAACCTAAGGAAGAATCAAAATAAACAAATTTATACAGTCAAAAAATATGATCTACTTTTCCAGATGCAACAACAATGTCTAGATTTTGTAGTTCTCGAATGATTACATCATTAGGAGAAAACTCTAGATTGTTTTCCCATAACTAGAATGACAAATCTGATATATAGAGAGAATATTTGTAGAGATGTCAGGAACAAGAAGAACATCATTAATGCACCATTTATCTAACTGCACTGTGTCGGATCCAAGAACATCTAGCTGTGTAGAGTCTCCAACTGCAATCTATGAAATTCTACATTTAGATGTAGAAGCCAACAACTCATGAGAATGAGTCATGTGGTGTGAAGCAACAGAATCAAGTATCCAACTATCTGAAGATGCATGCAAAGCTTGAGTTGATAAAGCATGTCCTTTACTAGTAGAAGAAGGTTTGGGTATTGAAATCTTATGTTGCTTCATGGCTTCATTCAAAGCTTCAAGTTTCAACCAACACTTAGATTCTATATGCCCAAGTCCGCCAAAAAAAATACATGTGTCATTTGGCTTCTTCTTCTTTGCCTTGGAGGAAGACTCACCAAACTTGGAAGATGGAGGAAAAGGTTTTGTTTTCTGCTAAGTCTTGGAGGTAAAATCACCAGTTGGAGCATAATCTTTCTTCTGCTTAAACTCACCAGTTGGAACAACAATCTATCTCACACATGAAAACCAATGAGGCCCATGGCTTCATCAAGTTTATTTTGATAGGCGAACCTCTCGATTTCCTTGGTGAACACAGGTTGAGCCTCGACCAACATCTGCCAAAGCCCTTTTGATTGCAACAACTATTGCATTTTAAGTTTCCATGTGTGATAGTTATGGGGAGCTAGGAGCTCAACAATCATTAACTCCACCATTTACAATAAAGAGTATAATTGAACACCAGATCTAGGTGTATTATCTCAAAAGAGAATGGAAACCTAGGCTCTAAACAAAGAGCTTTAAAAATATTTACAATATACAGATTAAAAATATTTGGATAGAGGCAATGATATTTAAATGTTGTCAGGTTTAGAACAAATATTAGTAGGCACAAAGAAGGCCAAAACAAGGCAGAATACTCCTGTCATTTATGCTGACAAACAAGGACTGAATAGAGCACTTGACCTGTAGTGAAAGGATTTAGACTAGATTTTTAAATGCAAAAAAAAAAATTGCAAAGAAAACCAGATTAGAATAAACCCTTTGTGGTATGTGGCCGCTAACTTGCGCAGATGTAGAAATGATGGTCGGTGTTGTTCAGAGTGATCATGGCCATAGGATATTTTCAGATCCGAGCTTGTCTAGCTCACGGAGAGAAAAAAATCGAGCTCGCCCAACTCACGGGGAAGAAAATCGAAGCTCGCCCAACTCACATGGAGGAAAATTGGAGCTCGCCCAGCCCATGGAGAGGATAATTTGAGCTCGCCCAACTCACTTAGAGGAGAATCGAAGCTCTCCCAGCCCACAAAGAGAAAAAATCAAGCTTGCCCACCTCACAGAGAGGAAAATCCGAGCTCGCTCAGCCCACAGAGAGGAGAATTCGAGCTCGCCCAACTCACGAAGAGGAGAATCAGAGCTCATCTAGCTCGCGGAGAGGAAAATTCGAGCTCGCCCAATCCACAGAGAGGAAAAATAGAGTCGAATTTCAGGGAAAAGTGAAATAATGGTTGAAAAAATGATGCCTTACCAAGTCTAACAAGAAACATTCTTGAAAATTAGACAGCTTGCAGAATTCTCAGAGAAATATGAGAAATGGTTTGCAGAGATCGATCTTATACCATGTAGATATTGAGAAAAGACAATATCACATGCTCAAGGAAATAACTGCAAAACAACAACCTTCTATAAAGAAAGAGAGACTGATCTAATTGATCATCTTGCAAATTACATTGAAGATCTCCTCTATTTATAATAGGCTGAGAGGAGACAACATTGATGAAGGTAGATGAATAACTCACTCATGAAGTAATGAGACAAGTAGATGGATGAGAAATTTACCCACTCTAATGATAAGTCAAAGAAGCCCATGGTGATTGTCCATAAACAACCAATAAGGATGACGTGTCCTACCTATCTTAAGTAAACTTATACATCAACATGACATAACATAGACGTTAGATTTGAAATTGGTCAAAGATGGCATGTGTTAAGCTTGGCTTTTTAAGACTTTGGGATAAACAATTTTAGCTTTTTTTTAGACTTTGGTCGTTAGATTTGAAATTGGTCAAACATGGCATATGTTAAGTTTGCCTTTTTAAGACTTTGGGATAAACAATTTTAGCTTTTTTTTAGACTTTGGAATAAAAAAATATTTATGTTGTACATACAATTTTAAAATGGATATAAATATATACTTTGCCCATGAATATTAACTTTTTTTATTTTATATATAAAATAAATAAATTTAACAAACATCCTCATTTTTATTTTATTCCAATTTTAAAATGGATATAAATACATATTTTGTCCATGAATATTAACTTATTTATTACATCGAAAGGTGTACACCTATTGATAGTGAGCACAATTAATCACCTTTTAATCTAAAATTCTAATCTGATGGCTAACAATTGAAGATGCTGGCATATTCTTAGTCGTACTCCCAAATCAATGAATGTGATTTCCTCTTCTTAACTTCTTAACATTTACCTAATCATATTAAGAAATTACTGTAGCACTATATGATTTCCACGTTTAAATGATTAAACTTTAAATTTAACAAGCTGGCTATAAACGCTCATTTTCTAGTTGTGCGTTTCATTTTTTTTGAATGACTGTGCTAGTAATAAATAAATTTAACAAACCTCAACGATTAAGTGTTAAACAATCTTAATCAACAACTTTTTAAATCGCTATTATAAAAACTTTAAAGTTAAATTTTATTATATAATTTCGTTTAAGGTGGATAAAATATAACCTTGATGTGAAGGCATATTTGGTTCGTCAAACTTTTGAATGCTGTTTATCCGGCGATATGACGGTGGCATGTGGATGTGCAGTTTGTTTTTGGTATATGTAAGCGTTTGGCAATGAGCTTCAGGTTAACTCTGAAGGAGAGAGTTTCTGCGTAGTCTAAACGTTCTGTGCCTTGAAAAACCCTCAGATTCTATAGTCCCAATAATTCAGTATTACATTTCAATAATTTCTGAGATTTCGGATCAATTTGATCGTTCTAAAAATATAGCGAAACGTAAAACGTTTATACAATAAAGATTTTAACCTCATATCTATATAATTTCCGAAACTTTAGTATATTTAATTGAACATACATGCTGGGTGTTCATTGATTTTTTTCCTTGACAATAGTTTCATCCTGTGTCCCAGAT
>ML782897.1:1427710-1469390 GCA_009831015.1 Picea engelmannii | reverse complement strand
TATATATATATATATATATATATATATATATATATATATATATATATATATATATATGGGACTGTACTAGTTCTAGTGAGTCGTGGAGAAAGATAGAGCAAATACAAAATAATTTTCTAATCTATAATCTCAAAATAAAAGGACATACGACATATCCCATCCTCCTCTTAGAAACATGCCTCTCCCCCATTGAGATCATGGCTATGACTAGATACCTAATGTATAAGTTAAACAACATGGAAGACAAGAGACTTCCTAAAATTGCTTCAAAATCCAGTCATAACTGCCATCTACTCAAACCAAGATGAAATGAAGGCTAAACATTTAAGGAGAAAATATGGTGTGATAAAGAGTTAGAAGAAAAAATAAAATTAAGCTATTATAAGGATGTAATCAACCCTAATCTAGAAGATCAAAATTATCTATCTATTTGTTTTTCCAAGTGTAAAGAAAAAAATAAGCATTGTTAAGATACAGATAAATTTTCACTAGTTGCGAGAGTTGGTCTATTCCTAAAAAGACATGGGATGAAAGAGTGTGTAAACTTTGTGACACTAAGAAGGTTGGAGATGAAAAACACTTTCTCTTAGATTGTTGAGCATATACCCATATTAGATCTCATTTTCAAAATATTTGTCACACTACCAACCTTCCTAATCTCTTAACTCAACAAAAGTATGGTGATCTTGGAAAGCTTCTCTTAATGCTTTTAGAGCAGAGAAACAAAATTCTAGGATGAATCCATTAATATGGATGATATATTTTAGTGAAATGTATGATGAAAATTTAATATTTTACATCCTTTTTAAATTGAAGTCCTCAAAACTTATATAAGTATTGTAAATTTTGACATGCAGTAAAAAAAAAATTTTTGTAGGAAATAGTGTTGTCTTTCTAACGATGTAGATCCCACTTATTTTTTATTTGTATTTTAGATGTAAATCTCACTTATTTTTTTATTTCTATTTTAGATGTAGATCTCAATTATTATTATTATTATTATTAGAATATAATATTTTATGTTATTTGTTTAAACCAATCAATACTTGAAACACATTTTATACACATTTGTATTTCAATTATATTTTTTTTCTATTGTTTAGATATTTTTTTATATTTTTTTGCTTGTGTATTTTTTTTATGCTACTATTTTTTTTATACTATTACATTGACTACCTTTGAAACTATGGAAAAAATGTTAAGTATAAATTTTTAAAAGAAATAAAAGAAAAATATTTATGAAATTGAAACTATGAAAACTATATGCTTTTGTTGTATAATTTTTATGAAAAGTAACATAAAAATTATGCTATTATGAAAAAAAATGTTAAGTACAAGTTTTCAAAGAAAATAAAAAAAATAAAAATGAAATTAAAACTCTCAAAGTGATGAAGAGCTTGATTGAAGGATTAAATCCTTGATCAAGGTTCTTGCTGGATAATAAAAATAGTTGGATTGAACTAAAGATATTCATGGCTAAATAAAATGGGACCTCTATCAATCTCTATAGCTTGATCAAGAGTTTTCTTAACACAATCTAACACCTCGATCAAAAGTTTGGCATGTTTGTCGAGAAGAATCCTGCATTGAACGTTTATTTAATATTCTATAATTATTGAAATGTTTGATCTTGAGGCTTTAATAACTCGATAGAAGTCTTAAAATTACCTCAAAGGTATGAAAACCAATTTTTTCCATGCTCTATAGTCCCAAAAAGTGTTTTCTAACTTAGTAGATTCACCGTATACTCTGTAGACATATATAAAATCTCTTTCTTTATAAGATGTTATGATAATAAAAAATAAATTTATAAAAATATCGAATTTATTATTTTATATATATATATATATATATATATATATATATATATATATATATATATATAATATAGAAATATGTAAATAATAATTTTTTTTATATAGATGAGGATGATGGAGATGATTAACTTTCACTAAGATCGAATTGGTTTATGAGACCTTAAGAGGGTAAGTGATTACTTATGATTCTTTGGAATTTTAAAAGCATTAAGAGAAGCTTTCGAAGATCACCATAGTTTTGTTGAGTCAAGAGGTTAAGAAGGTTGGTAGTGTGACAAATATTTAAAAAATTAGATTTAATCTCAGTATAGGATGGACAATCTAAGAGAAAGTGATTTTCATCTTCAACCTTCTTAGTGTTACAAAGGTGGAATTGACCAACCAGGTCCTTTCACTGGTGAGAATTTGTTTTTATCTTAACAATGTTTATTTTTTTCTTTACATTTATCAAAACAGATAGATAATTTTAATGTTGATTACATCCTTATACTATCTTAATTTTTTTTTCATTTATATATATTTTTATTATTAATTAATAAATTAATTTTTTTACAATAAAAAAATTAAATTTATTAATTAATAATAAAAATATATATAAATGTTCCCTTAATATGTGATTTATTAATTAAATAAAAAGTTTAACAAAATATTTTCAATATACATATACAAATTTAAATTCATATAAAAATTAATATTATATATAATCATTAATAAATTAAATTTTTATAAAAATTAATATTATATATAATCAATAATAAAATAAATTCATATAAAAATTAATATTTTATATAATCAATAATTAAATAGCTTACGAGAAATATTAAATTCATATAAAAATTAATATTATATATAATCACTAATAAAATAAATTCATATAAAAATTAATATTCTATATAATCACTAATTAAATAGCCTACCAAAAAATATTAAGAAATGTATGTTATTTTTAGATGTTAAAGTAATATTACTAGAAATTATNNNAAAAAAAAAAAAAAAAAAAAAAAAAAAAAAAAAAAAAAAAAAAAAAAAAAAAAAAAAAAAAAAAAATAACATTTTAAATATTTCAATCATATATTTACAATCAACCATGTGCACATTAGTGAGTGAATACTCATTCAGAAAAGAACGGCGACTCCTACATTTTTCTAGTAAGTTATGAGACTTTCTATCTCCACATGTAGAACTTGATTTATTCATATAACTTAGACTTTCTATCTCCATCTTCTTAGATATGATGTATTCAAATAACTTAGACTTCCTATCTTCACATTTAGAACTTGATGTATTCAAATCTTAAATATATATTTCGGTTGATGAAAGAAAATTGAAGATGATTAAGAGATGATTTTTGAAAGTTAAAACATTATCATTATGTTTGACGTTTTTGCATGGATTTATAACCTTATTGGTAATGACGTTACATTTTGAATTGGTGAAAAAATGTTATAATATTTTGTATGATTTTGAAATGGTCAAATATGACACATGTTAAATGAAAATGTTGTAATTTTTTGGTAAGATTTTGAAATAAAGAAATATTTATGTTTTATAAATAATTATATGATATATATAAATATATTTTGATGAAATAATATTATTAAAAAAATAATAGTAATAATAATTTAATTTTAAACGTACCATCCAGTAAACACCAAATTGATATATAAATATAAAATTTTGACCAAAAAAAAATTGATATATAAATATAAAATTTTCACTAAAAAAAGTGTTGGATAAAAGGAAATACTTGTTGTCCACCTTAAACGCTCTGTGATTCGCTTGCGTGAACGATATCGTCAACACTAGTTGTTCCGTTCTCTTCGGGAAGAGGTCGAGCTTGACGTTCAGGTAGAAATTTTCTTTTCGTTGAATTTTGAATAAAAAAATGCAATTGAATTTGCACTCTTACGATGGATTCGCTGGGCCGGCGCGAAATGGTGATGTCTTGAAAGCCTTTTTAAGTTAATGGTGACGACTTGAAAGCCTTTTCGAAGTTAATGGTAATGACTTGAAGACCTCAAGTTGCTGGCCATCTATTCAATCCGACGTCAAAGGGCAAATGCAATGTGTGGTGTATGAAATTCCAAGTAACCTTAAACAACTTGATTACTTCAAAGGGCAAATGCAATGTACCCTTAAACAACTTGATTACTTCTATAATTACATATCAATTATAAATATAAACGAATAAATGTAACTATAAAGATGTTATACATTTGACTAGTTTGTAGATTTAATATTTGTTAACTTTGAATATTTGATATTAATTTATTTATTAAGAATATATTTCAGGTTGTTAATGTTGCTGGATATTTGATACTAATATATTTAGTGAAGATATCATGACTATTTTATTTACTAAAAATATCATGGGTACTTTAGTTTGAGATAGTTTAGTGGGCGAATGTTTACAAAAAGTATTTATTTAATTGACAAATAACCATGTCTTTTTCATGGTGTGGATGTAGATAGGTTATCTGTGGGGCTTTGGTTTTCAATATATAAGAACCAGGAAGAGTAAAAGATTGTGAAACATTTAGAGTGGTAGAAGTTTTTTTGATTGCACCCACAAAAGAAATAGGTTTTGAAGTTGAAAGTTTCCCAATGCTCACCACTCCTCCATGTAAATACAACACCAAAATAAAAGTTTAAGATTTAACAATGTTGTGGTTACACAAAGGAATTATGTCCTAAATTGTTAACCCCAAAAAATTAAACATTGTTGATTAACATAAATATTTTGTTAACCCCAAAAAATTAAACATTATTGATCAACATAAATATTTAACGATAACTCGAATTTCTAGTTAATATCTACCACCTATCAACATAATTTACCCCAAAAAAAAATATTAAAATTCTGGTAATATATTTAATAATTAAATATTTTAAAGATAAAATTATTATTAAAATATTTTCAAAACTAAAATATATATGTTTTCCATTAAATTATTATTGAACCATAACCATTAAATACTTAATTATTTAATCATTAACTTAAATTTTACTAATAATATGATGGTTAGAAAATTACAATTAATTACTCATACGCCTTTGCTTTCTCTTAACTGTAGTATAGTATGAGTGGCTTAATCGTATATGTTTTGTCACGACACTCGTGCTTAAAGAAGCATCTACCCGAGTATTATTGGTCCATCCTACAATACTATGGTTAGGAATTTAACATGTGCAAGGAAAATTTTCAACGGTAATTTTTTTTTTAATTTAGGTAAACCAAAATCTATAAGTCTCATTTAGTGACTGAATATTGAATTTATATCAATTTAGTTTGAACAAATTAATTTATGATTTAAAAAAGATATTTATATTTATATTATAATATTATATTATGGATAAAAATTAAAATGGATTAAAAATAATATTTAATTATAATATTTGTGAGTAAAAAAAATAAAATAATAATATTTAAAATTATATTTGAATCCATAAACCTAATTACTTTTAAATAAACCTATTGAATATGAAATTTATATTAATATAAATTAAACATAATTATAAAGAAACTCAAGTTTTGATGATGATGATGATGATGATGATGATGATGATGATGATGATGATGATGATGATGATGATGATGATGATGATGATGATGATGATGATGATGATGATGATGATGATGATGATGATGATGATGATCCACTAAGATCTAATTGGTCTATCGAAACCTGAAGAGGGTAAGTGATTAATTGAGATTGTTTAGAATTTTGTTTATGTGGTAGAAAAGTATTAAGACAAGCTTTCCAAGATCACCATACTTTTGTTGAGTTAAGAGGTTAGGAAGATTGATAATGTAATCAATATTTTGAAAAGTAAAAGTTAAAATTAATCAATTAAATCATTATATTTTTTTATTATTTTTTCTATATTTTTTTATATTTATACAAAAATATAAAATGAAACAAATAAATATTATTTTTCTATTAAAATCTTATATGTTTAAAAATAATGATACAATTTTATAAAAAATAATGTTATTTCTTAATTATATATATTTTAAAACTGAATGTAAAAATACCTGTTGTTTTTTAGTCATTTCTTAAAGATATATTTATAAAACTGAAAGTAAAATTACCTTTTTATCAATAATTTTTTGTTTAAATCTAAAAGTAAAATTACCTTTTTATTAATAATTTTTTGTTTATTTAAATAAATTCATGTAGAAAGGAAGAAATAAAACAAAAAACTATAAAATAAAATATTATAAAACCTAATTTTTATTTAAAATTTTATTAAAAAAATATAAATAATAATAAAAAACTTTTTTTATTTAAAATTTTAATTTTATTTATAAGACAATCATTTCCAATAAAACTAAATTTGATTTTATTTCAATAAATCATCATTACTTTAATAAATTAAAAGATGGGATGGTGAGTATTATAACAATATCATTGTTACTTTTTGAGACTCTATGTTCATCTAACCTTGCCACTTATCTTATAAATAGGTGTCAATTTAGTAGGAATCCAAAATATTGTTTTCACTATGTGTTTGAATCCACTGGATTTACTTATCTCCATGAAATCTTGAACCAAATTAGCTACTGGAATTAAGATTATAAGAAGAGCACTTACATCTACAACTAAATAGTAACAAATCTCATTATAAATTATACATTACAGTTATATCTAACACTTTAAAAAACATCCATATAAATAGTAACAAAACTCATTATAAATTATACATTACAAGTATATCTAACATTTTAAAAAACATTCATATAACATAAGAAAGAAAAAGATTATTTGTAATGAAATATTTCAATATATTTTAAATTCATAAGAAGTTTGAAATCAATTTTAAATTCTTCCATAACAATCATGGATATTGTTTGTGCTCAAACACTTCAAACATTGTATCCATGCAAGACATGTAGCCCAACATAATCTCCACTCTCAACAACATCGCATAAATTTATGTGTTATAAATGAGCAATAGTACACCAAGGAGGATCATAGTTCTCAACTAGGACCATATTTCCCATCCACTTTGTGATTTTAAATTTACAAGAAGTTCGAAATCAATTTTGAATTTTTTCAAGACAATCATGGATATTGTTTATGCTCAAACACTTCAAACATTGTATCCATGCAAGACAAGTAGCCCAACAACATCGCATAAATTTCTATGTTATAACTGAGCAACACTACACGAAGGAGGACCATAGTTCTCAACTAGGACCATATTTCCCATCCACTTTGTCATGATATCCAACATGTACAGATTTTGACGTATGCATCTCCACTCTTTTTTCAATGAGTATCAATCACTACAATCACTTCGAAGTAGGTTTTTTAAATTTCTTTAAACAATATAGCTATTCACTAGCCAATTTACATAACATACTTCTATGCTTGTCTCTTCGGATTATGTTTGTCTCTTCGAATTATCTGAAGGAAATAAGGGGGCTTCTCTAAGTTGTTGTTTCCTCTAGTAAAACAATGATGAAACATTAACTCGATCCAAAACACGATTCAAGTGGCGTCTTAAAAGTTGTGTATGCTTCTCGAACTAGGCAAATGCTTCACGTGCAAATCTTTGATTTTTATACTTTTATCTCATAAATTTTGAAGTGAATATGTAATTATTTTTTTATAATATGTTATAATAGATATTAATTTTTTTATTATTTAAAAATTATAATTAAACATAAAAATGTAAACATTACAACAATTTATCTAAATTACAATATAGAAAACTAAACATAAAAAATCTTTAATCTTTAATTAATTATAAAAAGTTATATTAAATTTAATAAATATTTAATCTATTAATTAACAATCATTTTTTTTTTTTTATGAAAATACCAATAAAACCATAATAAAATGTTTATGCAATTCATATATAAAAGATTTTATAATTAGATTTTAAAAATTATATATAAATTTTATTACTAAATTGTAATATAATATGATGATGATGATTAACATTCACTAAGACTGAATTGGTCTATCAAACCTTAAGAGAGTAAGTGACTAATTGTGATTCTTTAGAATTTTGTTTCTATGCTCGAAAAGCATTGAGAGACGCTTCCCAAGATCACCATACTTTTGTTGAGTTAAGAGGTTAGGAAGGTTGGTAATGTGACAAATGTTTTGAAAATGAGATCTAGAGGTTGGACAATCTATGAGAAAGTGATTTTTATCTTCAACCTTCTTAGTTTTACAAAGGTGACACATTCTTTCATCCCATGGCATTTTAGGAATTGACCAACGCCTAATTTCACTATGGAGCTCGTGAGAATTTTTTCTTGTCTTAGCAATGTTTATTTTTTTCTTTACACTTGGAAAAATAGATAGATAATTTTGATCTTCTAGATTAGGGTTTATGTAACATCCTGCTCTGGCTCTGAGAAAACTTATTCTTTAAGGAAACTTGCTCACAAGTGATCCAGACTATTATGATATTAAAACATTTTCCCTTGATTATGACGTGTTATGGTAGATGACATGATGTTTTACTGCATTGACCTAGACATGTGCTATTGACTCAGTTTTACTGAGTGTGCAGGGTTTTGAACCTGAGGATGCAGAGGCATCGACGAAACCCCTTGGACTCCGGATTGAGTCAGGGAGTGTGCTATTGGGGTTTGATTGTTCTACTGTGATTTTAGTACATTTGATTTGATGATATGATGTGAACATGTTCTGACATGATTGTTGATGATGCAGGCTGACGATAGCTTGCCGACCAGACTCACATATAGAGTAACGGGGCCACACACGACTACTAGAGAGGTTGAGGGAGAGGTGTGGACAACAACCCTGCCACAGACTACTAGCACTCTCGTCGTGGCTCGAACTTTAGGTTAACGATTACTTAGTTTGAGAGGACCCACGATGTCACGAGGGCAGACTACGACAGTCGCTCACGATGATTCTAAGGGGTGCGCAATAAGGCAGGGGCCTTATTCCTTAGAAGCCCTTAGTCTCCCACAAGTTCACCTGGTGGAGTGTTGACTCCAGGGGTTGTTGATGTCTACCAATCAGTCAAGAAGCGAGTGGCACCCTTGGAGCATGTGGTGCATCCTGAAGGGCATGTCGCGCAAAAGAAACAAAAGAGGAGAGTGGCACCCTTGGAGCACGTGGTGCATCCTGAAGGTTACGTTGCGCAAAAGAAACAAAAGAGGCGAGTGGCACCCTTGGAGCACGTAGTGCATCCTGAAGGGAACGTCACGATGATGGTGATAAAGGAACAAACCTAGATGGCCCTAAGAAAATTAACACGTTAAGAATTTTTAAAAATCAACTTCCCTAATTAAATGTTGCCCGGTTCAGAATCTAAGTTCTAAGTCTAAAACTTCTCTAGGGGTAAAATTTTGTCTAACCTTAAGAAAATTACCCTATAAAAATAAAAAAATAAAAATTAAACTAAAAACCACTTAAGTAATAGTTTAGTCTTCATAAAAATTTTGGGGTTAAATGAAGAGAGTAAGAATTTAATTAAAATCAATGGATTTAAATTGTAAAGAATAATTTAATTATTTAACTTGTGAAAGTGTAAAAGATATTAAATTATTAATAAAAAGGAAAAGAGGTTAATTTGCACAACTGCCATTTTTGGCTCTAATAAAAAGGGGAAAGAAGGGAATAATAAAAAATTTAGGAAACTAGGGAATGGAGGTGACATAAAAAGGGGAAAGATGGAACTTATGGTAAAAAGAAAGAGGTCAACTTAATAAAGAATCTACATTCAAGAACCTTCTAATTTTGAACCGACTTAGCATTTTCATTTTAGGGAAAGTATTTAAAACCCGTGAGGGAATATAGGGACACCTAGGAGTAAATTTAGGAGTAACTCTAGGTGGGTGAGGGAAATAAGACAATTATTAATTTAAAGAAACTAATTATTGGAGGAAAGTGGGGAATGGATGACACTTGTACGAAGGAGAATTATTAGAATTTTTTTATTAAAACTTAAATTAAAAGATATTTAGGGAAAGTTTTGAAATTCTAAAAGTCTATGAAAGAGAGAGAGGAGAATGAAGATGGGGATGGGATGTTAGTGTAATGTTACGCTGTCGGATTTGTGACTTGACTAATTACTTATGGGGAGTTGGGATTTTCCAGCTCGGATAGGAGTGGTAGCTCGGCCTTGCGAGGCTAGCTGGGAGCTAGACGTACCATCTAGATATTGTGTGGCCCCTTTGCGGCTCGGGGGGCTAAGGGGGAAGCAAAATACCCCTAGCATTGGCTGGGAGGTACCGGTGTAGTCTCAACGGTCGACGAGCAGGATTTGCACGGAGCGTGCGGATGCCACCCGGAGTAGGCGATTAGGCAATGGTATGTTTTTCATTTTGCATGATAGAAGGTATTAAGACCTTGGCCCTCTCTTATTGTTATCATCATTTTTATCTTGGCTTGTGAGATGAAAACTACTTGGCTTAACTCTGCATGGGTTCTCGTCGGATTGATTGGTTTCCCCTCTGTTCTTCGACGATTGTAATTGTGTTACGGTCATAAAAATGTTTCTTCTTACTCTGTTGTTGCATGTTGGTATTGGATAAAAGATGTTTTATGACCTAGACCTTCCTTGGTTCTGTGAAATCTACAGCTATGCCTTACATTTGTTTTGTTTGCGTTTTTCTGTTAGCATTTCCATGTGTTTCAGTGGAGGAAACCCACCCGACTCAACTACATATCTCTGCATTGTGTTTTTGTTTCTCTGCGAGTTGTGGAGGATTTCCACATTGTTTTCAACCATAACCTCTGCATTTTTGTGTTGGTATTTCGCTGAGATTGGGGAGGATACCCACGGATTTTGACCCCATAACCTCTGCACATTTTTGTGTTGGTATTTCGCTGATATTGGGGTGGATACCCACGGATTTCGACCCCATAACCTCTACACATTTTTGTGTTGGTATTTCGCTGAGATTGGAGCGAATACCCACGGATTTCGACCCCATAACCTCTGAACTTTTTGTGTTGGTATTTCGCTGAGATTGGGGAGGATACCCATGGATTTCGACCCCATAACCTCTGCACTTTTGTGTTGGTATTTCACTGAGATTGGGGAGGATACCCATGGATTTCGACCCCATAACCTCTACATTTTTTTGTGTTGGCATTTCGCTGAGATTGGGGAGGATACCCACGGATTTCTACCCCATAACCTCTGCATTTTTTGTGTTGTCATTTCGCTCAGATTGGGGAGGATACCCATGGATTTCGACCCCATAACCTCTGCACATTTTTGTGTTGGTATTTCGCTGAGATTGGGGAGGATAGCCACGTATTTCAACCCCATAACCTTTGCGTTTTTAGTGGTTGTATATCCCTGCGATTTTGTGGAGGTTACCCACAGCCATTCGAACCCGCAACTGTTAGCGATTTCCTTTATTTTTAATTATTTATTTCTACATCTTTGTGCTCTGACTGTGTGCGGTTTACCCTGTGTGAATTGCGTTAAGTTTTCTATTGATTGGTGGCTGTGCCAGACTGCGTTTGTTATTGAAATTGTTATTGCAACTTTTGAAATACTCTGTTACTATATTCTGGACCAATTTAGGAGAAATCGTTTACACAGTCTCTTCTTACAAGAAGACTGTCTTGGGGTTTTGAATCATTTAAATTGATTGATACATTTAATTGATTAGCATGGAGTTAGTTGGATAACTTAACTGTTTCTATGATAATTATTTCGTTTTCCCTAATATTCATTAAAGACTTCTTTTGGAATGAAGTTGGTTAAAGGCTAAGTAGTAAAGGATTAATATTTTCCTTACTTCCTACAAATTGAAACTGTAAGGATTAGTAAAGCATTTATCCCCACTTCCCTCAATCTTAAATTAAGGTAATCGATGTCACAAATTTGTAATTGGTCTGCCCTGTGCTATTGAAAACCTTATCACTTAAGTTTTTAATTATGTCTTGTAGTTTTCCTGGTTCAGATAACCTGGAAGTCAATTTGTAATCCCCATAATCATGAATCCATTGATTTTCTACCAAGTTGATTGTTAGAGAATGTTGCTAGTTCAATAACATAATGGCCTATATTAATATATTTAGATCTTTCTTCTTACAAATGTATTTTTAAATCTGTTTTCGGAAATGAACATTGAACAAGTCTTTCTAAGGATTTACCCTTTTTAGATTTGCTTACATGGTCATCCAACCATTTTTAAAAAGGTATAATATATATATATATATATATATATATATATATATATATATATATATATATATATATATATATATATATATATATATATATATATATATATATATATATATATATATGAAGTGTCATGGATAATCTTATGATTAATTGATTTATTCTGTCGAGCCCTAAATAATGAATTACTTAGATCTATCTCAAAAACTCAAGGGTTGTGAATTAGCCTTGAATTCTTGTGTTGTTCAAAGGTATTGATCTTTTAATTCTTTTAATAGATGAATAAAGCAACCAGTACTTCCATTGATCGTTCCTTAAGTTGACCCTTTATTGTTACCTTGAGAAAAAAAATTAATAAACATGTGGATATGGAATTGGTATTAGATTTTGATTATCACTTGAGTAAGATGATTCATTTCTTATGTTACATAGTGAGCTTGATCTTAACAAGATGCTAATCGTATTTAAAGAGTTTACGGCAATTTAAAATTGTAATTATGCCCTTGTGTTTCTTGCTATTCTCCGGGTAATTCCTATTGCTCAATTGGTTTCTTTTTATATTGCTTAATGGGTTGATTAATCATAGAAGATTATTTTATTTGGCACCATGTTAGGTATGAAGAGCATAAGTGTAGTCACTTCATCTAGAATGTTAGCTACAGTAAAAGTTTTGAATGATTAATTTCGCGCCTTGAAGTAAAGTAGATGACTACCCTTGCTTCTTGATTTAAATAAAGTTGTATTCATTTTGCTCGCACTTATGTCGTTCCATGATGGATTTCGTAAATCAATCCTCTTGCACTGGGGAATTCTTATAATGTGTGTTGATTTATATAACTTCATCGCGCAACGATCGTCCTTGATGTTGTTGATTTAGTATTTTTAGTTTGGTCTGGATTGTGTCTGGCGGGATGTAGACACCTCCATGTTCCTCATAACAGTCGCCAGCCCTGAGACCTTAAATGGTTAAAATTGATGGGAACCTGGGCTTGAGAGTTGCTTATGTGTCTTGGAGGTCCTAACCATTGCAGGGTAGGATGGGTGGGTAGTCAGTCTTTTATTTATTGATTGATTGTTTTTCTTTGTTCTTTACTGGAAGATGTTGATGTGCGTCTTAGATCTCTATGTTGGTATCGCAGTTACATGCGTCATGATTTGTCATCATGTGGCGGCGCAGAGTATAATGTCTTGTTACCCTTGTACACACGCACCCACCAAAAAATAAAAAATAAAAATAAAAAATGTGCACTTGTTATAGAGGTTTATCGGCGTAACGAGGAGGATCGTTATAGTTTATTACATTCGTATAATACCTCAATTTTCCTTTTTCCTCTAACTCATTATCACACCACATTTTCTCCTTAAATTTTGATTTGACGATTTTTTTAATAGTATCTTTATTCTACAGAATGTTGTCTTCCATGATTCCCCAATAGTTTAGCCAAGACTGGGCATCTTTATTCCATCCTCGCTTGAGTCAATGGTGGTTACGAATCGATTTTGAAGCAATTTTAGGAAGCCTCTTCTATTCCATGTTGTTTAACTTGTTCTTATACATTAGGTATCTATTCATAGTCCTGCTCTCAATGGGGGAGAGGTTTGTTTCTAAGAGTAGGATGGGATATGGCGTATTTCTTTTAATTTTGAGATTATAGGTTATAAAATTCTTTTGTATTTGCTCTATATTTCTCCACGATTCATGAGAGATACTACAACCCCAAACTTCACATCGATAAAGAATAGTAGGTGTAACAAGAGTCTCAAAGAGGGGTTTATTCTTATCTCAAATCCAAAGATCAGTTGATTTACAATTGTTTTCAATCCCATAATAAGCTTTCCATCCCCCAATAATCCTTTTCTCAATGTTATAATTACAAGAAATATGCCATTTGGTGAATATCAATTACAAGATATTTGTATGAAGTCACTTCCTCCAAGTTGTTGTTGTCATATACGAAGGTATCATAAGTCATCTTATTTGATTTAATAATCATGACCTTAGTCTTATCAGTATTAATAGTCATACCCCTATTGGAGAAAAAATCCTTGAGGATTCTTAGTTTGTTTTCAAGATCGTAGGGACTCCTTTCCATAAGAAAAATATCATCAACATCAAGAAGAATATTGATGAATTTACTAGTGAGAGTAGGGCCAACACAACCTTCTTTTTAAAAGCAATCTTCTAACTTGTCAATGTATATGCCAAAAAGGGTAGGGGACAAGGGACAACCTTGCTCGACTCCAATATTGCAGTTAATCTCTTTTGACCAGCCCTTGGTGTTTATAAAATTAGAAATAATGTTCTCATACATCCTTATTGCAACAACTCTCAACTTGAGAGGCACTTTTATCTCTTCCAACCTATTCCAAAGGATTTTCCTAGGAGCCATGTCAAAATGTTTTCTAAAGTCAACAAAACAATAAAAAAGATTGGTTTTAGTATTGCATAACTCCTCTACAATGATCCTAAAGGTAACAATATTGTCCATAGTTGAATGATATCTCCTAAACCCGACCTGGCCTTTATCTCTTTTATCGTGACTTTCTAGCCAAAGGATAATCTTATTTTCCAAAATAATTGCATAAATCTTGGCTAAAATCGAGCAAATCATAATGGTCCTAGCATTAGAGGGAATGTTTCTATCCCCATTTTAAAAGATAGGAACAATGATGCTTTGTGTCGAGGTTTTAGGAAAGCCATGCTTGAATGCTAAATTGAAGAGCCTGTGTATGTGAGGGATAAGGATAGGCCCTTCGATTTTAAAAATTTCAGCTTGGTAGCCTTCAATGCCCTTAGCTTTCCCATTTACAAGATGCTTAACCCCGAACTCTATGTCATCTAAAGAAAAAACTTCTTCCTTTGTAGGGACAATAGGCGTGGTGTCCATGGCACTAGGGAACTCATAAAAAATTTTAAGGTAGGAATTTCAGTCCCTTAAGGGAATCCTATTATTTTCTTTCGTATTGCGGTTTATAATTTGGCTCCAAAACTTCTTAGGATCCAACTTATACAGTTGTGAAAGTTTCTCTTTCCTTTTATTGATATAGTACATTTTTTTCTTTTTAATTATGGATTTGTACGTATTGATCTTATCGATTTTTAAGGACTCATTAGGATCATCCCTAACCGCTTTCCTAGAAATTTTACATTCTTCATCATACCGAGGGTTGGTCATTCTATTATTCTTTTTATAGGACACCTTGAAAGATAAATTATTAATAGAAGTGGAAAGGGTAGTTGTAAAATTATGATAGAGTTCTTCAATGTTGTCCTTATAAGTTAGGAGATTTAATTTACTATTTAAATCCTTTAAGAAAATGTCAACTTTACTTTTTTCAAAGCACAAATTCCTTTGATTATCAAAATTATCTTCAATGGTGCTCTTGTTCATGGAAAATTTTAGAGTTAGGGTTAAAGGTTTATGATCAAAGTCGGGAACATGGTCATTTAAAAGATCAAAAGTTGTTATTTGGTTGGAAACGGGGATATCAGATATCACATAATCTATGACACTACTACCTAGCCCATGAATACAAGTCATCTTGTTGGAGTTTGGATACTTCAATACTCCATTGCTAATTATCAGGTCTTGAGAGCTCCAGATCTTGACCAATTCAGTACCAAAAAAATTCTCAATTATGTGTTCAGAGCTTCTTTTATAGCTATTATATAAAACAAGGTCCTCATCTAGACATAAAGGATTTTGGTTGGAATCAGTACTTAAAAGAGTAGTTTGTTTAGTTGTAGTCCTAGCATTAAAATATCCTAGCAGGAGGATATTAGCTTCATTTTTCAAACTATAAATATCTTGTTCTAAATTTTGTATATATTATTGCATTTTTTTGTTTATATTATTGCATTTTTTTTTTGTTTCATCATCTTGATGGCCTTTGCAATTTACCGGTGGCTGTCTGATTTGGGTAAAAGGGTCAAAGGTGACCATGTGCAAAGGTGTGCAAAGGTATTCATGTTAAAAATTTCTTGTGGCTGGAACAAAGATGGAAGAATGGAATAGGTTTGCAGGACTCCTTCCTGGTACCTTTCATCTAATTTATAATTTTCCTAGTTTTTGTTTTTTTTCTTTCTCTATAGGAGTTATTCCAGGGTTTCTTACTAGCAATTTCAGGGTTTTGAGAGTTATTCCAGGGTTTCTTACTAGCAATTTTAGGGTTTTGAGAGTTATTTCAGGGTTTTCTACGTTATTTCTACTCATTATTAGGTCATCATGTCTAAATTTCTATCTTAAAGTGGGTAAGCCCTAGGTTTCAGTTTTGAAATCAATCTCTAATACCATTTGTAACATCCCATATTTTCACTTTTTCCTTATTGTCAACAACCAGAGTAACGCATGAATAAACAAAGAAGGAACACAAAATTAGCCTTGCATATAAATAATATGTAAACCAATGGAGAGACCTGGATTAGATATATCATCCTCTGACCAGATACTCTCTGTGATACGCTGGTGTCAAAAATTCAGGAAGAGCGAGAGCGTGGGCTTGACCTTTACGTAAAATTGTTCTTTTCATAGAATTGTTCTTTTCATCGAATTTTCAATTCAAAATTGCATTTTTTAATGTGTACCCTGCAATTTCACTATAGATCTGCCCCTTGTTTTCATCACAAAGGCATAAAACAAGGCTCGGTCGGCGTGGAATGGTCATGCATGTAGAAAGCGTGTGTGTTGTTATTGATTTGAAAGTCTTTTCAAACGAGTTGATGGCTTTCATGAGGGTTAGGTGTTAGAAAAGTATTCACAGAATTGAATTTAATAATTAAGTAGGGATTAAATCCCACATTAATCAATTACTCTAAACATTAGAAATCTAATCAATTTTATGTCATTGTGAACATGCAATATGTGATGGATGAGGGAAGAGGGGTCCTAATTAAGTATAGCATTCAAAGCACTTTAGGAGATCAACATTGGAATTATAATGTGAGGGAACAAATCCACTTATTGTATTATAAAACAAGGGTTTCATGGCAGCTTAGTCCCTGCCAAATAAATTTGGAAATAGAGTGTATGAGATCATTGAACTAGTTAGAGTGTCCCAACAATTATCAATTTACTATAAAACCATTCTCAATTTGCTATAATTATTATTTGTCTTTATTAAAAAAAAATCAAACTCATTATTAAACGGGATATATATATATATATATATATATATATATATATATATATATAAAAGTTGTCTATATCATTTTGTTTTTCATCTTTAACTATATTTTTACTAATTTATTTTCATTTAAAAAGAAATTCAAAATTACTATTAAAAATAAATTACACATACTTCATCATACATAATTATATGTATATTATTTTGTATTAATCTAGTAGGAGTACACTTTGAATTAATGATAAGAGAAAAGCATAAATGCAATAATAATGAAATAAATGGATAGTAATAATGAGAGAACACATGACATTTTTACTTTTTTTTTTCTTAATTTTTGATATAAAAGGCAGTAGGTACTTATAACCAAGTTTGTTGAAATACAATAATAATGAACTAAATGGATAGTAATAATGAGAGAACACATAGCATTTTTACATTTTTTCTTATATTTTTATATAAAAGGTAAGTTTATTGATTGTGTAATTAATTTCAAATATTGAAATACGTGAAGGCAACAATAAGACTTGGAATACATCAACCAATGAGAAATGAGAAAAAAAAATATTTTTATTATATCAAAAAATATATATTTGTTTTATTAAGTTAAACATTACACTACACACATAAATTTAAAATACAATACAAATTAATGTCAAATCAATAAAAAACTCATTTTTATATTCCCTTGGTAGGGACTAATAACATATTACATAAAACAACATATTACATGTATGTAATATGTTATAACATAGTAGCAAGCTCATGGAACCAGGACTAAGTAGAATTTTGGACTAAGTTGTTCTATAATGTCATAATCTAAACTCTAGATATAGAATACATAAACCTACCAAACTCCATAACAAGTCCAAAAGCAAGCCACTCTTCAAATCATTTTCTACAAGTTCAATATTCCATAAACTCCAATATAGAAAGGAAATTAAAACCAAAACTCGTGAAAGTGATAAGTAAGACTTGTTCTTGTTGGGATTCAATGATTTCTCAATTTCCTTCTTATAGCTCCAAATCCTTCCTTGGACAACTTGTGTGCTTCAGAATTTTGTTTCTTATATACATGAGAAAAATAAATGTGAGAGAAAGCGGATAGTGGGTTCTTGATGTCTTGAAATAAAGGTTTGTATAAGTAATTACATAGGATAGAATCCCCTTTCATCCATTGTATAACTAACATATAATCACCGAGTATTTGTAAATGTGTGACTTCTTTTTCAAGACTAAGAATAAGGACCATCTTTAGTGCCAATATTTTTCTTAAGTACTTCTAGAACCCCCCCTTGATGGATTTCCTTGAGAGCCTTCATCAAAAAATGTCTAGGGAAGGGATTCATTTATGTGGCCTAGTGATATTTGTGTGGGAGGAGGAGTAGAAGAGAGTTGAAGAAAGGCACTAAGAATACTAGGACTTCAAGTAGCACATTTTAGGGGAAAGTTGTCCTTTCCTTCAAAAATCTTAGCATTTTGGGCCAGCCAAGTTCCCCAGACTAGTGTAAGGGGAAGGGCTTTGAAGGCTTTAGTGGCCATATTCTGATACCAATTTTTTAAAGCTTCTTTTATGGAGACACCTTCCTGGGGATTATTGAGACTAGTGAGTCCTTCAATTTCGAATGTATTTATAAATTATATAAATTTGATTTAAGGTTGTTGTTATTAGGTATTTAGTTAATTTTTTTAACGTTGTTAATGTTGTTGGGTATTTAGTAGTGATATTTTCATTAGAAATGTTATGAATATTGTATTTACCAAAAATTTCATGGGTATTTGGTGAATTCATTTGGATAGTTTTCTGGGTGAAGATTTATTAGAAATGCCATGGTATTTGGATAGTTCTTTTTTATTATGGATATTTAGCTAGTTAACTAGGTGAAGATTTCCCTTTGGGTGAAAAGAACTATTTTACACTAATTAATATAGTAAAATTCCATTCACATTCTTTGTTCTAGTTTTTCATCCCTAAGGTTTCCATTGGGTGAAAATAACTATTTTACACTAAGGTTTGCCTTTGGGAGGTGAAGGAGCATTATTTAACATTTATATAACAACCCTATCCACAACATCACTTTGTTCTAGTTTTTCGTCCCCGGGTTCATTCAACGGGTTTAGAGGACTCTTGTACACCTCTTCCTTCAACATTTTCTTTGTTTTCTCATTTCCCTTATTTGCATGGAGACACCGCCTTAGGAGGACAATCTACAAACTTTAAAGTTTCTCAAATGTTACAAAGTTCTCTCCTTCTTTATAAGTATAGATTTTGTAGCCTCTTTTCATTGGTTCACAACCTAGTTAAACAACATTCACCACTTGAAGCTTCCATTCAAGTTCTAAATTATTTTTTTCATGATTTTTTGAATAAGCTTCCATATCAAGCTTGTTGGATTTCTCAACTCCATATGCAACAACATGTTCTCTCTCTCCCAAAAGAATTGAAGACCAATTCTTCTATTGTTTGGAGGAATCAGAGAGATTATGGTTCTTAGAATATTCTTATTTCTTAGCATGTGTACTTAGAATATCACATGTTATTGTTGTAGGAGAGTATTATTTTGGTTTGGAGTAATGAAGATTTATTGGTTTCCAATTTTCATAGAGTAGTTGAGATCATATCTCTAAATATCTTTATTATTGTATTAAGTTGTTAGTTTTTAGGATATTGTTGAGATTTTCTCTCTTAGTTTGTTGTGCTGGTTTTCTTGATGTAAATCTATATATATTTGTGTTTCCTTAATTAAATATCAGTCAAAGATTTTTATTTCACACCTTGTATGTAGAATCACTTATGAATAAGATTTCCCACATAACTTAACATGATCATGCCTTCGGTGCCTTCGGGTCATCCAAGGGGCTAGTAGCAAAGTCAATTGTTATCTTTGCTTCTAGTCACTCTCATGACCCAGCACAATATTGGTTTGATATTTGAAAAAATGGAGTCTAATAACACAATGCTCATATTTAGAGCATTTCTAAAAAGAAACATTTAATTAGTTAAAAAAATCTTATGAAAAGGATCATTTTTTTTTTTTAACACTAATTTCTAAGAAGAAATTTTTGATAGGAATGCAAAAATAAAGTAGTACCAAGTTTTTTTTCATAGTTTATAATAATGTTTCAATATTGTTGCTTAAATATCATTTTATATTATTAATTTTTTCAATTATATATATATATATATATATATATATATATATATATATATATATATATATATATATATATATATATATTGAATTTAAAATTTTGTATTATGGATATAATTCATTTTAATGATATCATAATAATTATACATATCAATTTATCTTATAAAGAAAGTCAAACTATATCTATTACAATACATTTAAAACTATATCTATTACAATACATTTACATTTTTGATATGACACTAAGCTATATTTCAAAACATTTTTGTTCATATGACACTAAGCTATATTTCAAAACATTTTTGTTCATATGACACTAAGCTATATATTTACAATACATTTTTGTTCATAGACACTAAGATATATATTTTGTAGTATATATACAACCCAAAAGTATTCTCTTTCTCCAACAAAAGTAAGGAAAAAAGTATGCACAATGGAGACTATTAATATTTTTTATATTCAAGTGAATGAATGTTTTATTATTAATAATGTTTTAATCAAATTATTAGAAATTAAAAGTATTGAATTACTAAAACTATTATGTTTTCAGATTTTGAAAATTTTAAACACTATATATTTAATTGTTTTAATTGTTTGATTATAAATATTTTTATTTTTTTAAATATAAAAAAAGTTTTTCCATGTGCAAAATGATTACTTTTTCTTTAGTTTATTTTATAAAGATTTTTTTTTCATAAAAACTATTTTTTTCCATACAAAGTAAAGATATATATCTATTGTTTGATTGCACAAAATTTTTATTTTTTGAAATATAAAAAACGTTTTCCCATTTGCAAAATGACTATTTTTTCTTTAATGTATTTTATAAAGACTATTTTTTCCATATAATAAGACTATTTTTTTTTATACAATAACCTCAAAGTAAAGATACATATGTAAAAATACAAGGAAAGAATATTTTATACAGACTATTTTTTTCCTATACTAAAGACTATTTTTTCCATACAATAACCTCAAAATAAAGATACATGGAAAAAAGAAAGTTATAGAATTTCGGCATGGAAAATGAAACCATGAAAATGTGTCACAATTTTTATTAAAATATAGAGATATAAATCTCATATTTTAAGTATTTTTCAATTAAAATTTTTAAAATCCATATAGTATAAGAAATTATTATTTTGTAATAAAAAAAAAAATTGTAAAAAATTATAGTTTTTTTTTTTAAATTTAAATGAAACATTCTATTAATTTATCAAAATATTATATAAAGAAAAAATTATTTATTGTTGGTGCTTGGGAAACCAAACCAACAATAGTCTATATAAATCGTTTAGAGTTTTTTCAAAAATTATTAAAAATTAGAGAGCGAATACAAAATTTATGATAGTTGCAATATGGATTAACATGTATTTCTTGTAGTCTGCAGGGGTGTAGACCGATTGGCAAGTGTCGTGTAAATGGAAGGAAATATGTAAAAAGAGGTCTCAAGGTCGATTCTCACCCTGATTTACTTGGAGGGTGTGCTTGCGGGCTATGCATTCCTCCCTAGGGGTTATAAGGCAGCCGATAGGATTCGACCCAGTGTCATGTGAGTACGATACTACTGTTGTTACTGATTCCCCTATTTACAAAAACAAAAAAAAACATGTATTTCTTGTATGTTGTAATACATAAAGAAAAACCGAGAGGTACCTACAATTCAAGGAGCGGGAGACTCCATTGAAGTGCCCTGGGGATTGTCTTCCGAGAGGTGGCCATGACTAGGTTGCACATTGTGAGAAGGGACTGAGACTGCCAGAGTGTTGGTGGAAGAAGGAAGGTTAGAGAGAATTTATGGGCGTCTTCCATTGTATCCATCATCTGTCCCATGAAAGTTTTAATGTGCCAGTAGAGTTCTATTTTTTCCTAGTACCTCGTCTGGTACACATTGGATTGTCATGTCTTCTACCTATGCGTCCATCGTCATATCACGCTCCACACTGACCTCAACTTTGACCCCATTTACATATCTTTGGAAACACTAAGGAGTGTTCTCCTAGTAATTAGTTGTCATGTTATAAGCGTCCTTTTGCACCCTTGAGACTGGACTCCCTTCGTTGCCTTGATGGGAAGAGCAAGTTGCGGGGACTCTAGAGCCACAGAGGTATCCTCTGGGATAACCCTAACAAGGAGACATGATGGCTTGAATGATAGCACCAAGAGCACGATGGTAAATTTGTGTTAGAGGATGAGTTAGCCACCAATCGTCGTTGAAAATCCTTTGATTCCTAATGAGATTTGTGCTATGAATTGCTGGAAGAACCTAAGAATATTGAACTTCTATCGAGCCTTTTCTTTCCATGGAGTCCATTCTTTGTGAGGCCTTTTTCTCCATTCTTAAGACTAAACTTTCCAAGAGAATGTCAAGACTCTGCCTAAGTAAGAAGAGTTATGACCGATTAATTCTTCATCCAGGTGGTTGAGATGATGCAACCCATTGTTATGCATGTCGCCAGTTGTGGGAGACAACCTGGCCAAGAATCCTTGCTCTCTCGAGTTTGTTTTTGATCAATAAATGAGGACATAAATTTCCAACTGGTATTCCATCCTCGGTCTCGGGCACTTGCCTTGTTCCTAGAGCCAATTTACTGGCATTAATAACATCCTCGTGGATGGGTTCCATGGGGTTTTCATCCCCAACACATCATATAGGGATGTAAAATTTTATGTTATATATATGTATATATATAAATGCTACGTCCATGGAAAACCTCTCGAAATCTATGAGAAAAGGTGGGGTGGCCGAGCATTTTTGCAATATTGGGAGCTCAATATCAAGAACATCTTACTCATTAACAAGAATATCTTATAGAGCCATTAAGGGCATCACATGTCACTTACAAAGAATCGAGTCTTGGTGGGGAGGGTAACAACCATTCCTCCCAACCACGCAAGCTACATCTAATGCACTATATATATATATATATATATATATATATATATATATATATATATAATTTTTCAAATTTGATTTCAATTATATGTTCATCTTTGTGAATTTGTGGAAGTGTTATTAAGTAAATTTTGTTTGAAGTGTTTATTTAATATTCAATATAAATAGAATATTAATTTATTTTATATTTTTTCATTTTTTCATTTTTGAAAATTGTAATTTTTGAAAATTGTAATTTTTATTATTTTTTCATGTTTATTATTTAAATTTAAATTCTAAAAACTAATCTTTATATTCCCAGAAAATTTTAATTTTTTAAAATGTATAACCTTAAAATTTTTTTTATATGTTATTGAAAAGATGATAGAATAATAATCAATTGGCCGCTTAACATGTAATAAAAGATTCCAACACTTAAATTATAAAAATATTCTAAAAAGGAGCATGACTTCTAAATATAATAGACCTAAATTTAGGATTTGTAATACTTCAACAACTTTCTTTATATATATAATTGTAACTTCAATAATTAAATTTTGTAATGAATACAGGGTGAATTAGAATACATTAAAACTCGATAATATATTTTAGTGAAATGTGTAATGAAAATTTAATATTTTGTATTTTTTTTAAATTGAATTTTTATTTTTTATATTCAGTAAAAAACAATTTGTAGGAAAGTGTGTTGTGTGATCCCACTTACTTATTTATTTATTTATTTTTAATTTTAGATGTAGATTTCACTTAATTTTTATTTTTTTTTATTTTAGATGTATATCCTATTTATTTTTTATTTTTATTTTAGATGTGGATCTCACTTACTTTTAATTTTTAATTTTAAAATATACTTTTTATATTTAATTTTTTTTAGACTACCTAAAACACATTTTATACACATTTGTGTTTTCATTATATTTTTTTTTCTAGTGTTTACATATTTTTTTATAATTTTTTGGTTGTGTATTTTTTATGCTACTAATTTGAATACCTTTGAAACTATGGAAAAAATTTGAAGTATAATTTTTCAAAGGAAATAAAGGAAAAATATTTATGAAATTGAAACTATGAAAATGATATTCTTTGGTTGTGTAGTTTTTATGCTACTAATCTAACTAACTTTGGAACTATGGAAAAAAATCTAAGTATAAAATTTCAAAGGAAATAAAGAAAAAAATATATATGAAATTAAAACTATTCGAAAGAGGATTCATAGACGAATCCATTGGCATCAACTCTGCCACATAAAATGAAAGACATGAATACCCCCTGGAAGTTGAAGTTAGCTGGATTGAGGACTTAAACCCTTGATTGAGGGCTTAAACCCTTGATCAAGGTTCTTGCAGGTTAATAAAAATAGTTGGATTGAGATAAAGGTATTCATGGATAAATAAAAAGGGACCTCTATCGAACGCTATAGCTTGATCAAGGGTTTTCTGAACACAATCTAACACCTCGATCAAAGGTTTGGCATGTTTGTCAAGAATCGTCCATTGAGGGTTTATTTAAGATTGTAGAATTATTTAAGTGTTTGATATTGAGATTTTAATAACTAGATCGAAATCTTAAAATTACCTCAAGGGCGAGTTAAAAAAGATGGTGGAGTTAGACTGTCGAAACCCTATAAGCGGTGAGGGTTAAGCCAGTTTTGGTGCTAAGTGTTTCTAGGGCTGCAGGTGGTTAAGGAAGGCGATGATGTAGTTAGTTGATGATTGACTAGACAAGGGAGAGCTAGTAGGTTTCAACATGGATCCATTGGAGGGTGTAGACATTTGGGGGACACCAATTGGAACTCAACCAATCACATGTTCTGCCTCATCGAGCTAGAGTAAGGATTTGGGATCTTTCCCATCAACAGGTTTTTTCTCCCCATTGCTTTCCTCGTTAGGGTTTTCATCTTTCTATGGGACATATCTGTCTCTTTCTCTCCTTGTTCATGAGGGTGCAATGTATGATGAAGGACATTTTTTTGGTGTATTTGAATCAACATAGACTACACTGTGGGATTACCCTTTCTCTTATTGGGAGGAAGTGTCACCAAAAAAATATTCTTGGAGGTTGGGACTTCAGGATCTAGGGGGATTTGAAGATATCAGTTGGACTCAACACTCTGGCTCTTTTTCTCCTAATCAAACAATCGGTCCCCTCTTTTCATAAGGGGTTAGTTTAGATCATTTAGCCTCATGTGTGTTTGGGATTGAATCCTAGCGTATTCTCTACCTCTGGACTCAGTTCCATCTATGCCTCATCTAAAGTCACACATAAGGCTTTCATGGGATTTTATATCATCGGGGTTGTATCTACTTTAAATTAATTAGGTGCAGGCCTCTTCACGAAAGAGGAAAAATAAATGTCTTCATGCCAAGAGTGCTTTGGTAAGGCTCGTCCTAGGTGAGGATGTTATCGTGACTTAGGTGTTGGATCTGTCGACTTCAGCGATAGTGGGGAATGTTCAAGGTAGGAGGCTAGGTGTCAAATCTATTAAAGTTGGGCGATAACACATTGGGTGGGCCACTTAGGGTCTGTGTTGGCGGTGAGGTTTTTGGCTCGAGGTTGGTTTTCTTTTAATTTTTCAAAGCCCGAGAATGCTCAATGGGTTCTAAACTCACCTTGGAGCCTGGATTCAAATATGGTCGACCTTAAGCTCTGGTCGATGATTTTTTATGATGGGTCAGAGCACATGGATGTTGTTCCCATTTGGGTTCGACTACCATGTCTTCCACTGGATTTTTGGACTAAGGATATTTTCATATTGATCGGGAACAAATTAGGGTCTTTTATTGATGCAGATATGTATGTGGTTGCACAGATATTAATACAGATAAACCTGCGGGAAGGATTGGTGGTGGACTTGGAATTGGTGTCTGGAGGAAAGACCATCAAACAAAGGCAATATTATGAGAGAGTTCCCTTCTAATGTCAAAGATTCCATAACCAAGGGCGTATTGTTAGTCAATGTCCACTTTCCTTCAGAGCTAAGAAATCGAGAGATGGGGCTGCAGACAAGCGAATTATCCTGGATGGTCAGGAAATAGGAGCATCCTCAATTACAGATAGATTTCTTCACCAAGAGGAGGAACAAAGAGTTCAAGACCAAGTGAACGAGGAGGCTTCCTTAGTCATTCAGATTTCCACTACACAAATCACTTCGACATTTATGGATACAAGTGGGGGGGAATTTGTCCCTTTATTGGAAATATTGTCAAATGACAATCGATCGCGTTCATATCTCTCCCCACAGGGTATGTCTTTTATGTCTTCATGGTTAATAAATTTTCTAATAAATTCTTTTTCAGTTCTTGGAAAAGGTTGGATCGGGCCCTTTTAATCCCTCAGCTTGACCCTAGAAATCCAAAACTCTCCTCCGTTTCCAACCCATGCCCAACTACAAACACTTTGTCTGTCATAGGTGGCCACAAACCCTCCCTCTCTCAAAATTTATCCTGGGGATTCAGAGTCATTCATGGACTCGGTTGAAGAAGCCATTGTTTACAATATTAGGAATCATCGAGGGATGGGTTCCTCAGGGTTCGGTCTAGATTTTTTAGAAAAAACCCCAAGCGGGAAGCTATCTCAAAGAGACGAGGTCAGAGATCCTTTCTCTCCAAACATCAGAATAAATCCTTAGAATATGTGGCAGTAGGTAAAAAAACTCTCCATTTTTTTGGTGCTTAGAGCAGAGAATTCCTAGGAAGGAGTTCCTCCATGAAAGTGATATTTCACAATTGTAGGGGTTTTCTAGGCCCCACTAATAACGTTTCCCTTAAGAGGATGAATTCCTCTCATGACCTTGACATGCTTCTATTACAAGAAACCCTGGGATAAAGTCAAGTTGTGGTCTCTCTTTTTAAATCTATTTTCCCTCTTTGGTCTTTCATAGTGATAGATGCCAAAGGAAGGTGAGGAGGGTTAGAAATTGGATGGAACAAAAATAAGGCCAAGCTGCAAAATTCTTGGGGTTTTGAATCAGGCCTAGGTGTTGAGATAATATGTGTTGATATGGGAAGGTCCTTTACACTCCTAAATATTTATGGGCCATCTCAAGATAGGGTTCCTTAATAGGACTCATTTCCTCAGAAATATTTTATTACAAAAGACAATGTGATCATCGGGGGGGGACCTCAATTTATCCTTAGGGGTAGCAGAGGTATGGGGTGAAAGAGAACGAGTGGATCAACTTACAGACTTCTTTAGTCACTCTCTCTAAAAGGTCGGTCTCTTGGATGTTGGACCGCAGATATTGGACCAATTCCTGGTTTCTGAAAAATTATGCTACAAACCGAAATCATCAAGAAGTGGATTAGGTGTGGAGGTGAATTAGATCACTCTCCAATTTTCTTTGAAATTTTGGGTGGTCCAAGAAAACCCCCTAGCCCCTTCAAATTTAATCCAACATGGCTAAGGGAGGAAAGTTTCCAAACACTGGTCAAAATATATTGGGTTCCTTTTGATCCGAATGGTGGTGTGGTGGCATGGGTTCATTTTGCCTCAAATTTGAAGAAAGTTAAAAAGGAAGTGGTTATATGGGAAACAGAAAATAGAACTAGGGATGAAAGGGATCTCAAGGATATTGAGGAAGTAGTACAGGTCATATATGAATCTGATGGTGAATGATACTAGTCCTCGGGCTCGAAAGAGGCCCTTTTGTCTCTAGAAAAACAAAAGAGGCAACTCTTACTTGATCAGGAGGAAGTTTGGAGGCAAAATAACAGGGTGATATGGCTAAAGAGTGGGGATGAAAATACAAAATATTTCTAGGAATTTTCCAATGGGGGGGAAATCAGGGATACAATATGGAGTCTGACAGGTCCTCAATGAAATAAAGTGTCATATTTTCAGGACATGTCGCGTTTAGGGAAAATTCATTTCTAGAACTTATTCAAATCTCCAATCGAAGTAAATATTTCTGATATAATTTGATTATCGACCCCCTTCCCTCGATTCACAAATGACAAATTGAACAAAGTTTTGATGGAGGAGGTGACTGAAGATGAAATTCATGAAGTTATCCATAGCTTCCAGAAGAACAAAAGCCCTGGGCTAAATGGTTGGAATGTAGACTTTTATTTGGGGTTCTATGAAACTTTAGGGAAGAATTTACTAGAAGTGGTTGAAGAATCATGCAAGGAGGGACACCTACACCCTCCTCTAAACTCAACCTTCATTTACCTCATCCCCAAGACTGATACTCCACCATATATGAATGATTTCAGGCCCATATCTCTCTACAATTGCATATATAAAATGTTGGCAAAGGTGATAGCGAGAAGAATAAACAAGATTCTTTCGAAGTCAATTTCAAATAAACAATTCAAATTTCTGGAGGGACACCAAATTCATGAAGCTATTAGAATTGCACATGAAGGAATCCACTCTATGAAAACAAAAATATTAAAGGAACAATGCCCAAAATCGACCTTTCTAAATCATATGATTAAGTTAATCAGATATATATTATATTACTCCGTCCTTGTTTAGGTTTTGAGGTTGATTTCATCAAACGGGTGATGAGTTGTATATTCACCACCTCTTTTGTTTTTTTGATCAATGTTTCAACCTCTCCTGGATCAATGGTTCTATCTCCACATGTACAACTTAATATATTCCAATCTTAGGACGCCGTATTGCCCATATTTTATTTTTTATCAACACGCAGAGTAAAGCATCGATATACCAAGGAATGCAGAAGTAGCATTGTATATAAATAAACTGTAATCCAGTAGAGAGAGGTGGATATGAGCAACCCTCAACATTTGACCATGTATGCTCTGTGATTCGCTTGTGTAAACGATACTGCCGTCAACGTAGTTGTTCCGTTCTCTTCGGGAAGAGCGAGAGCGCGAGCTCGAGCTTGACGTTCATGGAGAATTTTTTAAACAACTTGATTACTTCTATAATCACATATCAATTATAAATGAGTAAATGTAATTATAAATATGTTGTTATACATTTGATTAGTTTCTTGATTTCATATTTGTCAAAGTTGTTGGATATTTGATATTAATATATTGTTAATGTTGTTGTTATTAGATGTTGTTAATGTTGTTAGATGTTGTTGGGTATTTAACACTAATATTTTTAAAATAGATATTATGATTATTTTGTTTACTAAAAATATCATGGGTATTTGACTAGTTTGAGCCACTTTAGTGAGTAAGGGTTTACTAAAAATACTTATTCAATTGCCAAATAACCATGTTATTTTCATTGTGTGAATGTACATGAGTTACCTCTCCGGCTTTGGTTTCCACTATATAAGAACTAGGAAGAGTAAAATGTTGGGAAGCATTTAGAGTGGTAGAAGTTTCTTTGATTGCATCCATAAAAGAAATGGGTTTTGAAGTTGAAGGCTTCCCAATGCCCACCACTCCTCCATGTAGATTTTAATTTTAACCTTTTACAATTATTACCATAAGCATATTTTCAGTGAAAGAATAAAAAGATACAATGGCAAATATACACATTACATAAAGATTTTTCCCTTGAAACCCAAACCAGGAAAACCAACATATTCTATATTCATTCATATCATACATTGTTTACAATACAATATACATATACGAGACAACGACATCCAAAACCCTAATCCAATGACCTGGATTAGTCAACAACCCTAATTCCTTAACCAGAAATAGAAAACCATCGACAAAAAACCATGTGCTGAAAAATCGTCCATAAATGGACATGAAAACCAAGGACTACCTAAAAATGGACACAAAAACCTAGGAAATAATATATTTTCAGAGATATTGCCTCCGAAGCCTTGCACAGGGGGCTTTGCTCCCCTGCAACCCCCCGTCTTACCCACTGTGTGCCCAACGCAACATAGACACTAGCTCTAGTCATGCAAGGAATATAACACATATCCAACACCCCAGGTAAATACAACACCAAAACACGGGTTTAATATTTAACAATGTTGCGGTTACACAAACGAATTATGTCCTCGAGTTCTTAACCCCCAAAAATTAAACATTGTTGATCAACATAAATATTCCGTGATTACTCGAATTTCTAGTTGATATCCACCACGTAATCAACATAATTCACCCACAAAATCAAGAACTTCATGGAAAGAGTATTAATCATTATCTGAAATCTTTTCTTGGCATTAGCCACCAGTCAAAAGTTGTCTTTAAGTCATAGTCTACATAAAAAAATGAACAAGGATTTCTTCAAACACTTTACAAGTAAGATTTGCAAACACTTCGTAATCATCCTTGGAATAAGGACCCTTAGTCTCTATCTTGGCCATAATATCCTACGACTTCTTGTTAATGGTCCAACCATAGAGTTGTTCATACCAATATTGTGACCCATACCCTATGAAAGGAAAAAAAAACATTGGTTTGCAAATTCCCAAGATCTAATGTTACATCGATTTGTTCTACTTCAAGATCAAATGTTATAGCAAGAGACAATAGAAACCCAATGGAAGACAATTTTGCAAGAGGAGAGAAAATATCACCAAAGTTTATTCTCTCCACTTGGGAATATGCTTTTGCTACTAGGAGAGCATTGTACTTCTCCACTCTGCCTTTTGCATTGAGATTTTTCTTGAACACCCATTTGTTATCAATATGTTTTCTTCCATCAGGAAACTTGAGCAAGTCACATGCCTCATTTTTGTCCAAGTCTTGCATTTCTTCAATTGTGGATTTCTTCTAGAGTTTACCCTCCTTAGAATCATTTTCCTCTCTAATAGTTCTAAGATAATTTTCAATAGAAAATACATCAAAGGTAGAATGAAAATGTAGTGGACTATACCTTTCTACTTTCCCTCTTACTCGAACATATCTCCTCAAGACCAAGGTTTGTGGTCCCTCCTTTCCATCTAACTCATAGTAACTCATCTTCATCCCTTGAGAAAAATTCTCCACCCTCCAAACCAAACTCTATTTTTTTTGTTTCTCCTTCTCTTTCGTCATATTCATGCTTGGGAGTGATTTTAAATTATTTGAAGGTCACATCACAACTATAAATAGATTCTAAATTTTGTAGACTTTTACTCCATATTTATAACCAATAAAGATACATTTCAATGCTTTATTGTCCATATTACTCATTTTATCCTTTGGAACATGCACATAAACATCACATGAAGATGTGCAAGAGAGGGTTTCTTCCCAATCCATGCTTCATAAGGAGTGTTATCAACCAATTTTTATGTAGGTGATTAGTTAATCAAATAACATGCAATATATACTACCTTTTCATAAAATTACTATTTTATGTCTAGACCACTTAGCATACTTCTTTCCTTTTCCATCAATGTCTTGTTTATCCTTTTTGCAACTCCATTCTATTGATGTGTTTATGCAGTTGTATTTTGTCATGTTATTCCACACTATTTATAGAATTGCTCAAAATATTTCCCATGGAACTCTCCTCCATTTCCAGACCTCAACACTTTTATTTTATTCCCTATTTGGTTTATAAATGCGACATAGTAGAAAGATCCTCCTAGAGATGGAACATGTATACGTATAAATGCATCAGTATGTATTAGCTCTTAGATCCATTTTTCCCTTGTAGAACAAAATATGAATCTAATCCAATTTTGTTTACCATATACACAATGTTCATATAAATTAAAATCTAAAGAACAATCATGTTTTAACTTCAACTGTGCATTTACTATGCAAAACAGGAAGGACATCCTCTCTAATATGCCACATTATCTAATATCACATTATTATCTTCTCTATATGAAGAGTTTGAGTTTTCTTAATTTCATTATAAATAATAATGGTACTATTTCACCCTTCAGTAATAGTTCTTCCCAACAGATTATATGTAGCTCCAATCTGAGCTCTTCTCAACAACACCATTGCTCCTCAAACCATCATGCATGTATCCTTTCTCAATCCAGTCCAAAACGTGCATCACTCATATTACTCATAGATATCGGGTTTTTGGTCAATCCTGGAATATGTAGAACACTAGGAAGTGTTTAAACCCTTACATATTTAAGAAACAAGAACACTCTTACATGTCTTATGATTTTCATTGTCAGGTCATCTCTAAGGAAGATATTGCCTCCATTATACTTTTCATATTCATGAATCTAATTCTTGTGAGGATTCTTATGAAAATAAACACTTGATTTGATCAATAATGGATCATGATCTAAATGTGTATTTGTAGATTCCAAGAGCAAATCCCCTCCCTATTCTACGGAGTCATTTTATTCTATATAGGGAGAATAATTAGATCCATTTTTTTTATCAACATTTTTTTAATGTATAATATTTTTTATAATTCCCAACTTTACCACATTTCTATCATTTCATTATAAATTGTCCAATATATTTAGATCTATTTCTAGATTTAGACCTTCCCTTAAATATTTTTTTTCTATAGGTAAACCTCTTACAAATAAGACATTCTTGGCCACACCCTCCATAGATTTTCTCCTCATTTCGTCTGATAAAAAGGATACAAATACATCCTCAAAATTTAATGTGCATTAATAAGTATTACCAATTGATACAATAATATTATCAAAAGAGTCTAAAAAATAACATAATAGAGTAATAAGCCTATATTCTTCCTCCATATTAATAAAAACAAAGACAGGTTGACTTACTACAATACTAAATGAATTTATGTGCTCCATCATCCATCTTTACATGATACAACTTATTTTAAAGAAACAAATTGTTTATCAAGGACTTTGACTAATACAAATCCCATAACTTATCCAACAACTTCTTTGCTTTTTCTTCTCCAAATACATTCAACAACACCAAATTTGAAAGGCAGAGTTGATTTGTCTTATTTCATTCCTTTCCATCTTCTCTTTGTCCTCTTTTGACATACTAGTGGGTTTTGTACCTTGATCCACAACAACCCATTGTTCTCTATCTACATAAATATCTTCCATATTCAACTTCCATAGCTCAAACCTCTCACTATTAAATTTCTCAGTCTAGATTCCGGAACTATTTCCATTCCATTCCACACAAGAATTACTACAATAGATCTCCCATTAATATCATGTTTATCACAAACCTGAGATAACCATGCTCCATCGATAATGAGATAAAACCTAATAACAAAGACATCCCCCTAAAGCTAATAACCTTTCACTGATACAAATATAAGTTTTAAACATATGAAAGTGAATCAATGCAGAGAAATTCTTATGAAAAATAGAAAAAAATGATAATGGCGCACATATAGTACACAAAAATTTACCTTTGAAAACCTTAACAAGGAGAGCTGGACTAACCTAGATTTGTTGGATTACTGAGAGGCGGGGTGAATCAGTAATGGAGAAATCTAATCCTTTTTAACCATATAATGCAAGTGTTATATCAATGTAGCATTATCATCCAATATTTGCAGAGTAAATAAACAATAAACAAATAAAAAATCATACACATACATAGTACACCAGTTTTTTTACGTGGAAACCCAAAGCGGGAGAAAACCACATAATGTGTTGTCTTATATGTCTTGAAGAATTACATTCATTGGAACCACCAACTTCCTTTGTTTTCCAGTTGCAACTAGAAGGAAGTTCCAACCCCCTAGTTTCTCAGACTACAATCTGAGGGAAGCTTAAACCCCCTAGTTTCTCAGGCTACAACCTGAGGGAAGCTCCAACTCCCCAATTCTCTGGCTATAACCAAAAGGAGTATACAACCCCCTATGTTCTCTGGCTAGAACTGGAAGGTGGCTACAACCACATGTCCTTTCCCTGTCCAACCACCCTGACATATAAGTAGAATGATGGAACCACTGTCACACTATCACTCTGAGATATATTGTTGTAAACCTATACCAATCAACCTGAACCAAACAACTTGTACCAATAACCTGAACCATGCATCAACCATGCATCAACATGTACCTCAACCTGTAATCAAGTTGTACCATAAACAAGTGCATCAACCATGGACCAACCTCTACCAAACAACCTGTAATAAACTTGTACCATAAACAAGTGCATCAACCATGCACCAACCTGTACCTCAACTTGCAAAACTTCCTTAACTTTAACAACAATAGACTAGCATTTTCATCAAACTTTACTTTCGTCTCACATGACTAGTTTCAGATAAGTCAACAACCCTAACTTGAAATAATCATAACTATGTACCTGTAATGAATAAATATTTGAAAATAGTACACAATTTTCTTCAGTGTGTTTTATGCAATTCCTCCATGTGTCACTACTTGGAACCTCTCATAAAAGGAGTTATAACAAAAATGACATACCTTGTTGAATTCTAGCTTATTATAGAAGGATAACTTGTAGAGCATGCCCCACACATAATATTTATTGTATGGATCCGAAAATTTTACACAAATACTATAGAATGTACTCTAAACAATGCATTTGGTCTTACTGAATTTGGATATGTTATGAAGAAGTTATGACATTTTTACCCGAATCACATGTTTTAGACTAGTTTCAAGACTAGCCACAAACCCTATTTTCCACGGAGTGTAACTCCAAAAATACAACGACCCACAAGATGAAATTTGTACCACAACTACTTGGATATGTTTCCTAAACTTCCTCCCAATTTCATGGCTTGAATCATTCTAGAAAGAAACGTTATTGCGAAAATGGTGAGATGACCTATAAATATCATACCTTAGAAAGCATCATCAAAAGAATTTGTCCTCCCTTGAATTTCAGCCTTCTATACTTCACCTTCTCTGAAATTCATCTTAGATATCCTTTGGTTACCTCATTCACCTATAGATATTCAATATGCTTAAGTGTGATTAAAATGAGAGAGTCTTTCCTCTTATTTATACTCTCCAAGTAGGTTCCTTAGAAGCATATTCTAAGCCACTTTTTCCACATAGTCACCTATGTCCAACTTTGCCCAATTTGCCACTTTTCCATGTATCCAATAGCCACTTGACCACTTAACCCATTTTCCTCATTTTAGGGTTAACCTTCTTATAACCACTTTCCATAATTAGAAAGTTCTCTATTTACTTTATTATTTAAATAATCCTCCTTGACCTTGTCATTTCACTTTATTATTTAAATAATCCTCTTTGATTTTGTCACTTGAATTTATTATTTAAATAATCCTCTTTCACTTTGTCACTTCACTTTATTATTTAAGTAATCTTCTTTGACTTTTTCACTTCACCTTATTATTTAAATAATTTCTTCTTTGCAAGCACTTTGACTTCGTTGACCTTTTGGGGTTTCAAGCCAATCATATGAGGGTCCTTCAACTTTGTAAGGCCATAACTCGCAAATCATGAGGAGTTATGTGGCGTTCCACATACCACCGGAAATGGTATGACATGTACTACCTATCTATAATAGTATTACTTGCAAATATATCAAAACTCATACTATTATAGATATAACAAACTTGGGTCCATTACCCAAACCTTTGTGCTACCAAAATTCGCTACCGGGCTTTCTTCAAGGGTTGGCATCAATGAAAACCAACCTAATTAATCAACAATATCCCCCTTTAGAATTAATGGTGACACTCTGATGCAATACTGAAATCATATCACTCATTCTCCCCCTGAAACCATGCCTTTGTCCTCTGCATCTGATAAATATATCCCCCTTTTTCATCAATGGAAAATGTATCTTTTCATTTAGGGTTTCTCCGCCTAACTAACTCATGTGATCTCCTCTTTATGGTGCTTCCTCGTGTACATCTAAGACATATAATATGAGAATTCAAAAGCATTCATTTTGGAGTAGAAATAACTTTGAGTCTCTGGCGAAGATACTCAAAGGCTTCTCGTGGAAGCGATTTTTTAAAGATGTCTGCCACTTGTTATTTTGTGCCCACACATTCAACTCTGATGTTCTTGTAGAAAGTGATACTTGATTGGAATGTGCTTCATCTTGGAGTGCATCATCGGGTTCTTTGAGATACTGATGGCGCTTGTATTATCACAATAGATTGGAATGGGCTCATCATACTAAACTTGTATATCTGTTAGAGTTTGTTTCATCCATAGAACCTGTGTACAACATGTTGTTGCTGCAATATACTCTGCCTCGGCTATAGATAAAGATACTGATGATTGTTTCTTACTTAGCCATGATACTAAACACTCACCCAAGTAGAATGTTGCTCCACTGGTGCTTCGTCGGTCATCAATGCAACCTGCCCAATCTTCATCTATGTAGGAAATAAGTGATAGATGCTTTCCTTTTGGATACCATAATCCAAACCATTTTGTTCCTTTGAGATATCTAAAAATCCTCTTCACCGCTATTACATGTGAATACTTTGGTGTTGCGTGAAATCGTGCCACCTGTCCAACTGCCTGTATTACATCTGGCCTGGATGTTGTCATGTATAGTAGGTTGCCAATCATTGACCTGTATTGCCTCTGATCTGTAGATTTTGAATCATCATATTTTCTCAACTTGCAACTGGTTTGCATGGAAGTGATAATTCGTTTTCAATATTCCATTCCGAACCTCTTTAGCATTTCTCTGATATACTTGGTTTGAGAAATAAAAATTCATTGGTTTGTTTGATGTATTTGAAGACCAAGAAAAAAGGATAGTTCTCCAAGTAATGACATTTCAAATTCATTTTGTATGTCCTTTGCAAATTTCTGGCTTAACCTCTCATCAGTGCTTCCAAAAATAATATCAACATAAACTTCAATTAATAAAATACTATATTGAGTTACCTTGATGTAGAGGTTGTTGTCTGCACTTCCTTTTCTGAACCCTGCCTATTGTAGATATTTGTCCAGTCTAGATTACCATGCTCTAGGAGCCTGTTTTAGACCATACAAGTCCTTGTTTAATTTACACACATAATCTTCTTTCTATGACAATTGAAATCCTTCTGGTTGTTTAATGTAGACTTCTTCTTCAAGTTCCCCATTCATAAAAGATGATTTTACGTCCATTTGATACACTTTAATATTTTTGGAGTATGCATAATCTAAAAGAAATCGTCTTGCTTTCATTCTGGAAATTGGGGCAAATGTCTCTTCAAAGTCGATTCCTTCAACCTATGCATATCCTTTACATACCAATCTAGATTTATTCCTTGTAACCTGTCCATATTCATTCAATTTATTCATATATACCCACTTTTTGTCGATCACATTCTTATCCTTTGGTCTTGGAACCAATTCCCAAGTGTCATTTTTCTCTATTTGATACAATTATTCATCCATGGACTTATTCCAAAATTCATCCTTGTTGGCCTCTTCAAAACATGTTGGTTCAATTGTAGATGAGAGTGCTAGGTGTGTTTGTTCTAGTGAATGAATTCTTTTTCTAGTCTCAACTCCTGCATATTTATTTCTGATAATCTGATCTGAAGGATGATATTTGGTGCCTTTGGAGGCACTTGCTAAATTTTCTCTTCTGCTTATATCGGATCCTCTTCATCTTCCCCTTCTACTTCTTTTTCATCTTCTTCTTCTTCTTCATAAAGTTGTTCCATTGATTCATTTTCTTATTCCTTTAATTCTTCTCTACCTGTTTCATCAATTGTTACATTGATGCTTTCCACAACTTTGTTCAATCTCAGGTTGTAACACTTGTATGATTTCATTGTACTTGAGTAACCAACAAGTACTCCTTTGTCCACACGAGGGTCAAACTTTCTCATTCTGCCATCTTATCTTTTGATGTAACATTTTTTTCTAAAAACTCTGAAGTGCTTCACATTTGTTGGTCTTCATTTCCATAGCTTGTAGGGAGTTTTTTCAGTGTTGTTTCTGAGCATTACTCTGTTTTGAACGTGAACTGTTGTATGCACTACTTGTGTCCAAAATATATCTGTCAATTTGGAATCCATTAGCATTGTTCGAGCCATTTCCTGTAATGTCCTGTTCTTTCTTTCAACAACTCAATTCTGTTGAGGTATCCTAGCAACAAAAAATTTATTTTTTATTCCATGCCTGCTGCAATAGTCCATAAATTCCTTTGAAGTGAACTCTCCTCCATTATTAGATCTCAAGCATTTGATATTTTAATCCATTTCATTTTCAACCATTTCCTTGTAGACCTTGAAGTTTTCAAAAGCTTCTGACTTATTCCTGAGAAAGCAAACTACAGTCATTCTTGTATAATCATAAACTAATAACATAAAGTATTTCTCACCTTTTAAACCCTTTGTTGTAGTTGGTCCAACTAGATCAATATGCACAATTTCTAGTGGTCTTGTCATTGAGTATTCTTTTGTTTTAAACTTGGTCTTTGTTTGATTTCCTTGTTGAAAATGCTTGCATAAAGTGTTGGTTGGTTTCGTGATCTGGTTTTATTTCTCTAACTGCTTCCCTTTTGCTGACTTTGACAAGGTTATCAAAATGTATGTGACCCATTCTTTTGTTCCATAGCCAATTTTCATCTTCCTTTCCTAGGCACCATTTTTCATTTCCAATTTCACTTAATACATATATGTTGCTTGAATTTCTCGCAGTTGTTACAATCAATTTTCCTGAACCTTCTTTTCTTATCTAGCACTTTTGTGAATCGAAAGTAACTTTATGAACTTGGTCACACATTTGAGTCACACTTAGAAGATTATGTTTCATATCTTCTACTAGTAGAACATTTTCTTCTTTGGTATTCTTGTTCCCAATTCTAACTGTGCCTTTTCCAATGATTTTAGTTGAATCATTATTTACGAAGGAGATTGATCCATATCTTTCCATTATTTATGTAATAAACCTGTTTCTATCACCTGTCATGTGTTTTGAACAACCACTTTCAACATACCAACCACGTTTCTTCTGCTTAGCTTGTAGAGCGAGTGTGCATTCTTCATTGCTATATTGATTCTTCTTTCTTATCCATGTTCTTTTTTGAGGTTCATGTATGTGATTGTTGTTGTTATGTTGTATTCTAGGAGGGACTGTCATTCTTCAATCTTTGGCCATGTGTCCAAAGTTGTTACATTTGTAGCATTCCACTTCAGTGCTCAAAGATTCAAACTTGTTGTAACTTCTTCTCCGTGTTTCACTAGGCCTTCTTGGATAACCCTTTTTTGTATGACTTTCAAAGTTGTTTATGTTCATGTTGTTATCTCTGCAATTCACAACTTTATGTCCAAAATTATTACATGCATAACATAAACCAAAAAAGATAGTTTGATAAATGGGAGTTGAAGATCTTCTGAAAGGAGGTACTCTTATGAATATTTCTTCTTCCCGAGGCCTATCTGTTTATGTCGGTCGTTGATTCTGAAATATGAATTTTCTCGGTGGAGGAGTGTCCCTGTAATTTTATTTGTAGACCTTCCTATCCCCTTTGATTGTTTCTGCAAAGATTTTTGGATATGTTTCTTGTTCTGTTGTTTTGGAGATTGATCCCTTTTTTATCTGATTGTATCCTAGTCCGGACTTGTCATGATGAGATTTTTTACTGCTGATAATGTCATTCAAAACTTTTGAGATGTTCTCCATATTTTTCTTTTGAATATCATTTCTTATTGTGACAATTTTTTCTTCCAAATTACCAATGATCATGTCTCTTCCTTCTAGCTATTTTTTGAGTTCTTCTTCAATTCTTTTATCTTCTTGAATTTAAACCTTCAAATTTGTGATCATTTGTTCTAGTTCGTGAGTGTCTTATTTCTTGTATAGTTCTGCTTGTAGTTTCTTGTTTTTCTTCTTTTTTCTTCTGATAACTTCTATGACACATAACAATTATTCTCGGTAGTCAAATTCTGTCTCTTCATATTCTTCTTCGGCCTCTTCATATTCTTCTTTATCAGAGTCTTCTACTGCCATGAATATAATTGTTTTTGTCTCATTGTCATTGACTTCATCTTCATCTTATGATGAGATGTCTTCTTTGGGGCATAATCTTTTCTTGAAAACTTTCTTTGTGGTTATTTTTCCTTTATATGTTTGTTTTCTATTTAAGTAATCTTCATCATTTCTCTTTTTCTCATGAAGACATTTGTTAGCAAAATTACCAATACCATCACAATTAAAACAAATCAAAGGAAGCTTACCTCTATATCTGTCATTGGTTCCCTTGTTCAATCTTCTGACAAAGTTGGCTGCTTCTTCATCATCTTCCGATACGTCACTATTGTTGCTATATTCTTTTTATTTTTTCTTTTCCTTTTTTGTTGACCTTTTGGATGCTTTGAAGGCTACTTCTTTTATATCTGGATTTTCTGGTTCAATTCTCATTTCATATCTTGTGAAGGTTCTATGTAGTTCATCCATGGTTATTGATTTTAGATCTTCTCTTTCTTCTAGTGCTAATATCTTAGGGTCAAATCTCATAGTAAGAGATCTTAGTACATTTTGAACAATTACATATTCTTTGATTTCTTCTCTCAATCCCAAGATTTCATTTACTGTTTCATCGACTCCTAAAAAGTAAGCTACAATATTATCATCTTCCTTCATCTTTAGTTGTTCGAACTGACCTCTGTAAGTTTGAATCTTTACTGCTTTGAGTTTTAAATCTCCATAAATATTTTGAAGTTTGTCCCAAATCTCTTTAGAGGATTTACACTGTGCAACTTTGGTGAATATTGATTCTCCAAGACCATTCAGGTGTGCATTTGTGGCTTTGGAATTATTCTGACTGAGTTTCACTTCTTTTTTCATTTTTCGTCGGAACTTCTTTTGTTGTGTATCCATGTATAATTGATTTCCAAATTTCAAATACCCATGCTTGTATATATGTCTTCATCCTTATGCTCCAAAATGCATACTTTTATCCATCAAACTATGGTATTCCATTTGTATACCTGTTGTTTCTCTCCATGATTTATCTTTCAGTGGTTAAATTGATTTCTAAAGGAACCTGCTCTGATACCAATTGTTGGATTACTGAGAGGGGAGGGTGAATTATTAATAGATAAATCTAATCATTTTTAACCATATAATGCAAATGTTATATCAATGTAGAGGGATGATTTTAGGGGCCAAATTTCGCTCATGGGATAATTTTCCATGGTTTTTCCAAAAAAGAGATTCACTATTTTAAAAATGATTCACCCAAATTCTATAGGATAAAATTATTTTACCTTAATAATTGCCAAAATTTTATAAAAACTATATATAATCCTTAGAAATTTGAATATTTTTACAAAATATTCGCTAAACATTTATAGTTGGCATATAAAGAATTAGTAAAATTCGCCAAGGTTTCTACATTTTAAAATAAATTTCCATCCTTAAAATCATCCCCGTGTAGCATTATCATCCAATATTTGTAGAGTAAATAAACAATGAAAAAATGAACAATCATACACATACACAGTACACCAGTTTTTTTACGTGGAAACCCAAAGCAAGAGAAAACCACATAATGATTTTTATTATATGTCTTGAAGAATTACATTCATGGGAAGCACAAATTTCCTTTTTTTTCCAGCTGCAACTGAAAGGAGGCTCCAACCCCCTAATTTCTCAGTCTACAATCTTAGGAAAACTCCAACTCCCCAATTCTCTGGCTACAACCAGAAGGTGTAACGACCCTAATTAAATAAATGTTTAAAGATCACAAAGTAAAATTAATTAAGGAAAACAATTATGGTTAACCAAGTAATAATTTAATTATAGATCACATTTAAAGACCTGAGAAATATAATTTAAAGGATCAATGAAAA
>ML782897.1:1412187-1427610 GCA_009831015.1 Picea engelmannii | reverse complement strand
GTAACCTGTTAAATTATGCATTTATTTCATTCTGCTATGAAACCGTTAATCTGGATAAATCTAAATTACTGATGTTGCTGTAACGAAAATCAATAGTATGCTATGAAGCTAATGTTTTCAGTTATTAAATAAATTGTTTATGGGAATAAAGACTGTTTAGAATTATTTGGTTGTTACAGAAGGAGGCTACAACACCCTATGTTCTCTGGCTACAACCACATCTCATTGCCCCATCCAACTGCCTTGATGTATAAGTATAATGATGGAACCACTATCATACTATCACTTTGATATATACTATTGCAAACCTATACCAATCAACCTGCACTAAACAACCTATACCAATAACCTGAACCATGCATCAACCATGAATGAACCTGTACCTCAACTTGTAATCAACATGTACCATAAACAAGTGCATCAATCATGCACCAACCTTTACCAAAAAACCTATAATCAAATTGTACCATAAACAAGTGCATCAACCATGCACCAACTTATACCTCAACCTGCAAAACTTCCTTAACTTTAACAACAAGAGACTATCATTTTCATAAAACTTTAGTTTAGTCTTACATGACTAGTTTTGGATTAGTCAACAACCCTCGAATTGCATGTGCAACCTGTGTCCCTGAAGTTTTCAAATGTGAGGAGTTGGCTTCTTGGTGTGTCCTAACTTTCAGTTTTGGGCTATTATGTTTTCCTTGCAACGTTTTTCGTCTTCTTCCTCACGGGAAGCTTGTGAGAACTATGAATTTTACCACATGGATTTTGTTCATGTGCTTCAAACCAAGGATTTACTCTACTGCAGACCCACTTTCTTATTTCTTTGTTGGCTCAAGGTATTTTACAAAATATTCAGATCAGGGCACTGGACATTGATCCAACGAGGAGAAGGCTGCAAGAATTTCCTGAAAATAAAATCCATGGTAATCAGTTTTCAATGCATGTTGAATAGCATATCGATGGCTCCTGCATGTTGCATATCCTGTGCCTATGTCTATGGAAAATATGTTTAGTTTTTTGGCCCAAAGAACTTGGTCCAATTTCTAAGCATAGATATACAATGCTCAATATTGTTTTATTTTAATGGATTTACTATTAAAAAATTTGCCTTCGGAGTGTTGTTTGCTGCTTCTTTTCTGGATTTAACACCTCTTCTCATTGGCATGGTTCGATAGTCTCGTATTTATTCGATATTGTATCTGCTTACGTAATTTGTTCTAAAATGGAACATTTGACAATTATATGGAAATGCATTGTGTCGTTCCATCAGGCTTTTTTGGAAACAAAAAAAAGAATTTAAGACAGTTTAAAGATAATGTTCAATTCTATTTGTGATGCAAATAAAACATGGCAATACAAAATCACAATGTTGCAGCAAGATAGTCATTCTTGTTTCTAGACATGCAATTATTAAGATTTAATGATAACAACCCATAATGCAAGAAGTTTAATACTTAAGTTAATATCTTACAATCGTGGAAAAATGTATCTAATCTTCAAGAAATAATTTGTTGAAAATTACTAGAAAATAATGGTTTTGCAACAATGGGGCTTGTTTGAAACCAATTCCCGCTTACAAAAATTTCCCTCTACCTTTCTATTTTCCCACTCTTTTATCCCCTACAATTTATGTCTCTAGTTATTTAGTCATTTTTTCTGAAAATGTCTTGTTGTGCGGGTTGGCGAATTCACGCATTTCGATCGAGAACTTCCACATTGTCTAAATTGCACTTTCAATTGTTCCGTGACCTGCAAACAACACTTCATCTTTTGCTATATCAAGATCTACTTCTGGACTCCCACATCATCCCCTCTTCCTTGTTACACATTTTGCACTCAAATTTTTCGATATATACAATTTGACAGTCGGGGCCTTATGTCTATTCGGGAACTCGTCACCCTATTTTGAGGCCCATCCGACCGCTTTCCATACTTGACCATTTATTGACATCTCTTTCGTGGATTGTCGAGTTCACGGGTTCAAGAAATTTCAAATTTCTAGTTTCTCTTTCATGTGCCTGCTACCTTCAAATTGCTTTCCAAGTATATGCAATATGTATACAAATTCTCCAACAACATACATAAAATATCTTTCTAGGAAATGGAATATCTATTGCAGATTTGAATATATTGGACCTTATTTTCCCTCTTCTATACTTGACCAAACCTGCTTTTCTTTTTTCCCCTCTACTCTCTTTCTTGTTACTTAGTCGTTTTTCCGAAAATGTCTCAATGTGTGTGTTGGCTAACTAACAGGTTCACATTTGCGCTCATGCTTTTATATCCTGACTCAGAGAAACCACCACCCATTCGATGCATAGGCACTTCTCAGATCACAGATTCCCGGGCATGTGGCCTCTATATTGCACTTCCATTGTTATGTTGACTGCAAACAACACCCGTACCTCCGTGATATACAAATTTACTTCCGCACTCCCACATTAAACCATGTGCCATGATACACAGTTTGGACACAAAAATTTTGAGGCCTATCATTCTGGATTCCTGAACAAGCGGAGTGCATTTCCAGTGTTCCTTGACCTACAAAGAGCCTCTAGACTTCCAGGATATACAAATTTACAACCGGACTCACATCACACTGTCTTCCGTATAACAGTCTACCTATCATGCCCTCTTCAGTGGTACACATTTTTCACTGAAAACTTCTGACACATACAATTTGACCGTCGGGTTCGAACGTCTCCTATGGAACTATTATCACCCCATTTAGAACCTTGTCCATCCGCTTTCCATACTAGACCATTTCTTCGAATTTATTTTGCGGATTGTCGGGTTGGCAAGTTCAAGAAATATCCAATTCCTAATAATTGTTTCCTGTAATGGCCCCTTCGTTACCATTACAAGCGAAGCAAAAAGTGAATTTTATTTTTTATTTTTTATTTTTTAAACATGACGACAACAACGATTATAGATAAAGAACACATCTAGTGGGGAGCATCACACCCACCGAACAAGAAACTTAAAACTATGAATCCACGCACTGGCACAAGAACAACTAGGAGAAAAATGTGTACAACCACAAGGAGAAACAACTACATGCCTAACACAAACATGACCATGCCTACAAGCTAAGGGACAACCTCCCCATCCCGAAACGATGACCTCGACGACCAATTAACTACAACCTCGATGGCGTGCAAGAAAACGCATGAAGGCATTCAACCCATGCACCAAAAACGACTACAAAAAACAATGCTCACAATGGGTAGCACGGTTTCTGACCAAGTTATCATTCACCTCTATCCAAAAGGGCGTGCCATGATCCCCTCCTCAGGGATCATGCCATCCCCAGGAGATAGGTACAACAATAACCCTGACGCAACATAACCTATCTGGAAATAGGTCTCAAGATAAATTCGATGCGCTAAGGGATGGAATAACTGACAAGAAGGCTACGCTTACGCCCCAAAGCAACGGCTCAACAAGATGCATGAAGACATCGCTCAACAAATGCGCAATCTATTAAATGACTTGACAACAACCAAGAAGCCCTAAAAGTTAAGCAAGAAGTCTAGGCATGAAGGGTAAACTATTGTAATGTTACTAAAGACATAAACATTATCAAGTGTGAACTAATACAGAACTCAACAAAATCAACATGCTTGTCAACAAGGTATATGTCTATTAAAGTAAGTGAACTACTCATCATTATCTAATTGACAATGTTGTCTAAATTGACAAGTCCTAATTAATCAATAAACACAAATCTAATTTAACAATTTAATAATACATAACGATATTAACTATATCAATATATATCGTTATTAATGTAACACTATTAATCAACCTCCGTATATATCACATGTTATAACACTATCAACAATATTAATAAAAACATTTTGTCCATCATATATAAAATCTACTGGCGATTAAATTGCAATTGTTGTCTAAATTATATAAGTGGATGTTGTCAATAAATTACTTCCATTCAATGCAAATTTTAATGCCATTTTAATGTTGTTATGCGGTTATAAATAAAATCCATTCGATGCTATTCAATGCCATGTTAATGCCATCTTGCTATTTATAATTAAATTTCATGTACAACTATTAGATGCAAATTTGATGTTATTATGCTACTTATAAATAATTGCCACCTCGATGTTATTGAATGAGATTTAATGCTATATGTCCGTTCATAGTTAAATGTCATTTCAGATCCATTGAATGCAGTTTGATGCTATTATTAAACGATATCCAACAACCATGATTATTGTTCCTAATTAATAAAAGAGGAACGTTGTCAACGAAAACCATGTCATTGACTAATTTTACATTAATTATTTGTAAGATAAATTAGATATATCTTCTCAACGAGGAAGACCTAGATATTCCTCACATTATAAGTTATTTTGTGAGATGAATTTTCCTAAAATCCAATATCCCCTAAACTAAAATTTAGCCAAAATCCAATACCCACTTCAACCAAGAAAGCATAACTCTTTAAACACTGTAGGATGAAATATTCTAAACATAAATTTTAGCTCTCTTTTCTCAATTATTACACCTGAAAGGCCATTCATTTCCCCACTGGAGTAGGAATGATATGTCCTAGTTAGGAAAATGATATTATGAAAACACATAATCATGATTTTAAATAAAAAAAATAATCATGGTTTTAAATAAAACAAATTAAACATACACAAGGCTTGCATTCGGGATAGTCCATTAATGGTTAATCTCCAAAATTTAGGATTCCAAATGATCTCAACATGATTTTAATTGTACAATCGACCGTCTATTTGAAAAAGAGTTCTGAATATGTACAGTATCGCTTCATTGAACTACAAATGATATGAACATTGAACAAAGGGTTTTAGTTGTACAATTAGCAATATGTTTTGTTGTTAAAGCGTAAAAGGATTACATACTATTACACTTTTGAAAAGGACTAAAAAAATTTGATTTTCACCCAAAATCACACAATTAGCCCTATGTTTTTTGTTAAAGCGTAAAGGATCACACAATAATATTACATACTGTAATTGAAAATTTTATTTTCAATTAGAACAATGAAATCCCTATTTTATTCGAATAGAGTGAACTCATTATAATATAGGTGAACTCATTAAAATCTTGAGATAACCCCTGTAATAACATTTTCTCTTGGAATTTTTTAACTACAGTCTAGGTTCACTTTGGCTATAAGCAAATCTCAAGATATCCCCTGTAAGAACAATTTCTCCAAATCAGAAAATTTTAATCTCATACTCTTAGTTATTTTCTATTACATTGGGTATTCAAATACAGTGAACATTGGATCGACTTGGGCTAGGAACGTGGGAGTTATTATCCTTTGACTGGGACAACCCAACTTAATGAAATAGATTCGTTGTTCAATCCTCTCAGCACAATGAATGCTTGAGGTTGTATTGGCGTTTACAATAGAGGTTTTACCAGTTTGGTCCATGACCATATTTTCTTTTCTTTGTTTGCAATTCAGAGATTAGTTGTACAAGATATTACTAATATGGGTTATACAATAAGGAGAGTGGACCAAACTTAATCTTGAAAATGATAGATCAATAAGAAAATACAAGATCACAAATTCATCTTTTGCTAAAACGGCTTAGTGAATCAAAACCCTCTTTACTGTACTACAGATTACAACGACATACTCCCTGAAACGAATAAAAATCCTCTTTACTATAATGCAAATTACAACAATATATTCCTCAAAAGTGTTTGCAAAACCCTCTGACTAAATACTCCTTGAAAAGAATAAAAATAGTGTTAGCATTTGGAATGGAAGGTTTCAGAAAGAAACCTGTCTAAATGAACTTAGAACCAGAATTTTTAAAAAATCGGTAAGTAAAATTTAAAGGCGGCCTATACCTAAACAAAATTTTAGAAAAATAAATTTCAAAAAAATTGACATTAAAGACGGCCTATACTTGAGCAGAATTTAAAAGAATCGACATTAATGGCGGCCTATACTGAACCTAATTTAAAATAATCGACACTCAATGTTGCCTATACCTGCACATTCTGATGGTCCTTGTGGCACGCTTGGAAATAAGTGCACAACGCCTCTCCCCTGCAGTCTGCAGTCTAGACAGAACATATTGCACTCGCTTTTGCTTTAATCTCCATGGAATAAGGCTTGAATAAATGTGTTTTTAGCATAGGTTCCAGCCACGGAGGGCCGATTTCTTCGTCGCGCAAAGGCAACATTGTTCCAACGTGCGGATCGACAGTTCAAAGATGTAATTTAATGAAAATATTAAAGATATTAACCAAAGACAGATAAAATAATGAAGGACCGTGGTATTTAGCAACAAACTTAGATTTTCCTAAACTTCTAAATACTTTGCACGAATATTGAGTCAGGAACATCTTTTTCTGGCCTGGAGCAAGCAGAAAACAAAAACTTACCATGATTCTTTTGTCTCTCGTCTTGAAAATGTGATCTTTAGGTCGATTCTCTATCGCCATCTTTCTCTTCCTGTGTTACATCGTCAAAATGTAACGACAACGTTCCTCAAACCACTGCAGCCATGAAAAATAAAAATAAAGCTTCATTATCATTTTCTCCAGCCACATTCACATAAACTAGACCTATCAGATACTTTCATATAGGAACAACTACCTTGTTTAACAATTTTCCTTCACTGCATTTCGTCTAAGGAAAAACAGGCGGCTTCTAGAATTTACCTTTATGATTGGCTTCTTGAATGTATTCAATGCCCAAAGTCTGGAACAAATTATCCTTAAAGTCCCTGCAACCACCAAAGACATGGACTTATTTAGAATACAAGACCAAATTCAGAAAATGCCAATTCATAGTTGTGTTCGTCTCACTTATTAACATCTTTACAATAGCTTAAAGCAAAGTAGTGCATGAAAGGAAAATTCTGGGGAGCAGACCAGTGCCAATTCTTGCAAGGAATTCTTCAATCTTAAGACAAAATTAGTACATAAATCTTCAGTCATTTTCGAACTTTCAAACTACTAACTGTAATTTTCAATGTAAAGCATGTTGTGGAGGGGTAATGTGATGTTCTCATAATTCAGATGAATAAAACGAGTGAGAGAAAGCCATGACTTCTTTCAATTGCAGTTGCACAATGCAATAATCCATAGATAATTCAATAGTCAAACAAACTAACGAGCCATCAAAATGGCTCCAGCTGATGATTGATAATGACTGAAAAAAATTATAATATAGATCATGATCTTATCTCGATCGGCAACAGAGAACAAATACCTAGTAGAAATGTGAATTTTCGATTGAAAACTAAACACAACCAGAATTTGTGGATCCCTAACAATAATAGGAAAGAACAAAACATGACCTTCCAAGTGCATGCATCTTGCATTCGTACCAAGCTCTGTGTTAGATTGTTTGCTTTGATCCACTCTTTTGGAACGACGACAGGTCTCTAATGGTTTGCGTTGTAAATCCATGAGAAGGATATGCTACGAACTTCGAAACATCGTCCCCTGGCATCATAAATGGAAAACTGCCACAACTCTGTAACCAACAATCAAACGCTCAGCCCCTTCATAGGAAGTTTTTGGGATTGAAGGTGCTTAAGGCGAAATTTGCATTTATATTTAAAATGATGGGTTGGAATCGAATATCACCTGGGAGTATCGACTATTTTTGGAAGGGGGGCTGAAATTAGCAGGGCTTGACAGAGGCACCAGAGCATGAATTTCGGGTGAAAAAACACGATTGGTTGGTTGTGAAGAATTACTTCTTCCGTCCTACCTGTTGTGCATATTTCTGATCTTTTCCCAGTGGTAACAATAGGAAGACAAAGCGTTGATGCTGAAAACTATCACTAAAATTAGAGTCGTTCCAAGAGGAAACCCCAAGGTGGGCCTTATGGTGTCTACACGTCGGTGACCCCTGACAGAGATCTCGTCCATGATGCGTCGACTGAGCTGCTACTTAAGATGAAAACACAATCCCTTTCCTCCATATTTCCTCATGACTAAATGGAATACGATTTCAATGTGCAGCGATTCGATTCAGTACATAACCCCCCTCTGATCTACCTGTGATTGAGTACTGCTACAAGAGTTATTGCGTGCATTTAGCCTAGAGGTCTACAGTTCGAGTCCCGATACGTCGAACTCCGAGGCTCTGAATTCAGATGAATACGACGAGTGAGAGAAAGCCATGACTTCTTTCAATTGAAGTTGTAGAGTGCAATAATCCATAGATGCTTTGATAGCTTGCCCCTATTTCCGTGAAGTAGGAGTTTTGAGTCTGAAGAAGTAGAGTTTCGAGTAGGAGTTTTAAGTCTACGAAGAAGTAGAGTTTCGAGTCAGTGAAGGAGAACACGCGTTGAAAGAAGATTCTTCTATTACAATTACAGATGACAATTTTCAATTGGCTTCGGACAGACGACGAAGGGGCGAGTGAAGCATAATTAACTAATGTGTTAAAAAAAATTCTCAAATGTTTCATAAAGTTTTTTAAATTTTTGTTATTAAAATGAATTATTTTAAATTTCAATAATTTTTCATATTTTTTTTTTAGTTTTAAAGATTTTAAATTTTTGTTGTTAAGATGATTTTTTTTAATTTTACAATTTTTTTCATATTTTTTTAAATTTCAAATTTTATTTTGTTATTGATCATAGAAAATATCTCTACTGCCATTTCTTTTAAAGAAGAAATAACCTTAACTCTAACTCTAATAGAAGAACCTAATCCTAACTCTATAGAAATAACCCTAACTATAATTTTATTAGGATAACCCTAACCCTAATCTTGAAAAGACTAAATTTCACATTAACTATAATTCTCAAACTATTTAAATAAAGAGTAGTATAGTCATTTATAACCATACCAATTATATTTTTAGTTATACATTATATAAATATTTTTAGACAATGTAGAGATATACATATACTTAAAATTTATCTTTCCTAAATATGGTGACAAGGTGGAGATATTATTATTATTATTAAAATTATTTTTCATTAACATCAAACAAATTTAACTTTTATTTATATATATATATATATATATATATATATATATATATATATAAAAAACATTATAAAAGTCTTTTCAAAAGAGTTGATGTCTTTGAAGAGACTGAAGCGATAGAAAAGTATTAAACAAATTTAAATCATAAACTCCACATTAATCAATTATTCTTCTACTTAAAACTAAAACATTATAAGTCTAATCAACTGTATGTAGTCGCGGAAATGCTATGTGTGATGGATGAAATGCTAAGGGGATGGATGATAAAGCACTTTGGAAGATTTTGCCGCTTCTTGTCTGGGAAAATCTGTAACAAACTTTCTCCCCAACTTTGGAATTATAATTTGAGGGGACCAAACATACTTATCGTATTATAAAATCCAACAAGTAGGCAAGCACGGGGAACTAGGGCCCATAGAGTACATTTGTCTTGTGCTCCCCCGTTTGTTGTCTATTTAAACAAACATGTATAAGGGCATAAATGCCCTTTTCATCTATTTAATAGAACACATCACTAAGCAAAATCAGCAAAATCACTCTTAAAATTTTTTGATATGCCTTTTAAAATATCTCTCTTTGGACTATTTACAATCTTCAATCTTTAACTGTAAATTTTAATCTCGTAGTTTTGGTTTCAATACCACGTTAAAGTTTTCAATGTCATGAGCTCACGAGTGGGTTACATTATTGGATTCCTCTTATTATACCTGCCGAAGGCCAGGTATATAGTGATGAGTTCGCTCTTGACCATATATTAATCCATGCGTTGACCAAATATTTGTATTGTTTTTTAATGTCAGACTTTGGCAATGAATTTTTTTATTTATTTTAATTATTTAAAAAAAGTTTTGGCAAGATCCCATTGGCTGTTGAAATCAAAGTGTTATTGCGGAGCCGGAGGCGGTTCATAAATGAACCTTGCAAAGTCGGTCCGGGAATATTAATATCGAATACATACATCATATCAACTTTTCAAAAGCACACTTAACATATTTGCATGTGCCTTGGATACTTGGCTACTCGACGCGCATACTCGGCCTGGATACCGGGTTGGAATGCTCGCTTGGGCTACCGGGCAGGCTTAGATCCTTGGCTTTGATAGAAGACAGGCTCAGGTATATTTACTAATCCGGCTCCACCTGTTAATCAGCAGGATCCACTAAATACAAATTATTAAATAAAATATATCAATAATAAAGAACATACTATGTAGCAACATGTACAATTTCAATTAATGTATTTTTAATAAACATCTAACAAACTTTAAAGATAGAACTTAACGTCGAATCTTTTTTCCGCACGGCAGTTCAAATTTTATTTGTACTACAAGTTCACAGTGATGTCTTTTATAATCGATTTTTTAATTTATTTTTACATATATATTTATTTATTTTTAAACAATTTTTTTATAAAAATATATAAATTTTATAACTTTAAAAATTATAAATTAAAATTTATAAATATTTTTTTTTTTTTTAAATTATAAATATTTATTTTCTTTTAAAATTGATAAATACATATTTTCTTTTAAAATTTATAAATAAAAAATAAAATATATAAACAAATTCAAATCCATAAACAAGATATATTCTATTATATTCTTATTTTAAATTAAATTATGTTATTATTATCATTTTTCATATTTAAACAATTAGTAGAACATTTCTGCAGCAGTATAATTAAATTTGCAGCGATATAATTAAATTCTCGGCAGGTATCGCGCATGCTATGCTGCTCTTGTTTCCCTACATTTTATCTTAGTTTTTAGCTTTATTTCGTGTTTCTAAAGGGAGAAATGTGTTTGTCTTATTTGTCATGCTCAATCGCGTGGTTAGATTCTTGCAGGATTAAGGAATGGGTTTCTTATTTCCCTCTTTATCATGATCGCGTCAAATTTAGTTGATCCATCCATAATAGTCGTCATACCTTTTAAATAAATATTATTTCCTACTCATTTGTAACCAGCCGCATCCATTAGGACCAAGTGAGCACAACTTTAATTAGGTTTGAATTTGAAGTTCATTTTTATTTATTTATTTAATTGTTATATATGAACAGTTCTCAAATCTATATGTTATTATTAATATTTATTTGATTTTAAAAATCATCCATTTAATTTAATAAGGAGTTGAATATAACTTTTTATTGAATTGGTGGTATTAAAAATTATATATATAATGAGTTATTACTTTAAGTTTGGTTAGAACTATACTAAATAGAATGATAGGTTTCACATTATCTTTATTACAATGTGACTGAATTATCATAATGACATTATCTCAAAGCATATTAATCATGATAATTGTATTAATAATACAAATTAATAAAAACACATTTAAAATACATAATATTTAAATGATCAGTAAAAATAAATGTAAAACATCATGAGAAGGACAATTTTAAAATACTGCTGGTCATAAATAATTTACTTGATGGATAGGAGCACCCAATAAATTTGTACCCTAACCCTAAAAGATCATTAGTGTTATGGTAACAATGTTTTTTTTTTTTTTTTAATTTAATTAAAATGCTTAGCATTAGAAGTCAATTATGGATTTCATTTTATTTTTAGGTGATCATTATGGTTTGACCCATAGTCAAGCTTAAAAGCATAAATAGTATTGGGATAAAAAAAATACTTGAATATTAAAAGAAAACAATGTTGTAATTATTGAAGGGCTTTGTCTAAACATTCTATATTTTGGTATTTTTCATTAAAATATGGTGATATAAATTTGGCTCATCATTTTGAAAAATATGAGGGACATTTGACCATTAAAATCTCCAAATCTAACAGTTTGGAATTTCTGGAAAACTAACTGAATAATATTCATGGAAACGAACAAAAAAATTACAACTTTTAAACTAGGACTTATTCGAACATAAGACATATTGAAAAACTTATTGGAGAATGTTTGTGAGTTTAATGACCATGAAAATAAACTCTATATATTAAAAGATCACTTTGAGATTATTTTATAAAAAATCTATATCACTTTTTTTTAATAAATTAAACTATTAAAAATAAAAAACAAAATTAAATAAATAATGTCATTTTATATAATAAAGTTTTTATACTATTTAAAAATATATTGTTATTAAAAATAGGATAAAAAAATTCATTTAAAAATAAATATATCTTGAAAGTGAAGTTTCAAAAATTTTCAAATTCAAATACTATAAATCTATAATAAATAAAATAGGAATTACCATTCTAATGTATGAGGACAATGTAAATGTATTATTGTTTGAGTTGCTAATGTGGGGGTGTTGCCATTATCATTTTCTCCAGCCACATTCACATAAATTAGACCTATCAGAGACTTTCATTGAGGAACAACTACCTTGTTTAACAATTTTCCTTCACTTCATTTCGTGTAAGGAACAACAGGTGGCTTCTAGAATTTACCTTTAAGATTGACTTCTTGAATGTATTCAATGGCCAAAGTCTGGGATGAATTATCCTTAAAGTCCCTGCAACCACCAAAGACATGGACTTATTTAGAATACAAGACCAAATTCGGAAAATGCCAATTCATAGTTGTGTTCACCTCACTTATTAACATCTTTACAATAGCTTAAAGCAAAGTAGTGCATGGAAGGAAAATTCCGGGGAGAAGACCAGTGCCGATTCTTGCAAGGAATTATTCAATCTTAAGACAAAATTAGTACATAAATCTTCAATCATTTTTGAACTTTCAAACTACTAACTGCAATTTTCAATGCAAAGCATGTTGTGGAGGGGTAATGTGATGTGATCATAATTCAGATGAATAGGACAAGTGAGAGAAAGCCATGACTTCTTTCAATTGAAGTTGCAGAGCGCAATAATCCATAGATAATTCAATACTCAAACAAATTAACAAGCCATCAAAATAGCTCCAATTGATGATTGATAATGACTGAAAAAAATTATAATATAGATCATGATCTTATCTCAATCGGCAACAGAGAACAAATACCTAGTAGAAATGTGAATTTTCGATTGAAAACTAAACACAAAAAAACTCTATATATTATTTGTGGATCCCTAACAATAATAGGAAAGAACAAAACATGACCTTCCAAGTGCATGCATCTTGCATTCGTACCAAGCTCTATGTTAGATTGTTTGCTTTGATCCACTCTTCTGGGACGACGACAGGTCTCTAATGGTTGGCGTTGTAAATCCATGAGGAGAAGGATATGATATGAACTTCGGAACATCGTCCCCTGGCATCATAAATGTCAAACTACTACAACTCTGTAACCAACAATCAAACGCTCAGCCCCTTCATAGGAAGTTTTTGGGATTGAAGGTGTTTAAGGCGAAATTTGCATTTAAATTTAAAATGATGGGTTGGAATTGAATATCACCTGGGATATCGACTATTTTTGGAGGGGGGGCTGAAATTAGCAGGGATTGACAGAGGCACCAGAGCATGAATTTCGGGTGAAAAAGCATGATTGGTTGGTTGTGAAGAATTACTTCTTCCGTCCTGCCTGTTGTGCATATTTCTGATCTTTTCCCGGTGGTAACAACAGGAAGACAAAGCGTTGATGATGAAAACTATCACTAAAATTAGTGTCATTCCAAGAGGAAACCCCAAGGTGGGCCTTGTGGTGTCTACACGTCGGTGACCCCTGGTAGAGATCTCGTCCATGATGTGTCGACTGAGCTGCTTCTCAAGATGAAAACACAATCCCTTTCCTCCATATTTTCTCATGACTAAATGGAATACGATTTCAATGTGCAGTGATTCGATTCAGTACGTAACCCCCTCCGATCTACCTATGATCGAGTATTGCTACGAGGGTTACTGCTGATAAATTGTGAAGCAAGAGATGCAGAGAAAGAATAGAACAGTATATTGAAATGTATGAAGAAGTACTGAAGAAGTTTTGAGAAGATGTTACAATGCAATGGGAGATGGCTGAGCTAAATATGCTCAAGCAAGACAAAAATAGAAAGTACAACTGTCCAGTACAGCTGGCAGTGTACAGTCAGACTATTGAGGTTACATTATATTTAACACTCCCTCTTAAACTCAACAATTACAATCATCAGCACTGATTATGCCTAAGTGTTGTTTCTGAAAATCAAAAACTAACTTTCCTAGTCGCTTTGTAAAGATATCAGCAAGTTGATCTCGTGTACCACAGAATTGTAGTGCAATATCACCATTATTGACTAGCTCGCGCATGAATTGAAAACGAGTGTCAATGTGTTTGCTTTTCTTGTGAAACACGTGATTCTTAGATAATGCAATTGTTGATGTATTGTCACAGAAAATAGGAGTTGGATCCTTTTCTGTATGTGACATATCTTTCAATAATCTTCTCAGCCATACAGCTTGACAAGAAGCTGAGGTAGCAGCTACATACTCTGCCTCTGCAGAAGATATGGATACAATTGGTTGCTTCTTTGATGCCCATGAAATCAGGTTCGTGCCCAGTTGAAAAACATATCCTGATGTGCTTTTCTTGTCATCTAGGCTGCCTGCAAAATCACTATCTATGTAACCAGAGAATTGATTACTATCAGATTTAGTGTACCATAAACCGAAATTTATCGTTCCTGCTACATATCTCAAAATTCGTTTTGCCATTTTCCAATGCGAATCTTTTGGTGATTCCATGAATCTGGAAACAAGGCTGGCTGCATACATAATGCCAGGCCTAGTTGTTGTAAGATACAACAAACTGCCTACTAAACTTTTGTATAAAGTAGAGTCCACTATAGGACCTTCATCTTTCTTGCTCAATTTTGTGCCTAAAGGTATGGGGGTTTCTGCTGGATTGCATCCTTCCATGCGAAATCTTTTGATGATGTTTGCTACATAGTTTTGTTGACAGACAAAAATGCCTTTGGCTGATTGATTAACCTCAATCCCTAAAAAATATTTCATTATGCCAAGATATGTCATCTCAAACTCAGATTGCATGGCATGTTTGAAATCTGTTAACTCAAGATTTCCTGTGTAGATCATGTCATCAACATATAAACATACAATTAAAATTTTACCGTGCTGATTTGTTTTGGTGTAAAGTGTTGGCTCATTTTGGCTTATGTTGAAACCACTTTTGATCAGATAAGTGTCAATTCTACTGTACCAAGCTCTTGGAGCTTGCTTTAAGCCATACAAGGCTTTCTTCAACCGATACACTTTGGCTGGGTGCTCTTGGACTTCAAATCTAGGTGGTTGATCGACATAAACTACTTCTTCTAAGAAACCATTCAAGAATGCTGACTTGACATCCATCTGGTATACTTGCCATTTGTGTTGTGCTGCTATGGCCAATAGAGTTCTTACAGTGTCTAGTCTTTCTACTGGAGCAAAAGTTTCACCATAATTAGTACCTGGTTGTTGTGAGAATCCTTTGGCAACAAGTCTTGCCTTGTGTTTTTCAATCTGCCCTTTTTCATTGAGTTTAGTTTTGTAAACCCACTTGACACCAATACTCTTCTTG
>ML782897.1:1379141-1405236 GCA_009831015.1 Picea engelmannii | reverse complement strand
GAACAAAAATATGGGTTCGGGCTACTAGGCCTACTAAGGTACCCAATACAAACTCTCATAAGTGGAGAAAAGGAGAAAACTCGTAGGAAAAAACTCCTCCCCTAAAGAGAGAAAACAACATAAAAATGAAGGTAGGAGGTCTTCAGATAACCCCCCATAGACAACTTCTTTGACTCCAAGAATCAATCGTAGTTGTAGAAAGCGAGGTGATGCCAAAGGTTTAGTGAATATGTCAGCATCTTGCGCTTCAGTAGGAAAATATTCCAGGCTGAGACCACCATCCTAGATGAGTTGGTGAATGAAGTGCATGTGGATCTCAATGTGTTTGGTCCATTGATGTTCAAATGGGTTGCGAGAAATGTGTATGACACTCTGATTATCACACCAAAGAGTGGTAGGTCGATCCTGTTGAATGCCAAACTCTGTAAGGAGTTGTCGAAGCCAAAGAACCTCCTGACTTGCAAGAACTGCAGCACGATACTTAGCTTCCACAAAGGATAAAGAAATTGTAGATTGATTTTTGCAAGACCATGTAATAGGTGTGGAGCCAAGACAATAGACAAAGCCAGATGTGGAATTTCGATCATCAATCGAACCAACCCAATCAGAGTTAGTGAATCCCACAGGTTGAGAAGCACCAAAAGAGTACTAAATACCAAAATTGGTAGTACCGTGAATGTACCGCAAAATGCGCTTTACTGCCTTCCAGTGACTCTCATGAGGATCGTGAGAGAATTGAGAGACAAATCCTATTGCAAAATATATGTCAGAACGTGTGTGAATCAAATACAACAAACTCCCAATCAGTTGTCGATACTATGAAGGATTAACACATGGTGAGGAGAAACTAACAGAAAGGGTGACTCCTGAATTAAATGGAGTAGGGGCAGGTTTACAATCAACCATGCCAAAGAGTTGAAGTAAATCAAGTGCATACTTCTGCTGAAAAATGTAGATTCCTTCATAAGATTGAAGAACCTGGAGACTAAGAAAATAATTCAGAAGCCCTAGATCTATCATATCAAATTGTCCCATCAATGCTTGTTGAATACTCAGAATCATAGATGAAGAACTCCCTTTGAGAATTAAATCATCCACATACAGAACCAAAATCAAGAGATTAGTACCCTGCTTATGAGTGTAATCTGTAGGATCAGAATGACAGCGATCAAACCCAGAAGAAATTAGAAAACTATCCATCTTCTCAAACCAAGATTGAGGAGATTGATTGAGACCATAAAGAGAATGTCGGAGCCTACAAACAAGAGAAGAATCCTGCACAAAACCAGGGGGTTGCTCCATGTAGATTTTCTCATCTAAGTCACCATGTATAAAAGCGCTCTTTACATCCATCTAGTCGACTGACCATCCTTATGAACCAACAAGGGAAAGTACAAGGCGTATAGAACTCATGTTGGAAACAGGGGCAAATGTCTTAGAGTAATCAATCCATTCAACTAGTGAAAATCCCTTGGCCACAAGACGTTCCTTATGCTTGTCAACATAGCCATCTGCTTCATATTTGGTTATATAGATCCATTTACAACGAAATAGCTTTCGTCCCTTTGGAAGAGAGACGAGATCCCAGGTGTGATTATTCATCATTGAAGAATACTCCTCTACCATGGCAGCATCCCACTCAGGTATGCCAACATCGTCAGAAAATTGTTGTGGATCATTTGAGATAGTATGACTCAAGAAGGAGACACCTATTGTTTTTTATTGAATAGGGGAAGAGGTTGAGGCTGAATAGCTGAAATCAATCGGATCATAGCCATACCTGTCAGGCCTCTTTCTCTCACGAAAGATCCTCCTAAGATGTAGTTCTTGATCAAGTTGTTCATGTTCTTGATCAATTTGTTCATGTTCAGGATGCTCATGCTCCATTGGTGCAGGTGGTAGATTTTCTTCTGGTTGATGTTGATGTTGAAATTCGGAAGGTTCGTTATCATCTTCTAAAGAAAATTTGTCAACATGTTCAACACCATTGTCTGCATGACAATCTGAAGATGGAGAAGGATTTGATGTGGAGTTGAATCCTTCATCAAAACGGACAACTCGTCGAAAGAAGTCTTCTTTAGTAATAGGTTCAAATAACCTATATGGTTTTATGTCCTCACAATAACCAACGAATATCAATTGTTGGCCTTTCTTCTCCATAGCTTTGTGTTTTTCAATTGGTATTAAGGCCCATGCTGGACTGCCAAATACTCTAAAACAAGAGACATCAGGCTTAACATGGCTCCAAGATTCCTCTGGAGTGTTATGCAGTACTTCTCGATGAGGCATCCTATTTTGAATGTAGTTTGCACAGTTTACCACTTCAGCCCAAAAGGAAGGTGCCATGTTCTTGGATTGAATCATACAGTTTGTCATTTCTTTTAGTGTTTTCTTTCTTTCAGCAACACCATTTTGTTGAGGGTTGTAGGGAACAATGAACTGATGTTGAATTTCGTGTTCTCTACGAAAATCTGTGAATCCATGATTGACATACTCCCCCCCATTATCTGTGCATAGTTTCTTGATAGAAAGAGATGACTGCTTCTCAACAAAAGCCTTGATGTTCTTAAAAGTAGCAAGGACCTCACTCTTGTACTAATGAGAATGAGTCATGTGGTGTGAAGCAACAGAATCAAGTATCCAACTATCTGAAGATGCATGCAAAGCTTGAGTTGATAAAGCATGTCCTTTACTAGTAAAAGAAGGTTTGGGTATTGAAATCTTATGTTGCTTCATGGCTTCATTCAAAGCTTCAAGTTTCAACAAACACTTAGATTCTATATGCCCAAGTCCACCACAAAAAATACATGTGTCATTTGGCTTCTTCTTCTTTGTCTTGGAGGAAGACTCACCAGACTTGGAAGATGGAGGAAAAGGTTTTGTTTTCTGCTAAGTCTTGGAGGTAAACTCACCAGTTGGAGCAGAATATTTCTTCTTCTTATACTGAGTCTTGTGCTTAGTTTTGGTGGTATGGGCCACAAGAGCCTTATTGTTAGAGCCAGAAAGAGCATCTAATTGAGTAAGCTTAGACTGTTCTCTAGTAAGACGCTCACATAAAATATCAAAGGAAGGCATTTTAAACTCACTTCCCAGCGCATCCATAGTAGAATAAAATGCAAAAGAAAATACCTGATAAGGGCCTTTTAGCTTGGATAAAATCAAGAAGATGCACTCTTCATCTGATTTAGTTTTTCCGCACCCTTTTAGCTAAGTTACTAGTAACCTGAATTTGGTAAGATAGTCTTCAATGAATGCATGCTCATCTGGTACCAGTGATGACAACTCCACTTACAATTGTAGAGATCGAAATTCATTGATTTTTCCAAATAAGGAATCCAACTTGTCCCAGCTTGCTTTTGGAGTTTTACAATCAACTATGTGGAGCAACAATCTATCTCACACATGCAAACCGATGAGGCCCATGGCTTCATCAAGTTTATTTTGATAGGCAAACCTCTCGATTTCCTTGGTAAACACAGGTTGAGCCTCGACCAACATCTGCTAAAGCCCTTCTGATTGCAACAACTGTTGCATTTTAAGTTTCCATGTGTGATAGTTATGGGTAGCTAGGAGCTAAACAATCATTAACTCCGCCATTTACAATAAAGAGTATAATAGAACACCCGATCTAGGTGTATTATCTCAAAAGAGAATGGAAACCTAGGCTCTAAAAATATTTACAATATACAGATTAAAAATATTTGGATAGAGGCAATGATATTTAAATGTTGTCACAAAGAAGGCCAAAACAAGGCAGAATATTGCTATCGTTTATGCTGACAAACAAGGACTGAATAGAGCACTTGACCTGTAGTGAAAGGATTTAGACTAGATTTTTAAATGCAAAAAAAAAAATTGCAAAGAAAACCAGATTAGAATAAACCCTCCGTGGTATGTGGCCGCTAACTTGCGCAGATTTAGAAATGATGGTCGGTGTTGTTTAGAGTGATCATGGCCATATGATATTTTCAGATCCGAGCTCGTTTAGCTCACGGAGAGAAAAAAATTGAGCTCACCCAACTCACGGAGAAGAAAATCGAAGATCGCCCAACTCACGCAGAGGAAAATTGGAGCTCGCCCAGCCCATGGAGAGGATAATTCGAGCTCACCCAGCTCACTTAGAGGAGAATCGAAGCTCTCCCAGCCCACGAAGAGAAAAAATCAAGCTTGCCCTGCTCACAGAGAGGAAAATCCGAGCTCTCTCAGCCCACAGAGAGGAGAATTCGAGCTCGCCCAACTCACAGAGAGGAGAATTGGAGCTCACCCAACTCATGGAGAGGAAGATTCGAGCTCGCCCAGCCCACAGAGAGGAAAAATAGAGTCAAATTTCAGGGAAAAGTGAAATAATGGTTAAAAAAAATGACGCCTTACCAAGTCTAACAAGAAACATTCTTGAAAAATAGACAGCCTGCAGAACTCTCAGAGAAATATAAGAAATGGTTTGCAGAGATCGCTCTTATACCATGTAGATATTGAGAAAAGACAATATCACAGGCTCAAGGAAATAACTGCAAACCAACAACCTTCTATAAAGAAAGAGAGACTGATCTAATTGATATGCTTGCAAATTACATTGAAGAGCTCCTCTATTTATAATAGGCTGAGAGGAGACAACATTGATGAAGGTAGAAGAGTAACTCACTCATGAAGTAATGAGACAAGTGGATGGATGGGAAATTTACCCACTCCAATGATAAATCAAAGAAGCACATGGTGATTGTCCATAAACAACTAATAAGGATGATGTGTCCTACCTATCCTAAGTAAACTTATACATCAACATGACATAACATAGAAGTTAGATTTGAAATTGGTCAAACATGGCATGTGTTAAGTTTGGCTTTTTAAGACTTTGGGATAAACAAGTTTGGCTTTGTTTAGAATTTGGGATAAAAAAATATTTATGTTGTACATACAATTTTAAAATGGATATAAATATATACTTTGCCCATGAATATTAACTTTTTTATTTTATATATAAAATAAATAAATTTAACAAACATCTTCATTTTTATTTTATTCCAATTTTAAAATGGATATAAATACATATTTTGCATCCGTTACCCTGTTTACCTTTTAACATTTACCTAATCATGTTAAGAAATTACTGTAGCACTATATGATGACCACGTTTAAATGATTAAACTTTGGATTTAGCACGCTCGCTGTAGACGCTCCTTTTCTGGTTGTGCGTTTCATTTTTTGGCTGTGCATTTCTTTTTCTGTCATTTTCTGATTGTGCGTTTCATTTTCTGACTGTGCGTTTCATTTTCTGTCCACTTTTCAGCCACGGTTTTGAATGGCTGTGCTAGTGATAAATAAAATTAACAAACAAACGTCATCAACGATTAAGTGTTAAACAATCTTAATCAACAACTTTTTAAATCGCTATTATAAAAACTTTAAAGTTAAATTTTATTATATAATTTCGTTTAAGGTGGATAAAAGATAACCTTGATGTGAAGGCATATTTGGTTCGTCAAACTTTTGAATGCTGTTTATCCGGCGATGGTGACGGTGGCATGTCATGCATTACGCCCGAATCGAATTGGGGTCATGTGGATGTGCAGTTTGTTTTTGGTATATGWRAGCGTTTGGCAATGAGCTTCAGGTTAACTCTGAAGGAGAGAGCTTCAGGTTAACTGTGTCTTGAAAAACCCTCAGATTCTATAGTCCCAATAATTCAAAATTACATTTCAATAATTTMTGAGARTTCGGATCAATTTGATCGTTCTAAAAATATGGCGAAACGTAAAACGTTTATACAATAAAGATTTTAACCTCATATCTATATAATTTCCGAAACTTTAGTATATTTAATTGAACATACATGCTGGGTGTTCATTGATTTTTTTCCTTGACAATAGTTTCATCCTGTGTCCCAGATATAGTATTATYCATATAAACAAGCTGCTAGACCAAGGATCGACCTTTGCATCAATCCTTTGTTTTCATAATTTTGCAGCGAGTGGGTCATTTCAAGTTTAATGCCATTAAAATTTGATTATAATGGCTGATTGCAAAACCAAAAACTGTACAAGGAGGCAATTGATGTTTAATTGCACCACAAATCTGGGTGGAATTAATCAAAACAGTTGCAAAAAAATAAGCAGCATACATTCAACCGATCAAGAATCAAGACCAGATGTTAAGTTGTAATTATGCCATAAGTTTGAATATGAGCTTGCAGACATTACTCTTCTTCTCCTTTTCCTTGATGCTCTCAAGTTTCGGTCTCCAACATTGCCCCCTGCACTTCACCAATTGAGCATACTCTTTCTGTAATTCAGGGGTATTGCAGACCCTACCCGGCTCATCGTCTGCACAATCCCCGCCAAGTGAATGGCCGCGTTCATCAGCGTTAAGCCTTCCGTCTTCCATAAGCTTTGAAATAAACTCCGGGCAGACTCTGATTCGAAGGTCTCCGCCGGCGTCTCCTACTTCATTTGTAACCAACCACATCGATTAGGACCAAGTGAGTTATCTTTTATAAACTTGATAGGAACACGTTTCATAGAGGTTGAATTTTACTGATATTTATTTATTTTTCTTTAATATATCAAGAAGTTTAAAATTTATATATTATTATTCATGTCTACTTAATTCGTAAAACCACCACCAATTTGATGAACTAGTTTTATATATAAAAGCAATACAATCCATAGCCTTGTGATGAGTTATTAGTAAAAGTTTGGTTGGAGCTATACTAAGTAGGATGATAGATTTCACATTATCTTTACTGCAATGTGACCTGATCATCATGATGACATCTTCTCAAAGCATATTAATCTTGCAATGTGACCAGATCACTATGATGATATCTTCTCAAAGCATATTAACCATGATAATTATATCTGTAACAAGTCTTAGCTGAGTATTGAATCCCGCACTCAAGCACTAGAAGTCAATTAGGGATTTCCTTTGATTTTAAAAGAAAACAATGTTGTAAGGATTGGAGCATGTTTGTGACTTTAATAACTATTTTAAAAGTTTATGAATTTTTTTATTTTTTAATAATATATAAAAATATATTAATCTAGAAGCTTAAAAGCATAAGTAATGTTATAGTAAAGAAAATTGGATTCTTAAAAAAAACATTGTTGTAAATATTGAAACATGTTTGTAAATTTAATGACAACTTAGTTTATGAAAATGTTTTGTTTATTTTTAAAAAATATATATGAAAATATTAATTTAGAAAGATTAGTTCAAATTATTTTATAAAAAAATTATATATTTTTTCTTAACAAATTAAAATAAAAAAGATTTTTCATATAAATAATGTAATTTTATATAATAATTTTTTATAAAATATGATAAAAACATTTTCCAAAAAATAAATATATGTTAAAAATTAATTTAGAAAAATTAGTTCAAAATTATTTTATAAAAAAATTATATATTTTTTCTTAACAAATTAAACTAAAAAGATTTTTCATGTCATTTTATATTTTTAAAAACATGACAAAAAAATTTAAAAAAAAATAAATATATGTTAAAAATGTGGTTTAAAATATTTTCAAATTCAAATACAATAAAACTATAATTAATAAATAATTCATTCAATTTAATATGTCAAGTTTGCAAATGTCATTCTTAACATTTGATTTCTGGATTAGATAGATAATAATAAAGTTGAGCAGTCAAGCAGCCTCATTCTTTGATTCGCTCGGTGATTCGCCAGTGTCAAAACTTTAGCTGGTCCATTTTCTTGGGGAAGAGCGATAGCGTGGTGTTGACCTTTACGTACAATTGTTCATTTTCTTGGGGAAGAGCGATAGCGTGGTGTTGATTTTTTAATATTTGTCATGCTCAATCGCGTGGTTAGATTCTTGCGGGATTAAGGAATGGGTTTCTTATTTCCCTCTTTATCATGTAAATTTAGTTGATCCATCCATAAATATTATTTCCTTGCGGGATTAAGGAATGGGTTTCTTATTTCCCTCTTTATCATGTAAATTTAGTTGATCCATCCATAAATATTATTTCCTACCTTTTAAATAAATATTATTTCCTTTTAAATAAATATTATTTCCTACTCATTTGTAATCAGCCGCATCCATTAGGACCAAGTGAGATATGTTTTATGAACTTGATGAGCACAACTTTAATTAGCTTTGAATTTGACGCTAATTTTTATTTCTTTATTTAACTGTTATATATGAACAATTCTAAAATCTATATGTTATTATTAATATTTATTTGATTTTTAAAACCATCAATTTAATTTAATAAGGTTAATTTAATAAGGTGTTGAATATAACTCTCCATTGAATTGGTAGTTTTAAGAATTATATATATATTGAATTGGCGGTTTTAAAAATTATATATATATGGTGAGTTATTATTTTAAATTTGGTTAGAGCTATACTAAGTAGGATGATAGGTTTCACATTATCTTTATTACAATGTGATTGAATTATCATAATGACACTATTTCTAAGCATATTAATCATGATAATTGTATTAATAATACAAATTAATAAAAACACATTTAAAATACATAATATTTAAATGATGAGTAAAAATAAATGTAAAACATCATGAGAGGAAAATTTTAAAATACTATTGGTCATAAATAAATTACTTGATGGATAGGAGCACCCATCAAATTTGTACCCTAACCCCCAAACATCATTAGTATTATGGTAACAATGCTTTTTTTTAATTTAATTAAAATGCTTAGTATTAGAAGTCAATTATGGATTTCATTTTATTTTTAGGTGATCATGATGGTTTGACCCCTAGTCAAGTTTAAAAGCATAAATAATATTGAGATAAAAAAACACTTGAATATTAAAAGAAAACAATGGTGTAATTATTGAAGGGCTTTGTCTAAACATTCTACATTTTAGTATTTTTCATTAAAATATGGTGATATAAATTTGGCTCATCATTTTGAAAAATAAAAACGACATTTAACCATTAAAACCTCCAAATCCAACAATCTATGTGGGATTTTTGGAAAACTAACTAAAAAATATCCATGGAAAAGAATAAAAAATTACAATCTTTAAACTATGACTTATTCGAGCATGACTACTTTAAAAGTTTATGAAAATATTTTGTTTATTTCTTAAAAATATACTTATGAAAATATTAATTTAAACTGAAAAATATTTTGTTTATTTCTTTAGAAAAATTAGACTAGGACATATTAAAGAACTTATTAGACCATGTTTGTGAGTTTAATGAATATGAAAATTATATATATATATATATATATATATATATATATATATATATATATATATATATATATATATATATATTTTTTTNATATATATATATATATATATATATATATATATATATATATATATATATATATATATATATATATATATTGTTTTGAGATTATTTTATAAAAAATTTATCTCACTTATTTTAATAAATTAAATTATTAAAAATAAAAATAAAAATTAAATAAATAATGTCTTTTAATATAATAAAGTTTTTATACTATTTAAAAATATATTGTTATTAAAAACAGGATAAAAAATTTCATTTAAAAATAAATATATATTGAAGTTTTAAAAAATTTCAAATTCAAATACTATAAATATATAATAAATAAAAAACTCATTCAATTTAATATTGCAAGTGTGCAAGTGTTTATCTTAACATTTGAATTCATTCTTGCCAATCAAACAAAAACAACTTATAAGTATGAATTTATTTATGATTGTAAATTTAAAATTTACAAAATTTATAGATTATGAAATTTTTTAAACAAAATATTAATAATTGTTGCCAAAGATCCAATTTTTTTTATATATAAATATACTAAACAAAAAAATATATAACTGAATTTAATTGCAAATTTTAAGTTTACAAAATTTCTAGATTATGATTTTTTTAAAACAAAACATTAATGATTTTTCTCAAAGATCCAAAGTTTTATATATATAAATGCACTGAACTTCTATTAATAACATAATAATACAATCTTACCTTGGTGGAGGCCTTCCAATAGAGGAAACCAAGCCCCCACCAAATTTTGTCATAAACAAATTGACAAGTTTCAAAGTTGTTCTTCTATCTCTTAGTAACATAGGCTAATAGTTGAAAGTTTATAATATATTATCCATAGAAATCTAAAGAAAAAAGACTACAGAAATATCACACTAGTCACCTAATTCTCGAGGGAGGGTGGGTTTCCATGGCATCCCCTTCCAAGATCAGATCAACATCCTCATAATCCTCAGGGCTCAGCTTCGTTTGTTGAGTGCCCATGTCAATCTAAATTGAATTTTCCTTCATGCCAATTGAGCTAGTCGGCCCCATTTCTCTTTCTCCCTTACCATATTCCCATGGAGATTTCGATAAAGTAATTTTAACCCCAAATACCACCCCACAAATGACCTCAAAATTTCCTTCAAAGATATGAAGGGAGTGGACGATATCATGTTGCTCTGCCTTCACATTTACTAGCTCCTTTTTAATGAATGTTTTCACAAACCAATATGTTTCAGCCAAGCTCAAATATTTCATTTCTCTGATTCTTGAATGGATGGGGTCTTCAACCCATTCTCGAGCCTCCTCGAAGATCTGGACATCTGAAGTATGCTCCCTTTTCACAACCACCACAACCTCAACCACCTCAACAACCTCGTTGGCCTTTTCTGGGAATGTGTCTTCGAACTGGCACTCAACAAGGGCCATCTCATATTATTTCCTAGTTCCCACCTTTTGCGACTTCAAGGAAGAGATAAAATGATCATCCTCATGCCTGACTTTATTCATTCACTTTCTTCCCTTGCGTGCACCATGTGCCATGACTAAAATCCCTCTCGACCAATAGAAAATTCCAATTATCCTCCTTGGTTGGACTCCCCCGCACCACTGAGATGAAGTGAAATGAATACATAGTGCCCACTGAAAGTGCCACCCCCTAAGCTCCTGTTGAGACCTCACAGTTTGAAACAACCTAATATTGTTGGAGTTTCAAGGCTCTATGGACCCGTTCATCTCCTCGCCAAGCCAGAAGATCCTCGACAACTTCACAAAACTCCCCTCTGCATCCTAATGCTCTAATGAGATCACTGCCTCCTTGAGATTCTCTCGATAATGTGGCTTTCCATCTCTACCCTCCATAATCCTCTCACCGCAAGTCTGGCAATATCTTCCTTCAACATGTTCCTCAAATCTTGGACGTTGTCCATCATGACCACCTCCATCTCTGCTCACTAGCTCCCAATATGATGAAGCTTTCCCACTTCTGTACTCTCAAAAAGTATTCCCCCAACTGTTCCATAAAACTCTTGCATCTCTCCATTATACTTCACCTCAACCCTAATAAAATTTCACTTCATGAACTTGATTGAACTAGTATCCTTTGTACCTCGACCACCCTTCGCATTCATTTCTTTCCACTCACTGAAAATACCTCCTTCACCCCCTACTTGTCCTTACATGTATCTAAAGGTGGTGGTTTTGCTAGCGATGTGCCCATGCCTACACCCCATGCTAGGAAATATCTAAAATTATATTATCAAGAACACATTTTCAATATAAACACAATTACAACCTAAAATAAAATCCACTATAAAAATACAACTATTATTAAAATTTTAATATAAATTATATAATACATATAACTAAATAATAAAGAACCAAATAAAATTGAATGAATTAAATTTTCATGTAAATGAATATTGATAAAATGAAACAAACCCTTAAATATATGAGCTTCCATTGCATCCCATACCTAAATATGAGTTCATTCTTACCATTGAGTTAAGCTACTCCAATCTGTTATACAATGTGCGAAACCTAGAATTCTGTAAGATTTACCAATAATGTCAAATAAATACAATAAGAAAGAACAAAAATAACATCAAAATGAAATGAAAACTTAATATAATTATGCAAGATTTACTAATAACATTAAACCAATACAATAAAGAAGAACAAAAATAACATCAAGTAAAGTAAAGGAGAAGAGAACTCAAGAGCACATCATCCAGTAGAGTAAAGGAGATGAGAACTTAAGAGCACATTTGCAAGGAGAACCCACAATAAGAAAAAAATGTGAAATGCCCCCAAAGAAATCCAATTATGGAAATTATAATAGTTATGATATTTCGTTGTTATGTATGGATGACGTTTTGGAAATTGCATGACTATTATTTACAATTTACTTTTTTATATAATAAAATATTTATCTATATATCTATATTGTCTGTATATAATATAATTAGTATACTTTTCAAGTGGGGAAAGGGAACGCCGAAAAAAACTAAGTAATATATGTTTTTATGATCATCATAATATTTAGTAAGAAAAAAAATAATGAAACAAAGATGATATTGTTTTTATGACCATCACAATATTTAGTGAGAGAACAAATATTGAAATAAAGATAATATAGAGAAATGAAGGATGTAATTAAAATTTCTAAATATATCGTAAAAACAAAAGATTTAGATACATCTAATTATAATTTGATATAAAAATACAATAAAATAGATATCAACTTTTATTATCCTAATAAATACAAAACCATGTCATTGACTAATTTTACATTAATTATTTGTAAGATAAATTAGATATATCTTCTCAACTAGAAGACCTAGATATTCCTCACATTATAAACTATTTTGTGAGATGAATTTTCCCAAAATCCAATATCCACTAAACTAAAATTTAGCCAAAATCCAATACCCACTTCAACCAAGAAAGCATAACTCTTTACACGATGAGATATTCTAAACATAAATTTTAGCTCTCTTTTCTCAATTATTACACCTCAAAGACCATTCATTTCCCCACTAGGGTAAGAATAATATGCCCTAGTTAGGAAAATGATATTATGAAAACACATAATCATGATTTTAAATAAAACAAATTAAACATACACAAGGCTTGCATTCGGGATAGTCCATCAATGGTTAATCTCCAAAATTTAGGATTCCAAATGATCTCAACATGATTTTAATTGTACAATCGACCGTCTATTTGAAAAAGAGTTCTGAATATATACAGTATCGCTTCATTGAACTACAAATGATATGAACATTGAACAAAGGGTTTTAGTTGTACAATTAGCCATATGTTTTGTTGTTAAAGCATAAAAGATTTACATACTATTACACTTTTGAAAAGGACTAAAAAAATTTGATTTTCACCCAAAATCACACAATTTGCCCTATGTTTTTTGTTAAAGCGTAAAGGATCACATAATAATATTACATACTGTAATTGAAAATTTTATTTTCAATTAGAACAATTCAATCCCTATTTTATTCGAATAGAGTGAACTCATTATAATCTAGGTGAACTCATTAAAATCTTGAGATATCCCCTGTAATAACATTTTCTCTCGGAATTTTTTAACTACAGTCTATTCACTCTGGCTACAAGGAAATCTCGAGATATCCCATGTAAGAACAATTTCTCCAAATCGAAAAATTTTAATCTCATACTCTTAGTTATTTTCTATTACATCGGGTATTCAAATACAGTGAACATTGGATCGACTTGGGCTAGGAACGTGGGAGTTATTATCCTTTGACTGGGACAACTCAACTTCATGAAATAGATTCGTTGTTCAATCCTCTCAGCACAATGAGTGCTTGAGGTTGTGTTGGCGTTTACAATAGAGGTTTTACCAATTTGGTCCATGACCATATTTTCTTTTCTTTGTTTACAATTCAAAGATCATTTGTACAAGATATTACTAATATGGTTTATACAATAAGGAGAGTGGACCAAACTTAATCTTGAAAATGATAGATCAATAAGAAAATACAAAATCACAATTTCATCTTTTGCTAAAACAGCCTAGTGAATCAAAACCCTCTTTATTGTACTACAGATTACAACGACATACTCCCCGAAACGAATAAAAATCCTCTTTACTATAATGCAGATTACAACGACATATTCCTCGGAAAAAAATAAAAAAGTGTTTGCAAAACCCTCTGACTAAATACTCCTTGAAAAGAATAAAAATAGTTTTAGCATTTGGAATGTAAGGTTTCAGAAAGAAACCTGTCTAAATGAACTTAGAACCAGAATTTTTAAAAAATCGGTAAGTAAAATTTAAAGGCGGCCTATACCTGAACAAAATTAAAAAAAAAAAAATTTCAAATAAATTGACATTAAAGACGACCTATACTTGAGAAGAATTTAAAAGAATCGACATTAATGGCGGCCTATACTGAACCTAATTTAAACTAATCGACACTAAAGGGTGCCTATACTTGCACATTGTGATGGTCCTTGTGGCAAGCTTGGCAATAAGTGCACAACGCCTCTCCCATGTAGTCTGCAGTCTAAACAGAACATATTGCACTCGCATTTGCTTGAATCTCCATGGAATAAGGCTTTAAGAAATTTGTTTTCAGCATAGGTTCTAGCCACGGAGGGTTGATTTCTTCGTCCCGGAGAGGTAACATTGTTCCAACCTGCAAATCGACAGTTCAAAGAGGTAATTTAATAAAAATATTAAAGACATTAACCAAAGACACAGAAAACAATGAAGGACCGCGGTATTCAGCAACAAACATTAAATTTTCCTAAACTTCTAAATACTTTGCATGAATATTGAGTCAGGAACATCTTTTTCTGGCCTGGAGCAAGCAGAAAAATAAAACTTACCATGATTCTTTTGTCTCTCGTCTTAAAAATGTTATCTTTAGACCGATTCTCTATCACCATCTTTCTCTTCCTGTGTTACATCGTCAAAATGTAACGACAACATTCCTCAAACCACTACAGCCATGAAAAATAAATAAAAGGCTTCATTATCATTTTCTCCAGCCACATTCACATAAATTAGACCTATCAGATACTTTCATAGAGGAACAACTACCTTGTTTAACAATTTTCCTTCAATGCATTTCGTCTAAGGAACAACAGGAGGCTTCTAGAATTTACCTTTATGATTGGCTTCTTGAATGTATTCAATGGCCAAAGTCTGGGACGAATTATCCTTAAAGTCCCTGCAACCACCAAAGACATGGACTTATTTAGAATACAAGACCAAATTCGGCAAATGCCAATTCATAGTTGTGTTCACCTCACTAATTAACATCTTTACAATAGCTTAAAGCAAAGTAGCACATGAAAGGAAAATTCTGGGGAGCAGACCAGTGTCGATTCTTGCAAGGAATTCTTCAATCTTAAGACAAAATTAGTACATAAATCTTCAGTCATTTTTGAACTTTCAAACTACTAACTACAATTTTCAATATAGAGCATGTTGTGGAGGGGTAATGTGATGTGCTCATAATTCAGATGAATAGGACGAGTGAGAGAAAGCCATGACTTCTTTCAATTGAAGTTGCAGAACGCAATAATCCATAGATAATTCAATAGTCAAACAAACTAACGAGCCATCAAAATGGCTCCAGCTGATGATTGATAATGACTGAAAAAAATTATAATATAGATCATGATCTTATCCCGATCGACAACAGAGAACAAATACATAGTAGAAATGTGAATTTTCGATTGAAAACTAAACACAGAAAACCTCTATATATTATTTGTGGATCCCTAACAATAATAGGAAAGAACAAAACATGACCATCCAAGTGCATGCATCTTGCATTCGTACGGAGCTTTGTGTTAGATTGTTTGCTTTGATCCACTCTTCTGGGACGACGACAGGTCTCCAATGGTTTGCATTGTAAATCCATGAGCAGAAGGATATGCTACGAACTTCGGAACATCGTCCCCTGGCATCATAAATAGCAAACTGCCACAACTCTGTAACCAACAATCAAACGCTCAGCCCCTTCATAGGCAGCTTTTGGGATTGAAGGTGCTTAAGGAGAAATTTGCATTTAAATTTAAAATGATGGGTTGGAATCAGATCAAAATTGAAGTCTTCATTGCCCTTGAAGAGCCCTGTAGCCCTTCTATAAAGAGTTTAAAAAAAAATTCAATGCAAATGAAAATTAATATAAAAAATAATTTTTTTTTCAATGCAAATGAAAATTAATATAAAAAACATTTGTCAAATTTGAAATATAAATTATTTCAGATTTTTTCATTTGAAGGGTAAGGAATTTTTTTTTAATATATTCACTTTTCATTTTTATGACTCTATGAGTTAGAAACTTAGAAATATCCTTAATAATTTCTACTTTTTATTTTATATTGTTTTTATAAGTTTTCCAGTTTATTAGTAATTTGCAATTCCCCCTATATCTTAGTAATAAAGAAAGAATGTTAAGAATAATTTTCTCTATATCTTAGTAATAAAAAAAAGAATGTTACCAATTTTTCATATGTCAAGTCACTTCAAAAAAAGAATTGTTATATTTTTTCTATAATACAATCCTATTTTTATGGAGCTCATGCATGCATGCATATTCTATTTATTAAACTCACTGAGATGAAATATCAAATGGTGGATTTTCTAAACACCAGCAACAACTAGTGTTGTGAATTGGAAGTGAATTCTCTAAATACATTGGGAGATATATTACTACACACTGTAAGTCAATTTCTTTTGTCAAGAAAACCCTTTCTAAGTTCTTGATCTTTGTTTTGATGTAGGTTTATATTTATTCCGTTGTATTGAAAATATGGCCAGCTCATTTATTCTGATGTATATTTGTATTCGAAGGCTATGCTTTATTCCGTTGTATTGAGAATCTGGCCGGCTCATTTATTCTGACGTATATTTGTATTCAAAGGCTGTGGTTGGTGGCGTGGCTCATTTATTCTGATGTATATTTGTATTCAAGGGCTGTGTTTTATTCCGTTGTATTGAGAATCTGGCATGCCTGCTCATTTATTCTGATGTATATCTTTATTTCAAGGCCCAAAATATGTTAGTGTGGCTTGTGTTTTATTATGATGTATATTTGTTAATGTGGCTTGTATTCAAAGGTTGTCCGAACTATTACCTACGCATTAGGGTGGAGAGCTCAGCAAAATTACCACCAATAAAAACGTATTGTTCTGCATCATATGTTGTGTGCCTTGTGTATGGTGGCTCTCGCTTCTATGAGCAAATCTTCATGAACCTTCTGATTTAACTTTTTCGTTTCTACAAAATCTATGTTTGGGATGGCCGGTTTGTGGGTTCTTGAACCTCCGTATCAGTCACACTCTGTATCAATTATAAATGTCGAGCAACAATTACCCCGCTTACATTAGAGAATATCAAATTAGTACTGAAATGAGTTGGAATCTAGGTCCAAGTAAATTCGAGTTCATGATTGAATAAAGTCTGTATCTAATGAGAAACTAATTAGAATTAGAACATTTGTATCTTGAATATTATTCAATATTGATATGTTTATTTTAGTTTATATTTTAGTTGATTATTAATTGGTATTTTTTTTAATTGATTATTAGTTTATACTTTTTAAATTTTAGTTAATTAATTATAATTTATTTTAAATTAGTCAAAAATTGTTGGTTAGTACTTGTCTCGTGTAAAAGGTTATTATCAAATTATAGTGTTTTATAAATGCTAAAATTGATTTGAAATTTTGGGTTGCCATTTACAGAAACTGGACCCCCTCATTTCTTCTCCACAAATCGATTGAGAGTTTCTTCTTCCTATCATCTAGCACTAGTGAGTATTTTCTTAATTTAATTTATTTTAATCAATTGATAATGTTTATAGCTTGTATATTAATAAGTTTATTTTAGTGTTAATTGATTATTAATTGTGTTTCTTTTAGTTTTAGTTGATTATTAATTTATATTTCGTATAGTTTTAATTAATTAATTATATAATTATAAGAAATCAATTCAACTAATAATTACAAATGTTTAATTTTACTATATAAAAGGAAGAGAAAAATCATTTAGTTGAATTATTATTGTGTGCAATTTTCTGTTAAATAAATTAAAGAAAAGAAAAATTGCAATTAGTAATAAAAGAATTGATAAAGATATTATATATATGTACAATTTCTATGACCTTAGATTTAATAAAATGGAGTTTGGAAAATAAATTAGAAATAATTTGAGTATGTTATTATGGAATCTAATTAGAATGTTTTAATTATAAATTAAATTTCAACTAGATTAGTGTAGATAAATATATAATGGAAATGGTAAGAATGTTAAAAATTGTAAAATTTATTAATTATAATGTTTATTTGTAATTGGTAAATCATTATAATGGTGAATTTTAAGATAGACTATTGAATATAATGTTATTCTTTGTGACATAATAATTTCTTAATTTAGAATTTCCATGTGCATACATTTCCTCAATAATCAATATGATGGTTAACATCCATGGACATGGTGATTTAATATTAATGCTTGGTATTAAAATTTAAAGATTGAATAAATAATTTTCACAAATAGTAATGGAATAATTTATAGTTTTAGGATATAAACTAATAGTGTAATGTGTTAGTTGAAAAAAGTTGTGGAAACAATGTTTTTTATAATTGCAACATCTATGTGAACTAATAATACATTGAAATTTAATTAGCACAAACACATCATTTAATTTTAATGTGATCATCACCTCGAGTAGGTATTGGTACTAGGTAGTTATTTTATAGTTGAATTTATAAAATAGCAATAATAATAATTTATAATTCATAAGAAAAAATAATCAATTTGTGTTAACTAAGTTTAATAAATATAGACATAATTTAATTATGAATGATGCTTTTTCAATGCACATTATGAAATATTTGATTAGATTGAAGTAAGTATTTACTATATAAAGTCATTTATTATCTTTTGTATTTTATAATGATATTGATGATTACATCATGGTTTTTTTAAATTAATATTAATTTATAAATTTTAATAAAGAAAATAAATTTTAAAGTTAAATAATTTGAAAATAAATCTATTGGTTAATAATAGAACAAATAAATGTTATATAATTTATTATGATTTAATATTTTCTTTATATAACTGATAAATATGAACAAAATTTCATCATAATACAAATTGTATATAATGAGTGAATTACAATACTTTACTATAATTATTGACAAGAATTTAGGTTAATGACAATTTTACTTTAGTTATGTAACAATTTCAATTTAGTTATGTGAATGTCATTTTTAATAATAATTGAACTCTCTATTATTATCATATAATATAATACGCTTTCATCTATTTCTAATGATTTTTTCTTTTTATATAAAACAGGGAATTTATCAAGAAGAAATGTCTAGAATTTGCAGACATAAAAAACATGGAAGACAAATAACACTTTCCGATGCATTTAAATTGAATCAAGATGATACAAATATTGAAGAAAATGTTGATTTTGAACATGATATTAATATTGAAGAGGAAGGTATTCCAAAAAATAAAAGCAAAAGGGTAGCTCCTAAAAGAACATTTAAATATGGATGGAAATTAATACACAAATGGCCATATCCTATAATAGGTTCAAATGGTGAAGAGCGCATCAAGTGTTCATGGTGTGTCAAATTCAAAGGAGATACGCCATATGCAAGAGAAGGTAGTAGTACAATCCAATTAGGTGGGTTAAATGTTCATGCTGTATCTGAGGCTCATAAACGTTCAGTTCAACTGTTGGAGAGTGAATCAAGGAAATCATGTTTACCCATCACAAAACATGTTGAAATCATGCTTGATATTGAGAAATCCAGAATAATTAGTGTGATGGAAACTATGTATTTTGTGGCTATGCCTTTAACCAATGAATACTCTTCATATACTAATATTACATCTAGAAAAGAGTTTTTACTTGCAGCAAAAATGGTTCACTGGAAAATATTGAAGGGAGAAATTTGCTCGAGTCCCTTTTATTCTATTCTAGTGGATGAAAGCACAGATAAAACAATGGAACAACACCTTATTGTATATATTACATATCTAAAGGATGGGGGAAGAGGGACATGTGCAACAAAATTGATTCGTCTTCTGAAAATCAATGACAGTACTGCACAATCAATGTATGAATCCCTCTCAGCATTATTAACTGAAATGGATTTATCAAAACATAAAATGGTGGGATTTGGTTCAGATGGAGCTTCATCTATGAGGGGTATTCATGAAGGCTTGGATGCCAAGTTGCTTCGTGAAGTGCCTCATTTGTTATGCATTCATCGTGTAGCACATCATGAGGCACTAGCTATAACTGATGCTACAAATTATTTTCCTGAATTTAATTATATCGATAATTTGGCCAATAAAGTATATTCTTGGTTGGGAAAATCTGCAAAGAGGCATGGAGAACTCAAAAGTTTAATGGACTTATTTCAAATTGATAAGTTACAGGTACTTCAAATTCATCAAATCCGATGGCTTTCTAGGGGACAGGTGATGAACAGGCTTGTCAAAATTATGTCGTCATTATTACAAGAATGGAAACATGATAAAAAAAAGATGTATGAAATGGGAACAATATTTCAAGTTCAGTTTTGTATTCATTTACTGACAGATGTTCTAACTGAACTAAATAAGCTAAGTCAACGATTTCAAGAGGAACATATTGATATAACATCTATTGGTATGTAATTAGGTGTTCTTATTGAACTTCTTCGTAGAAGATTCTTGCGAGATATGTTTGGAGAAGGTTCTCAACATGTTTCATATTTTTTAAAGAAATCAGAACATGGAAAATTGGAGTTTATTGATAATACAGGTGCTTCACATGTGCATATGTTAAGATTTGAACCTATACCTAATTCACTTGGATCAAGTACTATGGAAGATTGTGTTCACTTGGGTAAAGCATTTGTCGAAAAGTTGATTGATTGTCTCAATGACAAGCTTACAGATTTGCCAGTATTCAATGCAGCAAAATTATTCAATCCTCGTTCTTACTTTGAAGAAGAGAATGAAAGAGACTCTGAAACAAAATGATGGTTGAGACGACTATGTGAAAAATTTGATATTGAAGACTCACCAATAATTGATACAGAAAAATGTGAAGGTGAAATGGAAAGCTTTACTATTACTCTACATCGGGCATATCCAAGGAAAAGCATGGTTGCAGCATGGGAACAGTGTGGAGGAGAGCCTGAGTGGTGCGAGTCTTACCCAAATTTAATGAAATTGTGGCAAATTGTTATTTCTCTTCCTGCTAGCACCACTAGTTGTGAAAGAGGATTTTCTAAGTTGAATCGTATAAAAAATGATGATAGATCTAGACTTGGTCTAGAAATGTTAGACACATTAATGTTTTTGTCTTTATCAACACCTCAAGAATTGCACGAGGTAGATTGGAACACAATTTATGAAACTTGGAGAGGAATGAAGGCACAACGACCTCTTTCATTAGATGGTACAAGTTAAAGTATGATGATACTTCATTCAATTTTGTAATCTCCAATATTTTTGAGTAATGCATTATATGTATATAATTAAAAAAAAAATGTTGTGCCAAATTCTTTGAATTTTTAATTAATATGTTATGTTTGGAGAATAATAAGTTAAGAGTTAATTTTTTTTATAATGAATGGGTTATAAAATAATTATTTTATAGTTGAAATTTTAATTGTTTTTTCATTTTTATATGAAAAAAATAATTTATTTTAACATATCAATTTAGAAAGGTTACAATAAAGTTAGCCCTTCCGTTTGAAATATAACTCTTCCCTTCAAATTTGATCCTTGGTTGGAATTGAATATCTCATGGGAGTATCGACTATTTTTGTAGGGGGGATGAAATTAGCAGAGCTTGACAGAGGCACCAGAGCATGAATTTCGGGTGAAAAAGCACGATTGGTTGGTTGTGAAGAATTACTTCTTCTGTCCTTCATGTTGTGCATATTTCTGATCTTTTCCCAGTGGTAACAACAGGAAGACAAAGCATTGATGCCAAAAACTATCACTAAATTAGAGTCGTTCCAAGAGGAAACCCCAAGGTGGGCCTTGTGGTGTCTACACGTTGGTGACCCCTGGCAGAGATCTCGTCCATGATGCGTTGACTGAGCTGCTGCTCAAGATGAAAACACAATCCCTTTCCTCCATATTTTCTTATGACTAAATGGAATACGATTTCAATGTGTAGTGATTCGATTCAGTACGTAACCCCCCTCTGATCTACCTATGATCGAGTACTGCTACGAGGGTTATTGCGTGCATTTTTCCTAGAGGTCTACAGTTCGAGTCCCGATACGTCGAACTCCGAGGCTTTGAATTCAGATGAATAGGATGAGTGAGAGAAAGCCATGACTTCTTTCAATTGAAGTTGCAGAGTGCAATAATCCATAGATGCTTCGATAGCTGGCCTCTATTTTCGTGAAGTAAGAGTTTTGAGTCAGTGAAGAACTACAATTTCGAGTAGGAGTTTTAAGTCTATGAAGAAGTAGAGTTTCGAATCGATGAAGGAGAACACGCATCGAAAGAAGAGTCTTCTATTGCAATTACAGATGGCAAGTTTCAATTGGCTAAAGAAACCTCCCCTTAAATAACGCCTTTAGTGTAATTAAGTCATCATACATTTTTGTACGGAATCCCAAACGTTTCTTTGAGAATTGTTGGAAATTCTACACGATACTATGTACAATTTTCTTTTATATATAATAATATATTCATCCATATCTATATTGTTTATATTAGTCTATATTATTAGTCCCTGTCACAAGAGGGATTATAGCAATTTATAGCGATTGAACTCAAGCATAATTAACTCGTGTGTTAAAAAAAATTCCCAAAAGTTTCATAAAAAAAAATTTAAATTTTTGTTATTAAAATGAATTATTTTAAATTTCAATTTTTTTTCATATTTTTTTTTAATTTTAAAGCTTTTAAATTTTTGTTATTAAAATGATTTTTTTTTTTTTTTTAATTTTACAATCTTTTTAATATTTTTTTAAATTTCAAATTCTATTTTATGATTGATTATACAAAATATCTCTACTGCCATTTCTTTTAAAGTAGAAATAACCCTAACTCAAACTTTAACAGAAGATCTTAATCCTAACTTTATAAAAATAATCCTAACCATAATTTTAATAGGATAACCCTAACCCTAATCTTGAAAAGACTAAATTTCACACTAGCAATAATTCTCAAACCATTTAAATAAAGAGTAGTATGGTCATTTATAACAGACCAATTATATTTTTAATTATATATTATATAAATATTTTTAAACAATGTAAAGATATACATATATTTAAAATTTATCTTTCTTAAATATGGTGACAAGGTAGAGATATTATTATTATTATTATTATTAAGATTATTTTTCATTAACATCAAACAAATTTAACTAATATATATATATATATATATATATATATATATATATATATATATATATATATATATATATATATAAAAGGATTAATGTGTTTGCTTTAATATTGTTTTTTATTGGATATTAATAAGTTATTTTATAATATGGATGTTTAAATGTTTTAAGGTTGAGTTACATAATAATTTTTAAAAACAAATTAAAGTAATTTAAATTCATCTTAAATTTAAATGTTCAAAATTATGACTTTTTTATTTTTTATTTTAAAGTCTTTTCAATCTCTAAAATAGAAAAAAAAAAACTAATTCTAACTCTAAAAGAATATCCTAACCCTAATTATATACAAATAACTCCAACCCTAATTCTAATAGTAATAACTTCAACATTAATCTTGACCTAATCTTAAACATAATAATCATTATTAACAATAATTAACCATAATAACTATTAACAATAATTAACCATAATATCCTTGTGGGATTTTAAGCTCAACTTCATACATCTAATGCAATGCAATAAGAATGAAGTCACCACAATCAATTATGTCAACTAAGTTTAAATATTATATGTCAAAATAGAATTTGCAATTTTTAGAATACTTGAGATCTAGTTATTGGATTTATTAACCCTAACTTCATCCAACTATAAAATGACAACAAATACTTCATAATGAATACAAAATTTGCATAATTTTTTTCTATAAACTCATATAGAAAACAATAATTTTAGTTAAGTGATATCAGAACTTTCATTAAAATTTCATTAACATATTGAAAGCATAACTTTCATTAAAACCTATAAATCTTCAATAAACACATAACTTTCATTAAAAATGTAAGCTTCATTAAATATATTAAATACATAATTTTAATTAAAATCTATAAATAAATGTATATTGAACACAATATTTTTCATTAACAGAGTAACCTTCATAGAACAGATTAAACTCAAACCCATAGATAAATGCATATTCAAAGCAATAGTTTTCATTAACGGATTGAACACTTGAGAGATACACATAAATTTCATTAAAATCCATATATACTCTTTTTCTATCTTTATGTCCATATCTATTACCTATGTTTTGGAATTCGTGTGAAAGAAGCAAATTGTTTGTTGGTTAAAAAGTGGTTACGAAAGGCTGAGAGGCCTTGGCAACGTGCTTTTGGAGACGGAGTACTCCCTAAACGCCATCTTCAACTCTGCACCAATGCAATGGCATGTAGATTGCAGTCATACAAAATAAAAAATAGGAATATCAGTGGTTTACAACATTAAACATGATTCAGTTTTCATTGTAGATTTGTGCTAGTTTCGATGAAAGCACATGTGCGAAGACTAACGATAGAATAGCGGGCAGGGTTTCTTGAAGGTTCTTGAATTTGGCTATAGCAGCTAGGCTTAATAAATCTACTTGATTGCTAAACGTTTCATCCCACATTATGAAAACTGCTAATCCACTCCTCTCCCGTGGAATCAACCATTATGGCACTGGTAATCCACTCCTCCCATATCTATATAATTTCCAAAACTCTAGTATATTTTATTGAACATATATGCTGGTCCCAGATAATTTCCTTGACAATAGTTTCATCCTGTGTCCCAGATATAGTATTATCCATATAAACAAGCCTCTTCACCAAGGATCGACCTGTGCATCAGTCCTTTGTTTTGATCATTTTGCAGCGAGTGGGTCATTTCAAGTTTAATGCCATTAAAATTTGATTATAATGGCCAATTGCAAAACCAAAAACTGTACAAGGAGGCCATTGATGTTTAATTGCACCACAAATCTTGGTGGAATTATTCAAAACAGTTGCCAAAAAATAAGCATCATACATTCAACCGATCAAGAATCAAAATCAGATGATAAGACCTAATTATGTCATAATTTTGAATATGAACTTGTATGCATTAATCTTCTTCTCCCTTTCCTTGATTGTCTCAAGTTTCGGTCTCCAACATTGCCCTCTGTACTTGACCAATTGAGCAAACTCTTTCCGTAATTCAGGGGTATTGCAGAGCCTACCCGGCTCGTTTGCAAAATCCCCGCCCACTGAATGGCCGCGTTCATCAATGTTAAGCCTTCTGTCTTCCATAAGCTTTGAAATAAACTCCGGGCAGACTCTGATTCGAAGGTCTCCGCCGGCGTCACTTTTATGTATCTCAAACGGCTGGCAGAAAACAGAAGCACGTTCGATACTGAGAAAAGGAGCTGAGAGGCGAGCAAGCGGAGATAGGTGGAGCTTTTGGGGGAGATAGCGGCGATATTAAGGAAGCCAGCGATAGGAGAGATAAAGGAGACTGAAAGAAATGTTGGGGTAGAAGGAAGTACTTGTTGCCCACCTTCAGTTGCTCATTTCGAGAAAGAGTGGCGGTCTTCTGCCCGATGTAGAATGAATCCGAGTGACAGACTAAACATTGAGGGAATTCTTGAATGATCTGGGCGGCACAGAGGGGTTTATGAAGGATTTGAACGGTGCCATCTGAGCCCACCGCAACGCAGGACGCCGTATTGCCCATATTTTCTCTTTTTCCTTATTATCAACAACCAGAGTAAAACATGGTTAAACCAAGAAAGGACGCAAAATTAGCCTTCCATATAAATAGTCTGTAAACCAGTGGAGAGATCAGCGGAGAGATGTGGATTAGAGCAATAACGTGGGGTTGACCTTTACGTAGGATTGGTTTTTTCGTTGAATTTTAAATGCAAAATTGCATTTTAATGTGTCCCCCGAAATTGTATTATAGATTTGCCCCTTGTTTTCATCACAAAAAGCATAAAAGAAGGGTCGGCCGGCGTGGAATGGTGACGTATGTAGAAAGGTTGGTGTTATTGATTTGAAAGTCTTTTCAAACGAGTTGATGGCTTTGAAGAGAGTGAAGCGATAGAAAAGTATTAAACTAATTTAAACCAATGATTAAAGAGACATAAACCCCACATTAATCAATTATTCTACTAAAACATTA
>ML782897.1:1341738-1353922 GCA_009831015.1 Picea engelmannii | reverse complement strand
TTGAGCCTATACCCATATTAGATCTCATTTTCAAAATATTTGTCACACTACCAACCTTCCTAACCTCTTAACTCAACAAAAGTATGGTGATCTTGGAAAGCTTCTCTTAATGCTTTTAGAGCAGAGAAACAAAATTCTAGGGTAAATCCATTAATATGGATGATATATTTTAGTGAAGTGTATGATGAAAATTTAATATTTTACATCCTTTTTAATTTGAAGTCCTCAAAACTTATATAGGTATTGTAAATTTTGACATGCAGTACAAAACAATTTGTAGGGAATTGTGTTGTCTTTCTAACGATGTAGATCCCACTTATTTTTTATTTGTATTTTAGATGTAGATCCCATTTATTTTTTTATTTGTATTTTAGATGTAGATCTCAATTATTATTATTAGAATATAATATTTTTTGTTATTTGTTTAGACCAATCAATACTTGAAACACATGTTATACACATTTGTATTCCAATTATATTTTTTCCTATTGTTTACATATTTTTTATATTTTTTTGGTTGTGTATTTTTTTTATGCGACTTTTTTTTTATACTATTAGATTGATTACCTTTGAAATTATGGACAAAAATGTTAAGTATAAATTTAAAAAATAAATAAAAGAAAAATATTTATGAAATTGAAATTATGAAAACTATATGCTTTTGTTGTATAATTTTTTATGCTACTATTTAACTACTTTTGAAATTATGAAAAAAATGTTAAGTATAAGTTTTCAAAGAAAATAAAAAAAATAAAAATGAAATTGAAACTATCAAAGTAATGAAGAACTTGATTAAAGAATTAAACCCTTGATCAAGGTTCTTGCCGGATAATAAAAATAGTTGGATTGAATCATGGCTAAATAAAATGGGACCTCTATCAATCTCTATATCTATAGCTTGATCAAGAGTTTTCTAAACACAATCTAACACCTCGATCAAAAATTTGACATGTTTGTCGAGAAGAATCCTGCATTGAACGTTTATTTAATACTGTATAATTATTGAAGTGTTTGATCTTGAGGCTTTAATAACTCGATAGAAGTCTTAAAATGACCTCAAAGGTATGAAAACCATTTTTTCCCATGCTCTATAGTCCCAAAAAGTGTTTTCTAACTTAGTATATTCACCTTATACTCTGTAGACATATATACAATCTTTTTTTTATAAGATTATATCATAATAAAAAATAAATTTATAAAAAATATTGAATATATATATATATATATATATATATATATATATAATTTTTTTATATAGATGAAGATGATGGAGATTATTAACTTTTACTAAGATCGAATTGGTTTATGAGACCTTAAGAGGGTAAGTGATTACTTGTGATTCTTTAGAATTTTAAAAGCATTTAGAGAAGCTTTTGAAGATCACCATAGTTTTGTTGAGTCAAGAGGTTAAGAAGGTTGGTAGTGTGACAAATATTTTAAAAATTAGATTTAATCTCAGTATAGGATGGACAATCTAAGAAAAAATGTTAAGCCACTCCGTGATGTTAAAGTCACCGGTTCGAAACCTGCGGGGACAAAAAATCCAACCATGTTAAGGGTTGGTGTGGCTCAGGCCGGGTGCGATCCCCGGGTGATGCCACAGGTTAATCGCGTAGCCAACCAAACAAAAAAAATATTATATATAATCACTAATAAAATAAATTCATATAAATATTATATATAATCACTAATAAAAAAAATTAAATAACATTTTAAATATTTCAATCATATATTTACAATCAACCATGTGCATATTAGTGAGTGAATACTCATTCAAAAAAGAACGGCGACTCCTATAATTTTCTAGTAAGTTATGAGACTTTCTATCTCCAAATCTAGAATTTGATGTATTCAAATAACTTAGACTTTCTATGTCCATCTTAGATACGATGCATTCAAATAACTTAAACTTTCTATGTCGACATCTTGATGTATTCAAATCTTAGATATATAATTTTGTTGATGAAAGAAAATTGAAGATGATTAAGAGATGGTTTTTTTAAGTTAAAACATTATCATTTTGAATGGATTTATGACATTCTAAAATAATTATGGTAATGACGTTACATTTTGAATTGGTGAAAAAATGTTGTAATATTTTGTATGATTTTGAAATGGTTAAATATGACACATGTTAAATAAAAATGTTGAAAAAATATTTATGTTTTATAAATAATTATATGATATATATAAATATATTTTGATGAAATAATATTAATAAAATAATAATAATAATAATAATAATAATAATTTAATTTTAAACTTATTATCAAGTAAACATCAAATTGATATATAAATATAAAATTTTGACTAAAAAATATTATTGGATAAAAGGAAATAGTTGTTGTCCACCTTAAACGCTCCGTGATTCGCTTGCATGAACGATACCGTCAACACTAGTTGTTCCGTTCTCTTCGGGAAGAGGTCGAGCTTGACGTTCAGGTTGAATTTTTCTTTTAATTGAATTTTGAATACAACAAATACAATTGAATTTGCACTTTTACGACGGATTCGCTGGGTCGGCGCGAATGGTGATGTCTCGAAAGCCTTTTTGAAGTTAATGGTGACGACTTGAAAGCCTTTTGGATTTGACTGGGTCTTCCAGCCTAAACCCACTTCTTGTATCATAGTATCCCACGAACGCGACCACGTGGAACCAAAACTTACGAAAGTAGAATTGTCTTTTGCTCCCTCTCTTTTAGGAAGACTTAAACAACTTATTACTTCTATAATCACATATCAATTATAAATAAGTAAATGTAATTATAAATATGTTGTTAGACATGTGAGTAGTTTTTTTATTTAAAATTTGTTAAAGTGGTTGGATATTTGATATTAATTTATTTACTAGAAATATATTTGATGTTGTTAATGTTGTTGGGTATTTGGCGTTAATATATTTATTAAAGATATCAAAGATATTATAATTATTTTATTTATTAAAAATATCATGGATATTTTAGTTTAGTTTGAATTAGTTTTTTAGTTTAGTTTGAATTAGTTTAGTGGGTAACGGTTTACTAAAAATACTCATTCAATTGACAAATAACCATGTCTTTTTCATAGTGTGAATGCAAATGAGTTACCTTTGGGGGTTTGGTTTCCACTATACAAGAACTAGGAAGAGTAAAAGGTTGTGAAACATTTAGAGTGGTAGAAGTTTCTTTGATTACATCCATAAAAGAAATAGATTTTGAAGTTGAAGACTTCCAAATGCCTACCACTCCTCCATGTAAATACAACATCCACCAGCTAATAACATAATTCACCCCAGCTAATAATCCATAATTCACCCCAGCTAATAACATAATTCACCCCAGCTAATAATCCATAATTCACCCCAGCTAATAATCCATAATTCACCCCAGCTAATAACATAATTCACCCCAGCTAATAATCCATAATTCACCCCAGCTAATAACATAATTCACCCCAGCTAATAATCCACCAGCTAATAACATAATTAAATAAATTCATGTAGAAAGGAAGAAATAAAACAAAAAACTATAAAATAAAATATTATAAAACTTAATTTTTATTTAAAAGTTTATTGAAAAAGTATAAATAATAATAATTGTATAAAAGTCTGAAAAAAAAAAATTTTAAAATTTTAATTTTATTTGTAAGACAATCATTTCCAATAAAACTAAATTTGATTTTACTTCAATAAATCGCCATTACTTTAATAAATTAAAAGATGGGATGGTGAGTATTATAACAATATCATTGTTAGCTCGCACGGGTGTAGATCGATTGGCAAGTGCCGTGTAAATGGACGGAACTATGTAAAATGAGGTCTCAAGGTCGATTCTCACCCCGATTTACCTGGAGGATGTGCTTGCGATCATTGTTACTTTTTGAGAATCCATGTCTATCTAACTTTGCCACTTATCTTATAAATAGGTGTCAATTTAGTAGGAATCCAAAATATTGTTTTCACTCTGTGTGTTTGAATCCACTCGATTTATTACTCCGTGAAATCTTGAACCAAATCAGCTATTGAAATTAAGATTGTAACAAGAGTTGCATGGTAGCGTAGTCCCTGCCAACAATGAGCTAAATAGGTATGCAACATTCTTAGGAATTAAGTGATACAATTTAATTAAATGACCACAGGAGTATATGCCATCATTTGTACAATAAAACTTAGAAAAAATGATCCAATAGCATTATAGATATATAAAATTTATTATTTCTAATATCTGAATAGTCTAAAACAATGAAAGGTATAAAAGTGGATTTAAACAAAAGGTTGAAAGGACAATGCAATATTAGTTATAAATATTACATTAGGGAAAAGTATAAAAAAAACCTTAAAAGCATACGTGTCAAAATAAGACATTTAAGATATTATTGTATTCAGAAAATGTTTAGAATTTACCAAAATGACATAAGGAATAAGTGTGCATACAACTATGTTAGCTAAGATCAATTGCAGTAAAAGTAATAAGAAATATTTGGCAATAAACTAAATGAAACATTAAATCTGGAACTGATTAGATCCATAGTTGCAATTTCAATTCACTAATAATCATTTTATAGTAGTGAGTAAAGAACCTAAACTGTTGAATATCATCAAGTGGAAAATAACAGGATCATAAGACTAAGACCATATGCGATTGGAAATAACATGGTTCAAAATAAGACTAAGATATGAGATGTCCAAAATACAACACGATTGATTAGTTTTGTGCTAAGATACAGGGAGATTTAAAGTACATTAGAACATAATAAGATTAAAATCTTAAGTGCAAGTCTTCCTATTAGCATATACAATGTGAGATTTACAGATTTGTCATCACTATTACTTTCAAGTGGCAAAAAACATTTCCCAAAATTTGAAAATGTTGCAAAGGAATATTGTGAACTATATTGCTAGTCTCCAAAGATGACTTGTAAATCATGAGAAGCAATGAACAAAAAACATAAAACTCCATCGATTTCCCGGACTTGGTTGAAGTTGTTGATTTTTTAGTTGCTGATTTTTTCTTTATACTGGAGTATAAGAGAACTTGAAAAAAAGAAAGAGAAATAAGTAAAAATAGGAATAATTTTTCATCTTATTGATCAATATATAAAAGCAATAAATTAAGTTTTTTTTAAGTGTAAGCAAATTTCTGTTATTTACCTCTTTATTCATCCTATTTGCAATACTATATTGTCTTCATTTAGTGTAAATATGTTGTGAACTTGGAGGTCATGTAGCATATAAAGAGTGTCTATTTTTTTTTGAAGATATATTTCATATGGCATTTGTATCATATCAGGAAGCAGTGTTTGCAATATAGGTTCTCTAATGATGCATTGCACAACACTATTGATAATGCTTCTAATAATACCGTTTATGCAGTGTCTATAAAGAAAATAACATTTTTGGTTGCATTTCATGCAATCAATTGTTGTATCTTCTACTGATGCAGAAGCACTGGTTGGGAAATTGCAAACGACACATACAGGTTCAAAAGGAGTTGAATACGCATTTGCTATTTTTAGTGTACCTTCAACCTGTTTATACAATATTGTAGTTAACAATAGAACAACAAAATACATATGTTTTTTAAATAATGATATGCATGAAGTTTTTAAATGCAGGTATACATCTATATACTTACAACATTTGTTGAGCTAGTTATTTTCTTCAAAGATTGTGCTGCATCTGTTCTGAGCACTGTTATAAATGTTGATTGTGTTGTGCGGGATATCGTTTATTTTACATCTTTTCTCTTTGTAATGTTCTTGAACAACAACACATAAAATTCTTTGTTTTGTAGTTGTTCAATTGATGTAAAAAAATTTCCATATGTTTCAAACAATTGAAGCTGAAACATGAAACATCATTGTAATTATGTAATCTTATTGAGGATATATAAATTTGAAATTAAAAGAACTAAATATGGAAGTTGTACCATTGCTTTGTCATTTTCTGAGTTTCCATCTCTTATATGTAAAATGTATTGCATCCCCACTTTTTTTGCAGCTGTCACAACAACTCCAATTGCGCCAATTGGGTAAGGAGCTATACTTTCTGTAAATTGTTTAATTGTTGTGTCTAGTATGAAGTTGTACTCTTTGCAAACAACAACAATTGTTTCTTCAAAACTAAATTCATCTAGTGGTATAATACGATCACAGTCACCACGATCATAGTTAGTTTTTGGCAAAATTTTAAAATGTGTAATGGATAGTCCATTGCCAGGTGAGATCTTTTGTTCATGTTTTCGAATACGATGTGTTGAAACAATCAGTGTAATTGTCATAATGCCATTTCCATCTGTCATCTCAACACACAAAATTCTACATGACTTATTTGTTTTGTCCATATATGTATTATATACGGCCATGATGTCTCCAACAAAAAATTCTCCAGTTCTACGATTGTTCAAGCCTTCAATGGATACTATAGTAGAAGCAGTATATCTAGGCCCGCGTACAAGGAATGCATAAAATAAGCGATGCAAGTTATAGTTTATATACCTTTGTTGCATAACTATACAATCTAAATGCATCGTATCAGCGACATTTTTTATATACATACTTTTTAAGTTGTTGTTGTGCTATGCTGGTTTCTTTGGTTGTGCTTTCTGTTGTTTCTTGTGAGCTAAAAATGATAATTGGATATGACATTTACATTAGAATTGCATCATAGAAGTACCATGAAATGCATTTATTTTCTTAAAATAATGGACAAATAATCTACATGTATTTACCTATGAATTTGTTGTTCTTGTGTTGTTTACGATGCTTGAGTGCCAATACTTCCTTCACTTGTCCAGCTTCTCCTAGTTTAAACATTTGAACATTTAGCATGTAAAAATAAAGTATAGATAATATATATTTTTATTATTTTTCATATCAATATACACCTTGCACATTTACATTATTTTTTTGGTATGGAGATATGTAGATAAACTATGCAATACCTGTGAGCATATAGTATATTATACAGTACATGAATGTTGATTGCAGATGCATGATAAAATTGCTTTGTGATATGCTAGGCAAGTTTGAAAATGAAAAGTAATGATGCATTGCTAAAGAGATATGCTAGGCAAGTTTGAAAATGAAAAGTAATGATGCATTGTTAAAGACTATGATAATAAGAAAAGTTTATTGAAAATATTTCTATATTTGACATTTTCAGAACATCAAACAAACAGGTATGGTGAAAGTTAATATTTTCAGAATTTTTCCAACCTTTCTAGTCAGGGCTCTTAGAGACTGATGGTCTACTGTAATGAAAGTACCCAAAGCATCGTTGATGGCTTTGAAATCTCCTTCATTCCACAAGTGAATAGGTAAACCAGGCAAGAGTACCTGGAGGTGCCTCTGTGAGAAATAATCAGTATCAGGATCAAAAGCAACCTGCCACCTCTTAAGCATAATGTTGTTGCCTCCAAAAACCCAACAGGAGGCCAGTAAAAGGATAGTGTCCTCGGGAGTACGAAAAATAAACCCCAACCAACCCTTTGCAAGATACAGAACCTCCGGCAAGTAACCTAAGGTAGGAGTCCAAAATTTCTCTATCCATGCCTGAAGAGGTTCCTATGCCAAGTAATGGTACGAAACATGGCTGACTAAACTACAAAGTGCCATTTGACAGGTTTCTTCCAACTCCACGTCTGAACCTAGTAGTAATTTATTAACATCTTTGTTAGCCTTCCAAAGTTTATGCTTAAAGCCCGAAGGGGAAGTATGAACTCAGACCTTACAATAATCTCTTGGCTGAAACTCACCACACTTTGGAGTAAAACCATTTCCAATAAAGGTGGTAGGCTCCACAGTATGGATGGGACTGGTAAGAGAAATATGAGTAAAATTGGTATAGTCTAAGAGTTATAGGTAATGTTAACAGGAGAAGAAGATAGTGAAAAACCAGGAGAAGGTGGCGCAGGTACATCAATAAGCCTTCCTTTGGATATCTTAGAAGAGTTAAGACCTGCCGCCTGCCAACAAATCTTGTATAAAGAGCCCATAAGTGCACTAACAAGTTATTCAAGGAGAAAAAGACGTGCCCACGACAGAAGAAAGACACCTAGACTCCAGTAAGTAGAAAGACATTTGAACCAGTTACCAAGAATATAAATGTGGAGGATGTTAGGTGCCGATGCGGGCCCTGGTACTAAAACATTAAACCCCAAAACAACAATATTAATGTAATAATAACTACACCAAGGCTACTATAAAAGGTCACATCGCGATAAAATCCAAAGAAGGGAAAGGCCATATGTCTCCAAAGAAAACCAGAGACGTAGTGATTTTTTATAATAGATCTAATAGATAAAAAGGAAATCTACATTATGAAGGTTAAATTCTCTTAGATTCTATAATATTAAGTTAGTGAATTTTTTGCTTATGCATGATATAGATAAAATGCAAAAAATAGTGAACAGTAAAGTACAATCACACACCATCCACAAGATAACACAACGACTTTCTCTATAAAGCCTTTACGAGAGAACACTCAGCTAGAAGGTGGCTACTTTATTAATCAAAAGTCTTTCACCAAAAGTCTGCTCAACTATGGAAAAAAATACAATATTATAGAATGAAATCTCTTCTCCTCCTAGTGGTTCGGTATTTAACATAGCCCAATAGCCATCTAGGGGTAGCATTTTGGTTTTCTCAACCTTCAATTGTGATAAAGTTTTGTACCTTCTATAGTGTTCTTAGAAAATCCACTACATGGATAGCCCCACATTTCTAAGTAATTGAGGTTGATGTGGAATCCACTCACACCATGATGATCAATACTATAGATCAACTTGCGAGAGGCATAACCTTCTCATACGAACTTAGATTGATGAACAATTTTCACTATTGGAAAGGTATCATCATGTAGAATTTAGAATCTTCTTCCATATTAGGGTTTGTACCCAAAATAGTTTCATTTGATGCCTCAAAATGGCTCAGGAATATTTCTGACAATTTTTTGGACCCAAATTTTCAAATTTGGACCAACCATCGAAATGGCCATGTAGGTTGATTCCTCTAATTTTTCCACCCATAACATACTGATATAGATGACAAATAATATAATGATCCAATCTGGATCAAGGATATACCACTCAACATGGAAATTTAAATAAGTATTTGATGAAACTTAATATAATTGTTGTTGGCCTATACAAATGATGGAGAAATTGTCTAAAGATGATTATTAGATATCCTCATAACAATTGATGAGGGGTATCTCGATTTATTAATGTAATTATCCTTATATGGGAGATTAGGTGGGTCTGCAGGTGTGCGGTGGCTAAAAGGAGGGGTGGGAGGGATTTTTTGGGGGGAGAGGTAGGAGTGTGAGAGGGAGGGGATGGGGCCACATGAGGGTTTGAGAAGGGATTTATGGGAGGATAGGAGGATTTAGGGAAATTTTGGGAATCTCCCCCTCCCCCAACCTCTTCCCATTCATTTCTTTTTGAATTTTCATTTATTGTTTTTTTCTTTGTATTTTTTTCTTTTTCTTTTTATTTTTCTTTTTTAATTGTTTGATATTTGAGCATGTAGGTTTCACAGTTCATCAAAGTAGTAATGAATCTTCTAGAATAACCACGCTTGATTGTTTTTTCACAACATTTAAAGTGGACACTCTACTCATCGTTGATTCCAAATGGATCCAGAGAAGGCTAAGAACAACTTAGAAGGCACATAAGCAATATAGAATGCTTAGAATGACTTCAGCAGACAACAAAAGGGCAAAACTTCAAAGTTCCTAAAACTCAGTGAAAAGGGCATGATCGTAAAGAGTGCATCACAATATTTCTAACGATGAAAATGTCTCATTAAACAGAGTTACAAATCAAAAGTTATAAGCGGTCAAAGTTCAGTCAAACTTGGTCAAAAGTCAAAAAAACAAAGTGACGCATGGCACCACTGCAAGGGTGACAGATGGCATGTCCGTAAAACTAAGTTGGCAAGATGATGTGGCAATGATGGTAGACATGTGGTCAAGTTAGGTGATGACACGTACAGTTTCATGGGCAAATCATGTGGTGATAAGTGGCAGTTTTGTGGACAAGCTATATGGTGCCACATGGCCCATTCATGGGCTACCACGTGACACCCCTCTGATGGTTGGTATGTGCAAAAATTTTATTGACTCCACCAAATTCAAACTCATGACCTCTCACTAGCCCAAAGGCCCCACAAATCCATGCTAACCACTATACCATACGATGTCCCTTGGTTATTAAATGGTGCAAATATGTTTTAAATTAAAGGTTTGAACTAAGGTGCCAAAGGGAGGAGCTAGGCCTTTGGCCCAACCCCTATTCACATGTTAGTGCATACGACCATGGTATTCTTCCCACTTAGGGGCTTATCCGTCTGTCACTCTAAATATAACATTTCTGCCAACCATCCACCAAAAATAGTGTATGCTAAAATCATCCGCCAATTTAGCATATGCGCCAAACCACATACTAAAAAAGGGGATTCCATGGGATTCGATCCTGGGACCTCTGCCTAACTGCATCCTAATTTTAGCCAACCAACCAACACACCAACAACCTCAATTATGACATAACTGCCCAGATTTTTTATATGAGGGGGCTTAGACAGTGCATTCGAGACACAAGAGCATGGAGAAGGGGAAGACCAAGCGTGTCCGTACAGTATGGATCTGTACAACATTTTTCATATTTTTCGATATTTTTCACATATATAGAGACAAAGCCAGTGATTTATTGCAGGAGGAATAACACGAAAACCAAGGCAGGGGTCTTGGGGACCTAAAAGTGTCTGACTCAAATTGAGGCATAGAGATAGTCATTTTTAGGTAAAACGATGCCACGAATGCAGTGGTGGTGTTAGTTTTCTAATCTAAGAAAAAACTTATGTGTCTTAACTCCAAAATGATGTATACTTATGTATTTTGCCCAATTCTTTTGTGGAGTTAATAAAGAGACCTACCCATTTGAGAGCAAGACCTGGAGACATAGTCCACCAGGGACGAACTCTCTTATCAAGTTCTTTGTGTTCATATTGCATTATTATTTCTTTTTCCTTTTGATTTTTTCCTTCTTTATCGTGTACTTTTGTTTATTCTCATTTAATAGAGTTCTTTAATAAGTTACCTAATGAAAAGATCCTGGATCATGTTGGTATCAGAGCAGTCCTCTTTGACTTGAATTGTTGAGTATGAATGCTTACTAGGGCCAAGCATAAGTGAGGTGAAGGAACTCTGAAGACATTCAATCTCGAAGTTGGTCATACATCCCAAAGGAAAAAAATGGCAGAAGAGGAGAAGCGTGATGAACAAGAGAAAAACTTTCACATGGTATTTTATCGCATGTTAGAAATGGTCAAACGAATGTATGGATATTACGAGAAGAGGATGAAGAAGAAGGAGAAGATAAAGGAAGCACCTGATGATGATGATGATTCGGTAAACCAAGGGGCTGGAGGATACCCTCCTGAGCCTCCGTCTTCGCCTTCAAGTTCTAGTTCTTCTTCCTCTTATAATTCTCATCACTCTCGACATTCTAAGCATAAAGCCTCTTTGAAGAAGCCATTATTAAATCTTGATGTAAATTTTTCTTTACCTATGTTTAATGGAGATGTTAATCCCGAGAAACTAGATAATTGGATCTGACATGTTGAAGTATATTGTCGTGTTCAGCATATTGACGAAGAGGAATTTAAAGTGCAACTGGCTTCTCTTCGGTTGGAAGGCATCGCTCTCGTATCGTGGGAGAGAAAGCTACAGGACATGAGTAAGTGTGTTAAGATTCTTTCCTCATGGTCGGAATTCAAAACAAAGATAAGGAAGTAGTTCTATCCATTAGGGTATTTACACAAAGCAATGATGGAATGGAAAACTTTGGATTCTTATGAAAATTTAATGAAGTATATTAACGCACTTCACAGTTATATTCGTCATACTTTTCTCTTGTTTAACCCCACTAGTCTTGACGAATTTTGTGTACAAGCCACTCATCTCGAGAACAGGGGGAAACATGTTAAAAAAGATCCCACGAATAAACCTTCCAATTTCCCACACAAGACTTTCAAAAAGTTCAAGAGGAAGGATAAGAAGACCGCTACGGTAATGAGAGGAGGAAGAAAACCATATTGCACTCATTGCAAGAATGGTGGTCATGATGAGGAACATTGTTGGAAACTACATCCAGAAAGAAACTGAAATAGTTATGTGGAAAGGGGAAGACGAAGATTGTTGCTACAA
>ML782897.1:1307638-1320805 GCA_009831015.1 Picea engelmannii | reverse complement strand
GCATATATAAGAAGGTTATAACAATCAAATATGACACATACCATGATACCTTGGACCAATTACCTCATGGAGCAAGAGTCCTCTCCGATGCAAGCCCAGGCCGGTGGTGATGGAAGCTGCTACTGCTGACAGGACAAGTATGGTGGAGAAGAAGAAAGATGGGCCCTCAAGGACCATGCTCAAGTCAATCTTGCTCTTGGTACTCCATGTCTAGGACCATGTGGGCCTCGAGACATGATCTCCTAGTTATCCCTAGATATTGGGGATAACACATCCCATTGTGACGAACATTTCTCGACATCGCATTGTGAAGAATACTTCCCAACATCGCATTGTGACGACCATTTCCTATCAATGTGATGCTTGAAATGAATGTTAACAATGCATCACTTTATGTTTTTGTCGCACATCATCTTAAAATCGCATTGTGACAGACTTTTCCCAACATGACATTGTGATGAACATTCGTACCGACCCAATGTGACGATCATTTCGCAACGTCACATTGTGACGAACATTTCCCAACGTCACATTGTGACGAACATTTGTACCGTCCCAATGTGACGAATATTTCCCACATTTCCTAGCGTCACATTGGGACGAACATTTCCCAACGTCGCATTTTGATGAACATTTGTATCGTCCCAATGTGACGAATATTTCTGATGAACATTTCTACTGTCCCATTGTAACAAACATTTCTAAACGTCACATTGTCATCAACATTCCTACCATCACATTGTGTCAAATATTTTTCAACGTCGCATTGTGACGAACATTTTATACCTACATTATATATATTTATTAATTATTAATTTATTAACTTTATACATATTATTAATTAATTATGAATTTCAAAATGAACTATATAGATATTATTAATTATATTATATTTACAAAGTTTATAATGCTAATTTATATAATATTATTTAGTAATTGATGCTTGTCAATTAATTATTAATCAACAATAACCACTTTTTTTCATAAAGTTTAATCTCTATATATATTATTAATTTAGCAATAGATTTATTTATTAATATTTTACTAATTTAATAACTTATTATTAAAGTCATTAACTTCAATGTATTTCTATTATATTAATATATTCTTTTACCATTGTATTAATACTTTGTTAATGTGTGTGTTATATTTTTATTATATTTATTTATCATATACATATAATATATAATAATAATGTATTAATGAAATAAATTATTGTTTTATATTAATGTATTTTATTAATACATTAATTATACATTAAACTTACATTATTACATTAATTTATACATTATACACACATATTAATGTATAATTAATGTATTAATTAATAATTAATATATTTTTTTATCATTGTATTAGTACTTTGTTAATGTTTTTTTATGTATTGATATTTTTATTATATTTTTAATATAATTGGTTGATATACGTCATTGTTAATAATATAATGTACAAATAAATACATTATATTTAGATATATTTATAGTTTTTATATCTAGATATGTCAATATTTTTTATATCTATTATTTTGTTAATAATATAATAATGAGTTAATACATTATTATAATATATTAATTTGGGTAATATATATTGATGTATCTTTATTTTATTAATCTATCATTACCTTATTAATAAATGTATTACTTTATTATTGTATAAATATTTTATTAATGTATTAGTACTTTAATATAATAGTTTTAATATAATAATTTAATTTTTTTTTATTGCCTTAATATTTTTAATGTATCAATATTTTATTTATGTATTACTTTATCAATATATTATTTTATTATTGTATAATAATGTATGAATAATAATAGTATATTATTATTTTATAATAATGTATTACTTTAACATTAATCCTTTATTAATACATTAATAAGGTATGATATTAATAATACATTATTAAAGTATGAGTTAATATACTATTATAATTTATTAGATAATGTATTTGTTAGTGTTTTATTAACATATTTATAATAATGAGTTAATACATTATTATAATGTATTATTAATATATTAGTATTTTAATAATATATTGATACTTTTTAATGTATTAATTCATATTAATGTTTTAATATCAATATTTATGTTTTTATTTCTAAAATATTTAATACATTAATGTATTTAAATAATTTAATGTATTTAATGAATTTAATATTAATGTATTAATAATGTATTAATGTATTAATAATACTTTAATGTATTAATACATTAATAATGCTTTCTAAAAGTATTAATAATACTTTACTAATGTATTAATGTATTAATACATTAATAATGTTTTAGTAAATGTATTAATAATGCTTTACTAATGTAGTAATTATTAATAATGCTTTAATGTATTAATGCATAAATTACATTAATGTATTTAATGCATTAATATATTAATGGATTAATGTATTAAATACATTATTATATATATTAATGTATTAAATGTATTAAATATATTGATGTATTAAATACACTAATGTATTTAATACATTAATGTATTAAACATATTAAATATATTAATGTATTAAATACATTAATACATTAAATTTAATCCATTAAATACATTAATGCAATTAATGAATTAATATATTAAAACATTATTAATAATTAATAATTAATATATTTAATAAAGCATTATTAATGTATACATTAATGTATTTAATGAATTAATGCATCTAATACATAAATGCATTAGATACATTTAATACATTAATGTATTTAATACATTAATGTATTAATGAATTTAATATATTTAATGTTTTTAATACATTAATGTATTAATGTTATTTCAGGTATGTCAGTTGTTAATTAACAACAACCACTTTTATGTAAAATGTGGTTGATATACTCACGGAGCCATTTTCCATCTTTTTAAATTAATGACGTCAATCGAGGTATATCAACCACTTTTTACATAAAAGTGATTGTTACTAATTATGTCATAATTTTGAATATGAATTAATCTTCTTCTCCCTCTCCTTCATTGTCTCAAGTTTCGGTCTCCAACATTGTCCTCTGCACTTGACCAACTGAGCATACTCTTTCCGTAATTCAGGGGAATCGCAGAGCCTACCCGGCTCGTCTGCAGAATCCCCGCCTACTGATTGGTCGCGTTCATCAACGTTATGCCTTCTGTCTTCCATAAGCTTTGAAATAAACTCGAGGCACACTCTGATTCGAAGGTCTCCATCGGCGTCGCTTTTCTGTATGTCAAACGGCTGGCAGAAAACAGAAGCACGTTCGATACTGCGAAGCTGAGCTGAAACGTGGGCAGTGGAGGTAGGTGGAGCTTTTGCGGGAGGCGGCGGCGATATCAAGGAAGCCAGCGATAGGAGAGAAAAGGGAGACTGAAAGAAATGTTGGGGTAGAAGGAAGTACTTGTTGCCCACCTTCAGTTGCTCATTTGGAGAAAGAGTGGCGGTCTTCTGCCCGATGTAGACTGCATCCGAGTGACAGACTAAACATCGAGGGAATTCTTGAATGATCTGGGCGGCACAGAGGGGTTTATGAAGGATTTAAAGGGGGCCATCTGAGCGAACCAGTTGGATGGTTTCCTCCTTCTTCTTCGTGCCCACTGCAACGCAGGACGCCGTATTGCCCATATTTTCTCTTTTTCTTTATTATCAACAAGCAGAGTAAAGCAGGGATAAACCGAGAAGGGACGCAAAATTAGCCTTGCATATAAATAATCTGTAAACCAGTGGAGACAGCTGGATTAGATATATAATAATAAAGTTGAGCAGTCAAGCAGCCTCATCCTTTGATTCGCTCTGTGATTCGCAAGTGTCAAAATTGTTCTTGGGGAAGAGCGATAGCTTGGGGTTGACCTTTACGTAGAATTGTTCTTTGCGTTGATTTTTTAATGCAAAATTGCATTTTAATGTGTATCATGCAATTTTATTATAGATTTGCCCCTTGTTTTCATAACAAAGGCATAAAACAAGGCTGTGCCCGCGTGGAATGGTGTCGGATGTAGAAAGACGGCTGTTATTGGTTTGAAAGTCTTTTCAAAAGAGTTGATGTCTTTGAAGAGACTGAAGCAATAGAAAAGTATTAAACAAATTTAAATCATAAACTCCACATTAATCAATTATTCTTCTACTTAAAACTAAAACATTATAAATCTAATCAACTGTATGTAGTCGCGGAAATGCTATGTGTGATGGATGAGGGAAGGGGTCCTCGTTAAATATATCATTCAAAGCACTTTGGAAGATTTTGCCGCTTCTTGTCTGGGAAAATATGTAACAAACTTTCTCCCCAACTTTGGAATTATAATGTGAGGAGACCAAACCTACTTATCGTATTATAAAATCCAACAAGTAGGCAAGCACGGGGAACCAGGGCCCATAGAGTACAATTGTCTTGTGCTCCCTGTTTGTTGTCTATTTAAACAAACATGTATAAGGGCATAAATGCCTTTTTCATCTATTTAATAGAACACATGCAAAGAAGTCACCAAAATCGCTTTTAAAATTTTTTGATATGCCTTTTAAAATATCTCTCTTTGGACTATTTACAATCTTCAATCTTTAATGGTAAATTTTAATCTCGTAGTTTTGGTTTCAATACCACGTTTAAGTTTTCAATGTCATGAGTTCATGAGTGGGTTACATTATTGGATTCCTCTTATTTCCCTACATTTTATCTTAGTTTTAACTTTATTTCCCTACATTTTATCTTAGTTTTAACTTTATTTCCCGTTTATTTAGTGGTCGTTAACCTCTTTTCATCATTGTGTTTCTAAAGGGAGAAATGTATTTGTCTGATTTGTCAAGCTCAATCGCGTGGTTAGATTCTTGCGGGATTAAGGAATGGGTTTCTTATTTCCCTCTTTATCATGTAAATTTAGTTGATCCATCCATAAATATTATTTCCTACCTTTTAAATAAATATTATTTCCTTTTAAATAAATATTATTTCCTACTCATTTGTAATCAGCCGCATCCATTAGGACCAAGTGAGATATGTTTTATGAACTTGATGAGCACAACTTTAATTAGGTTTGAATTTGACGCTAATTTTTATTTTTTTATTTAACTGTTATATATGAACAATTCTAAAATCTATATGTTATTATTAATATTTATTTGATTTTTAAAATCATCAATTAATTTATTTTTAAGGTCTTGGATTTGAACCTGTGACCTTTTAAGAGGAAACAAATGTTCTTAACCATTAGGCCCACTTAAACTGTATACATGATGAGTTATTATTTTAAATTTGGTTAGAGCTATACTAAGTAGGATGATAGATTTCACATTATCTTTATTACAATCTGACTGAATTATCATAATGGCACTATCTCTAAGCATATTAATCATGATAATTATATTAATAATACAAATTGATAAAAACACATTTAAAATACATAATATTTAAATGATGAGTAAAAATAAATGTAAAACATCATGAGAGGAAATTTTTAAAATACTAATAATTTACTTATGGATAGGAGCACCCATCAAATTTGTACCCTAACCCCCAAAGATTATTAGTGTTATGGTAACAATGCTTTTTTTAAATTTAATTAAAATACTTAGCATTAGAAGTCAATTATGGATTTCATTTTATTTTTAGGTGATCATGATGGTTTGACCCCTAGTCAAGCTTAAAAGCATAAATAGTATTGGGATAAAAAAACACTTGAATATTAAAAGAAAACAATGTTGTAATTATTGAAGAGCTTTGTCTCAACATTCTACATTTTGATATTTTACATTAAAATATGGTGATATAAATTTGGCTCAAATATGAAGGACATTTGACCATTAAAATCTCCAAATCCAACAGTTTGGGATTTCTAGAAAACTAACTGAATAATATTCATGGAAACTAGTAAAAAATTACAACTTTTAAACTAGGACTTATTCCAGCATGACTACTTTAAAAGTTTATGAAAATATTTTATTTATTTCTAAAAAATATATTTATGAAAATATTAATTTAAACTAGAAATATTTTGTTTATTTCTTTAGAAAGATTAGACTAGGACATATTGAAGAATTTATTGGAGGATGTTTGTGAGTTTAATGACTATGAAAATAAACTCTATATATATAAAAGATCACTTTTAGATTATTTTATAAAAAATCTATATCACTTTTTCTTAATAAATTAAACTATTAAAAATAATAAAAAATTTAAATAAATAATGTCATTTTATATAATAAAGTTTTTAAACTATTTAAAAATATATTGTTATTAAAATTAGGATAAAAAAAATTCATTTAAAAATAAATATATCTTGAAAATGAAGTTTCAAAATTTTCAAATTTAAATACTATAAATCTATAATAAATAAAATAGGAATTACCATTCTAATGCATGAGGACAATGTAAATGTATTATTGTTTGAGTTGCCAATGACTAACTATGAGGGTGAAGCATTGAAAGTACTAGCCATGATATCACTAGAGGAAGAATGTGAAAACTATAAGAGAGGGTTCATTATGACAAATAACCCCAAATTTCTCTTGATGAGGATGACAACCTCCTTTGGATCCCAGGGAGAGAAATCAGTTAATGAAGAAAGGACTTGTGGTTGAATTATCAACCACCCCCATGAATGGAAACATGGGTTGTCAGCCTAAAGTACCACAGGGACTTGCAGACCCAAGCTTCCTTATGACAGAAGGAATAGGATAGGTTGAAAAACCTTCCAAGGTAAGAGGGATACACACAGGAGAGGAGACACCAAACAAAAGGAGCATAATCTCGCAAGGGAGATGCGCAATGCTCTCCAGCGAGTCACAAGTTGAAGGCCACAAGCTTAATGTCGAGAAGCATCTGAGAAACCTCGCTGAGGCCATAACCAAGAGAGAGAAATATCTGAGTTACAAAGAACATGACCCAAATAGAAGCAAAAATGGAGGAAGAACCCTCAAGAAGTGTGAGAATTCCCTGGTGATATCATGGCTTGACACGGGGGTGGCCAAAGTGCAAAGAATGAATGTCTCTGTGCCTATCGTCGGGTGGAAGGATGAACACCCACAGTTAGTTGGTTGGCGGCAACCTGTAATAGATAATCGATCTCCTGCCCTGTGTAATTTATCTGTAACTGTGTATGAATTGGCTATACTATGTATGTTGCAAGAATTGTGTATGACTTCTTAATGGATATACTGTATTTCTTTTATCACTACTTGGTTGTATAATTAGGCCAGTAAGAAATCATATGGTTAGGATATGTTTTATACTCGTAAATACTTGTGTCCTGTGGTGGCATAAGCCCGAGTCACGAACTGTGTGTTCGTCGACCGTGAACACAGTTTCATGTATGCATGTAAACCTTCTTAATCATTTTGAGTCCCTTGGAGGACGAAGCCTATTAAGCCCAGAAGAAGAGCGCAAGTCTCTTAAGTCCTTCATAGATGATGATGCTCAGGAGGGATAACACTTGCAGAGTGTTCCTTAAACCAAGGTCGATTGCAAAGGAAGGGACAAAGGTTCGAAGTCTTTGGAGACCGAAATTATTCAAGGACGGGAAACAACGAAGGCTCTAGATGAAAAATGGTCGATATTGGAGAAACATAGAGAAGAGGATGGACAACCGTCAGATCTACAGAAGTAGTGATAACCTTAATGCTTCGTGCCCAAAGGAGGATTTCAATGTTCGGGGAAGCAGAGGTAGAGATCCTTTCGAATGCGTGATACACGAAATCTCAACGGGATGTTAGACCGTCAGATATCAAGTTGGACATGTGTCGACCGATGGAAGAACCTTACAATGTGTGAGTCACAAAATCACGAACTCTTCGAAGAGGAAATCAAGCCATCCATTGTAGAGGACGTGTGGTGAGATCTCAACATTTCGCTAACTCATAGAGCAAGAAGGTCAAACAGCATATTGTTCGAACTAGCGATGTGCGAAGTTGCGATTTGATCGTAGTTGTCCATCAAGGAGGGAACATGGCGAAAGCTCAACATTTCGCTTACTCGCAACTCGAAGGAGTCAACGGGAAAGTTTTTAAGGACTCGCGATACATGAGATCGCGAAAGGATCTAGACTGTCGGATAAAAGCCACAGGAGAACTGTTGGATCAGAACCTGCGCATGGTATCGTGTATCGAGGGTTCAAAGGTTGAAAGAATTTCTTTTCGACTGCAGAAGTCGCGAAGTGTTGAGCATTGAGGGCTCCTGCAAACACGTGGCGCATCCGTTCGGTGGGGACCACGTGGTTGACAGGTGGTCGACACATGTCACCTGGGAAAGAGTCAACCCATTGTCGACCTTTCGCGTTTCGGGGATTCACAAAGGAGGAGCACGAGGGCTCAACACTCCAACTTGCGAAGTCGCAAGTTGCGAGTAGTACTAGTGTTTAGCCTAGCCTACGGTTGTATGTAGCAGGCGCTAGGGAGGAGGGAGCCATACCCATATTGCATTTCGGGTATTCGCGTTTGAAGAAAGAGGAGTCGAGAGCCTTGACTCTCCAACTTGTGAGTTGCGAAAGGCGCTTGTGCTAAGGCTAGGTTGTGGTCACTTAGAGGAGGATAAGGGAAGGGATGGTCTACGCTAGGCCTCGTAGAAATTCAGGGATTCTTTCCCTCGAAGAAAAGACAAAAAAAAAAAATTAGTTGTCGTAGTGGGTGTGTGACAAATTGGTATCAGAGCATGGCTACAACACTTGGCCTACTTGGGCTCTTGTACGAGTTGTGTAAGGAGATATAGTTATCTGCATTTACTCTTTGAGGAGAAGGACTGTAGATTGGACTTGTGTTTTTGGGAATTCTTATTGAATTTCAACAGAAGAATTTCTTTAACCCCTTTGTCAAAGTGACGACTACTCTTACCTAAGTAGGGATATGCTAATTAACATGGATAATAAGACTTGAATGTGGATAGATGAAGGTGGCAGGGTTCTGTCAAAGGTAGCTGAAGCCTAAAAGACGAAAAACCTGATGTTAGTGACGCCGCCTCTAAGAATGGGTAGTTGGAACATTAGGCATTGATGATGATTGGTTATATAATGGTTAATACATTTGTGGACCTAAAGGAATCTGAGAGGATCCGGTAGGATCCTTGGTTGTATAATTACTGCTTTATATTAAAATCAGAGTATATAACTCCTCATGACCAGAGAAAAGTGAGATGGGTAAGACCCTATGGATGCTTAAGCAAGGAGGTTTTCTTGCTAAGACGTTGTCGCATAAAGAGGAAAGTGACCTTGGTTGGTTATAGCCATGAGAGAAGACAACACCAACACGAGGTATGACTATGAGATTAGTCCTGTAAGTGACTGAAGTCTCAAACTAAAGGACACTAATGATGAAATTAATGTTATGAACTTAAATATACATAAATAGATATCCATAACATAATAATTAATTAAATAATAATTATTAATAATGAAAGGTCATGTCTCAAAGGACATGACTATTGGTTAAGGGCACCCCTACGTGGGTATATAAACGAACCCTCATTCTCAATTGTAATCATCTTATCTATTCATATTTTATACATTATTCCTACATGGATTACTTATAAGATATTTGTGCCTATGTGGCACAAGGTATGAAGGGATTTGGTAAGAACCCTTCCGAAATATTTTATTGTCTCATGTTATGCATGAAAATTGAAAGGGCAGTGGTATGCCATGGATACCCAAGTAGGGTATGCTTCAAGAAGGAGAACCTGAATGATGGAGGCATGAACCTCTGGTAGTAAAGACCGATTGTAACCCTCGGAAGAATTCATGAACTAATATTTCATGAACACATGGACCAATCAAGGAACGATTGGAAACAAAAGTGATCATAGATAGCACGTTGCATGGAATTACTTCAAGGAAATGCATATTTGAATAAAGGACAGACAATGGATTTCCCATTGAGGAAGGAGGACCTTCCAACATTTCTACTCACATTGTATAGGTGTTAGAGAAAACCAAATATGGGTGGCCATGACTGTTGGCACCCTAGTTATTAATGAAGGCATAATGCTTGGGTGCAGGCATAATGCTTGGGTGCATTCATGCAAAACTTTTAAGTTTCATGTGTACTAATTTGGGATCGTGATCGGCCTATAGCAAGAAGCATGGTCATGTTGTAAGAATGAATGAAAATGAATAGGCCATGTGGTGGAGAGGTTGGTTAAGTTCCAACACACCATGGCCAAGAACCTATCATAAAGTGTGACAAACTTGTAATCAATGCAAGGGTGCATTGGGTATGAATGTGGCCACAAATGTTGGCTCATTCATTAAAATCAATTGATATCTGAATCACATTTTGGAAATTTGGTAGGTTGGAATGATGCATAGGTAAGGGGTGATGTATCCTTTCTCTTTAAATCCTTGAATAGATGAAATGACTTGGATTGTTAGTATACTTGATTTTAGAAAAAGGTAATGTACACGAAAAACTAACAATTGTTTGGTTGTGTAAAGAATGAAATTGTAGGGAGGAAAGGGTCTTGGATATGGCAGTGTTGTAAGTCCATAAGGAAGACCGATTGCCTACTGAGCCAAACTGCAAGGAATGGTATTTCCTTTTTGAGAAAGTAATTTAATTGTTAAGTATGCACAATTATGAAATTGTTGTGACGATGTTGTGAAGGTGAAATAAAATGTATATGCATGGAAAAGATAACAAGTTGTTTGGCTGATTGAAGTTGAAAGTGCAAGAAGCAAAGGGGTCGTGGATATGGCAGCATTGTAAGCCCATAAGGAAGGCCAATTGCATGCTGAGCCAAACTGTTATGGGAAGGAAAGTCCCATAATTATGAATCTGGTTCCGGTGCAGAACAAATATGAAAACAAATCGTGAGATTAGAAAATCTGTGGGTGACAGATTTGCAATAAAATTATGAAAGTTAGAATTTATAATGATGTCTCATGAATTTTGTGCCTGTGATACAGGTGAGATGAAAAGACATGTCCAGAAAAGACAGATGAGGGCTTTCAAATTTGAAGATGATGAACATGGCTACTATTGAGCCATGAAAACCCCATGATAAGCAATGATCGCCTGAAAATTATTGTGTTGAGGTAACACAAGCCAGAGGTATGGATCAACAGAGCAAGTCTGAGGGACACCTTGACTGTAAGACTCGATAGAGTCTCTAAAATTTTCCTGTGCGAGAAAACCTTGGCAGGGCAAGATGGATCGACCGAGGGACTGTATAGTAATGAAGGGGATGCCTAAGCCTAGGCCTAGAGGGTGAGTGACCGCAAGGAAGAGGAGACCTTAATAATTCTTGTAAACTATTGGGATCATGCACATAGTGGGTAGTCTCCCGTGCGGAAAAACCTTGGAAAGGAAGATGAAATCATGATAGCTCTTGTGAACTATTGAATTGGAATCATGCAACCAATGGGTACGTCAAGGAAAGCGATGAGCATGGATAACAAAACTACCATGTGGATATAGATCCACAAACTGCATAGATAAGTATTGTGCTAAGATTATGAAATTTTTCTTTTGAATTTTGAACAACAGTAAGATGTTTTCACACAAAATTGTGATTAATGTGCTTGTTGTCCAAGAATTATTGAAGGCAGATGACGAAGACTAAGATCTTGAAAGAGGACCTGACCGAGGACGAAGGTCAAGACTTCTGAAGTGGCTGAATAAGATAGGCGTGATAGGTGTTTTTGAGAAAGAACATTGAGGACGGTGTTCCTTTAAGGGGGAGGGAATTGTAACACCCTATTTCCCCCAATTTGTAATTAATCATAAAATAGGAATTACCATGCTAATGCATGAGGACAATGTAAATGTATTATTGTTTGAGTTGCCAATGACTAACTGTGGGGGTGAAGCCTTGAAAGTACTGGCTATGATATCACTAGAGGAAGAATGTAAAAACTATAAGAGAGGGTTCATTATGACAAATAACCCCAAATTTCCCTTGATGAGGACGACAACTTCCTTCGGATCCCAAGGAGAGAAATTAGTTAATGAAGAAAGGACTGGTGGTTGAATTATCAACCACCCCCATGAATGGAAACATGGGTTGTCAGCCCGAAGTACCACAGGGACCTGCAGACATGAGCTTCCTTTTGATAGAAGGAACAGGATAGGTCAGAAAACCTTCCAAGGTAAGAGGGATACACATGGGAGAGGAGACACCGGACAAAAAGAGCGTAAGCTCACAAGGGAGATGCGCAGAGCTCTCCAGAGAGTCACGAACTAAAGGCTGCAAGCTTGATGTTGTGGAGCATCTGAGAAACCTCGCTGAGGCCATAACCAAGATAGAGAAAGATCTGAGTTACAGAGAACATGACCCAAACAGAAGCGGAAATGGAGGAAGAACCCTCGAGAAGTGTGACAATTCCCTGGTGATATCATGGCTTGGCACGGGGGTGGCCAGAGTGCTAAGAATGAATTCTTCTGTGCCTATGGTCGGGTGGAAGGATGAACACCCACAGTTATTTGGTTGGCGGCAACCTGTAATAGATAAGCGATCTCCTACCCTATGTAATTTATCTGTAACTGTGTATGAATTGGCTATACTGTGTATGTTGCAGGAATTGTGTATGACTTCTTAATGGATATATTGTATTCCTTTTATCACTGCTTGGTTGTATAATTAGGCCAGTAAGAAATCATATGGTTAGGATATATTTTATACTCATAAATACTTGTGTCCTGTGGTGGTATAAGCCCGAGTCACGAACTGTGTAATGTCCCCACTTTGGGACATCATCACAGGGCAGAGACTTATGATGATCGGAGTAGCCAGATGGAGGTTATAGCGAGTACAGGGGTATTTGAGAGGCATTGTGGGGTCCAGTTGGCATTTATAATTATATTCCATCATTATGAGGCATTCCACATAGGTTGGCTTTGGTTTCGCTCCATTCCGACGATTTCCATGATTTTGACTATTTTGAGCTATAAATTAATTAAAATCACCGAAGAGGGCATTTTGGGTACATTACTTGGAGGAACCTCTCAGTGTAATAGCTCATTGGAATCGGGAGGAGAAACACTACAGGATGGGATGGCTAGAAGTGACTTTCAATGGCTAGGGAAGCCACAAGGAGAGATAAGGATATTTTCAGAGGTAAAAAGGTTAATTAATTAATTACAGTGATTTAATTAATTAATAAAATATTAATAAAATGAAAGTCACTTTGGAGGGACAAGGTGAGCCAAAAAGTATAAAAGGAAGGCAAGGGCCTCTACTCATCATTCATGTATGATCTTATTTTGATTTCTGGCTTCTAGCTAG
>ML782897.1:1280128-1306743 GCA_009831015.1 Picea engelmannii | reverse complement strand
CAGATCGGCATCTTCATTGTAGCAGGTTTCTCTATCTTATGAATAAAAGCACATTTTAGATGTTTTGGCTTGTCTATCTTATTGCATATGGTTGAGGTATGTTCCATGGTTATCTCTTTCTGTTATTTGCTGCATACACACATCAAAAAGGTAGATAAACAAAGTGTTTGACGGAATACCTCACTCAGAAAAAGTTTTAAAAAGACACCAAAACAGTAATGATCCTTGCATAATGGCTTGGGATCATTACAGTGGTATCAGAGCTTAGACTCCTGCTAGCCTAAGGGATATTCCATAAGGGAAGATGGGGTCTATAGTTTTTTGTGGAATAGCTGTGAGTTGTGAAATAGAATATCATGCACTTTGTGAGAGACTTGGGCCTCTAATAACGCTCCAAAAGTTTATATCCATGAAAAACCCCAATTGGAGCGAAGATGAGGTGACATATTAGACCAGCATAGCAGAGGGAGGCAGAGCCAGAGCAACTAGATGTAAGGAAGCACAGAGAAACCCCACACCCGTTAGGAGCACGCAACTTTGCTACAGTTGCAAGGTGCCTTGGGAACCAGATCATAGGTGTAGGGGTAAGGGTAAGAAGCATATCATTGAGGTACACTATGATAGTGATGATGAGGATTCAGAGCAGTCTGATGATGATAGTGACTCTTGCACAGAGGCTAGTAATAGTGACTCTACTGCAGAGGATAGCGATGATGACTCTTGCACAGAGGCTATGGATGCTTGCACACTTGAGGAGGATGATGACCCTTGTGTAGTGGATAGGCAGCTGGATGGATAGGACGATAGCATCACTGTCTCAACAGACATGTCACATACCCTTGATGACCTTACGCCTCAACAGAGTAGTGACACTAGTGAGGAGTCACACGTGTTAGCACCTAGAGATGATGAGCTTCCTATGGGGTCCGTGACACATCTGTCACCTGTTCAGACACCCATGATAGTCACGTCGCATGAGGGGATAAGTGGCATGACAGGTATGATGGATGAGCTTAGTGTGAGGGATGCACACCATGGACAGGTAGACCCACAGGTCCAAGAGGAGGTACAGGACGTACAGGGAGTTGACCTCACACATACAAGTCAGCCAAAGGGGATGGAGTCACAGCTATTGGAGACTCCATTGGTTGAGCAGGTTGCAGAGGCTGATAGATTGATGGAGCACTTACTTCAAGGATCGACCTGCATTGATGAGGATGCACTCTTTAGTATTCAGGATGACCATAGCATGGGTTTGGACATAGCTATATGGGATCCAGGCGCAGATGATAGTAGCAGGTTGAGTGCACAAGAGGATACAACTGCTCATACAGGATACAGTGTGATTCAGGGGGAGATAACACCTAGTGATGGGGTGCAGTGGCATACAGGAGTACCCAGCAGCACAATAGACAGTGGAAATTTCAGCACGTCATCATATGCAGAGAGTGTTTTTGGGGATTCTAGATTTGACACTAGCAAGACTGACACTAGTAGTGAGGGGTCTGAGATGGCACCTCAACATGACCATGATCAGGGGTTACACCACTTAGCAGCACAGTTGAGAGTTAGTGAGACTATGATCAGGGCAGCCACTACACGTATTGATGACATGCATGCAGTGATGGCAGATTACTATTGGAGAGCATCAGTGGCACAGGGTAGCTCAGATGGAGGATTTTCCATGGATGATTTTCACACTCTTCGGGAGAGAGTGTCTATGATGAGGACTGACTACCAGAAGTTGCTGACAGACAGGGATTATCTACTGAGGGTTGGTGAGATGTATCATGAGGCTCTAAGGGAGAAGGAGTTGGAGATGGATCGACTCACTCAGGAGTTGGAGAGCACTTGAGGATTATTGAGAGGCACATGGGCCACTCCTCAAGAATCAAAGTCTAGATCAGATGAGTCTCTTGAGGGGATCCATCAGAGATCCACTTCATCTTTCTCAGTGGACACTCAGAGGTATCAGTCAGTCACGTTGATAGAAGATGTTGATGATCTAGCAGAGGAGCACCAGTTGATGGGGGACACTTCCATTTCTGTCTTGGGAGTGGTTGACCTCCATGTAGAGGTTGATCCAGTAGCACACCCCAGATCTATGATGCAGCATGAGTCTACAGGAGATGACATGAGTATGCCGGAGCATATAATGATGAGTGATAGTTCACAGAGACATGTCGAGATGTATGATGAGATTCAGAGGGTTATAGTGCCTTGCAGGGAGGAGACACACCTAGGAGAGTATGCAGATGTCACTCATTTGCAACAGCACATAGTCGTGGGGGATCACCTTCACCATTTCAGCAACTACATGAGAGATGAGACAGGGAGGTTGGTTGACCAGCAATCAGATGGGTTACTTCTGGTTGTATTGGATGGTTGGGATTCGGTGATGACCACAGGAGAGCATCTATCATGGATACTGATGGAAGAGCTTCTGGTCGAATCCTTGGGATTGACCAAAGCATGTGACACCTCCCAGTCCTACAGTCAGCTACAGATATGTTTGTTATCCTTTTCTGACAAATTTATCATTGACAGGAGCATGAGGAGGATAGCAGATGAGCGTAGAGGGCTTCTGACAGTGATTAGTCTCACACAGGAGCAGTTAGAGGAGATTGGAAGTGATAAACTTCCAAGTTTTCTATGGGACCCAGGAGTCTGTTTTGTCAGCACGATGTTCATGTTGACCCAGGTTGCACCAGAAAGCCACACACTCCACCTTGGTTTGGTTTGGAGTGGGTCTGCAGGTACTTGTTCTATGGGGTGAGACCTTTCCTTCCACTTGATCATTATGATAGGGCATGGAGATGTTTGGATAGGTACTTCTTCTACAGAGACACCTATATAGATACAATTTCTAGATAGCAGGTCCAGTGGTCACAGGTATTTCAGTTTGAGGATCCCAGAGAGGAGGATTCAGGATATATGCAAGGGGCAGACAGTCATGGTCAGAGCAGTGCAGTGTCAGCATGAGGATCTGCGACAAAGGTTAGCATGGGACCCAGGGATTATAGGATTGAGCAGCTCATTGACCGATAGGGGAGAGTGGACCATTGTAGGGGAAAGTTATTCTAACTTTCCATTGATCTTTAGTGTTGAGAGGAGCACATCGCTTGCGAGTGCCTCACGGAGGTCTTGCATCACCTCGTTCAGACATCAACATGTGCAGTTGATGGAAGTCGTGTGGATCTTGGTAGAGATTTGGAGGATGGACTCATTTCGAGATGAGGCCATGTGTCATATGCAGGAGGTTCACAGGGTCGATATCTTTCAGGACTATGCTTCGCAGAGTATTGCAGTTCACTTCCTGATATGGGATCCAGGGGGTGGAGTGCACTATTGTTCTTCTTTCGAGGGGTTCTACTGTGTATCCCATAGGTGGACATGGGATCCTGGCATTTTATTTGAGTGGATTTGGATATTGCTTGAGGACAAGCAATTTTCTAGCAGGGAGGACTGTAATGTTCCCACTTTGGGACATCATCACATGGCAGAGATTTATGATGACCGGAGTAGCCAGATGGAGGTTATAGCGAGTACAGGGGTATTTGAGAGGCATTGTGGGGTCCAGTTGGCATTTATCATCATATTCAATCATTATGAGCCATTCCACATAGGTTGGCTTTGGTTTCGTTCCATTCCGACGATTTCCATGATTTTGACTATTTTGAGCTATAAATTAATTAAAATCACTGAAGAGGGCATTTTGGGTACATTACTTGGAGGAACCTCTCACTATAATAGCTCATTGGAATTGGGAGGAGAAACACTATAGGATGGGATGGCTAGAAGTGACTTTCAGTGGCCAGGGAAGCCACAATGAGAGATAAGGATATTTTCAGAGGTAAAAAGGTTAATTAATTAATTACAGTGATTTAATTAATTAATTAATTAATTAATAAAATGAAAGTCACTTTGGAGGGACAAGGTGAGCCAAAAAGTATAAAAGGCAGGCAAGGGCCTCTACTCATCATTCATATATGATCTTATTTTGATTTCTGGCTTCTAGCTAGTGAGCCCAATATTGGGGGTTTTGAGGGTTTTGACATAACAAACCCTAGAGGACGATTTGGTGGTGAAAGATTCCACCTATCTTGTCCCAAGATTGGTCTCGGAGATGCAATACTCTCCCACACCATTCTAGTTCCATATCTACTCAGTTGCAGGAGGATTCTACATCAGTTTCATGTGCAGATAGAGAGAGGGTGCACCAGTTGAGGGATTCCAACAAGAGGGGCGCACCATCTTTGGAGAGAGATTCGTTGTAGGAGATTGGCAGGGTCGTTGAGGATTCTATCACTTGGGTTTTCATTGCAGGGCCTTGGACATCAGATCTAGTGATTTCTGAGACAGTTTTATGGCTCGGATTATTTCTTGAGCAGTGGGGCGAATTGAAGAGAAGGAGGGTGTTTTTGAGATCCAGATCTAGTCCGTTTGGAGGGGTTACATTTTAGATCTGACCCTGAGACTTTACCTAGTGACTTGCAGTGTCCCGATCTATATTTCTGGAGATTTTCAGAGCATTTGGAGGCCTCCTTCAGCAGGGCCAAATTATCTAGGGTTTCAGTGATCCAGTGGGGTGCACCATTCAGTGGCGGATTTTAGATCTACAGAGATTGAGAGGGATCTTGGATATTCGGTCACCTGGGTTGTTCTTACCATCACCCGATCTATCAGTTGGAATATTTATTAGGGTGATTGGACACTTTTGGCAGCAGGGCCGAATTATCTAGTGTTTTAGTCATTTAGTGGGGTGCACCATTCAATGGGGGATTTTAGATCTATAGAGATTGAGAGGGATCTTGGAGATTCAGTCACCTGGGTTGTTCTTACCATCACCCGATCTATTAGTTGGCATATTTATTAGGGTGATTGGACACTTTTGGCAGTAGGGTCGAGTTATTGAGGGTTTTAGCCTTCTATTGGAGCATGGCATTCTTCAGCTGGAGAGTTTGGCATTCAGATCTTCTTGTATTCATATTCATTTCTCATTCAACCTTTGGATGCATCTTTTGTATTAGCGGGAGCATTTTGTAGCAGCTCTTATCTATTGTCTATCTTCTTGGCCATCTGTTGAGCATTCCAGATCGGCATCTTCATTGTAGCAGGTTTCTCTATTTTATGAATAAAGAAGAATTGAGATGTTTTGGATTGTCTATCTTATTGTATATGGTTGAGGTATGTTCCATGGTTATCTCTTTCTGTTATTTGCTGCATACACACATATAAACACATCTAAAAGGTAGATCAACAAAGTGTTTAACGAAATACCTCACTCAGAAAAAGTTTTAAAGACACTAAAACAATGATGATCCTTTCATAATGGCTTGGGATCTTTACAAAATGTGTGTTCGTCGACCATGAACATAGTTTCATGAACGCATGTAAACCTTCCTAATCAATTTCAGTCCCTTGGAGGACGAAGCCTTTTAAGCCCAGAAGAAGAGCCCAAGTGTCTTAAGTCCTTCATAGTTGACGAAGCTTAGGAGGGATAACACTTGCAAAGTGTTCCTTAAACCAAGGTGGATTGTAGAGGAAGGAAAAAAGGTTTGAAGCCTTTGGAGACCAAAATTATTCAATGACAGGAAGCAGCGAAGGCTCCAGAGGAAAAACGATCGATATTGGAGGAATGCAGAGATGAGGATGGACAACCATCAAATCTACAGAAGTAGCGATAACCTTAACGCTTCATGCCCAAAGGAGGATTTCGACGTTCGGGGAAACAGAGGTAGAGATCCTTTCAAATGCGCAATACACGAAATCCCGATGGGAAGTTAGACCGTCAGATATCAAGTTGGACACATGTCGACCGATGGAAGAACCTTACAACGTGTGAGTCACGAAATCCCAAACTCTTCGAATAGGAAATCAAGCCATCCATTTTAGAGGACGCGTGGCGAGAGCTCAACATTTCGCTGACTCGTAGAGAAAGAAGGTCAAAGGGAATACTGTTCGAACTAGCGATGTGTGAAGTCGTGATTTTATCATAGCCATCTGTCAAGGAGGGAATGTGGTGAAATCTCAGCGTTTCGCGTACTCGCGACTCGAAGGAGTCCACGGGGAAGGTTTTAAGGACTCCCGATACACGAGATCGCGAAAGGATCCAGACCGTTTGATCTAAGCCACAGGAGAACTGTTTGATCAGAACCTTCGCGTGGTATCGCGTATCAGGGGTTCAAAGGTTGAAAGAATTTCTTTTCAACTACAGAAGTCGCGAAGTGTCAAGCATCGAGGGATCGTGCAAACATGTGGCACATCCGTTAGGTGGGGACAGTGTTGTTGATAGGTGGTGGACACATGTCGCCTGGGAAAGAGACAACCCATTGTTGACCTTTCACATTTTGAGGATTCGCAAAGGAGGAACACGAGGGTTCAACACTAGTGTTTAGCCTAGCCTATGGTTGTATGTAGCAGGCACTAGTGAGGATGGAGCCATACCCGTATCGCATTTCGGGTATCGACATTTGGAGAAAGAGGAGTTGAGAGCCTTGACTCTCGAAATTGCGAGTTGCGAAAGGCGCTTGAGGTAAGGCCAAGTTGTGGTCGCTTGGAGGAGGATAAGGGAAGGGATGGTCTGCGCTAGGCCCCATAGAAATTCAGGGATTCTGTCCCTCAAAGAAAAGACAAAAAAAAAAAAAAATAGTTATCGTAGTGGGTGTGTGATAGTTCCTCAAACCACTGCTGCCATGAAAAAAAAAAAAAAAATCTTCATTATCATTTTCTCCAGCCACATTCACATAAATTAGACCTATCAGAGACTTTGATAGAGGAACAACTACCTTGTTTAGAAATTTTCCTTCATTGCATTTGTCTAAGGAACAACAAGTGGCTTCTAGAATTTACCTTTAAGATTTAATTCTTGAATGTATTCAATGGCCAAAGTCTGGGACGAATTATCCTTAAAGTCCCTGCAACCACCAAAGACATGGACTTATTTAGAATACAAGACCAAATTCGGAAAATGCCAATTCATAGTTGTGTTCGCCTCACTTATTAACATCTTTACAATAGCTTAAAGCAAAGTAGCGCATGAAAGGAAAATTCCGGGGAACAGACCAGTGCCGATTCTTGCAAGGAATTCTTTAATCTTAAGACAAAATTAGTACATAAATCTTCAGTCATTTTTAAACTTTCAAACTACTAACTGCAATTTTTGATGCAAAGCATGTTGTGTAGGGGTAATGTGATGTGATCATAATTCAGATGAATAGGACGAGTGAGAGAAAGCCATGACTTCTTTCAATTGAAGTTGCAGAGCGCAATAATCTATAGATAATTCAATACTCAAACAAACTAACGAGCCATCAAAATGGCTCCAACTGATGATTGATAATGACTGAAAAAATTTATAATATAGATCGTGATCTTATCTCAATCGGCAATAGAGAACAAATACCTAGTAGAAATGTGAATTTTCGATTGAAAACTAAACACATAAAACCTCTATATATTATTTTTGGATCCTTAACAATAATAGGAAAGAACAAAACATGACCTTCCAAGTGCATGCATCTTGCATTCGTACCGAGCTCTGTGTTAGATTGTTTTCTTTGATCCACTCTTCTGGGACGACGATAGGTCTCCAATGGTTTGCGTTGTAAATCCATGAGGAGAAGGATATGCTATGAACTTCAAAACATCGTCCCCTAGCATCATAAATGGCAAACTTCCACAACTCTGTAACCAACAATCAAACGCTCAGCCCCTTCATAGGCAGTTTTTGGGATTGAAGGTGCTTAAGGCAAAATTTGCATTTAAATTTAAAATGATGGGTTGGAATTGAATATCACCTGGGAGTATCGACTATTTTTTTCGGGGGGGGGAGGGGGGGGGGGCGATGAAATTAGCAGGGCTTGACAGAGGCACCAGAGCATGAATTTCAGGTGAAAAAGCACGATTGGTTGGTTGTGAAGAATTACTTCTTCCGTCCTGCATGTTGTGCATATTTCTGATCTTTTCCCAGTGGTAACAATAGGAAGAGAAAGCGTTGATGCCAAAAACTATCACTAAAAGTAGTGTCGTTCCAAGAGGAAACCCCAAGGTGGGCCTTGTGGTGTCTACACGTCGGTGACCCCTGGTAGAGATCTCGTCCATGATGCGTCGACTGAGTTGCTGCTCAAGATGAAAACACAATCCCTTTCCTCCATATTTTCTCATGACTAAATGGAATACGATTTCAATGTGCAGTGATTCGATTCAGTACGTAAGCCCCCTCTGATCTACCTGTGATCGAGTACTGCTACGAGGGTTACTGCGTGCATTTGGCCTAGAGGTCTACAGTTCGAGTCCCGATACGTCAAACTTCGAGGCTCCGGATTCAGATGAATAGGATGAGTGAGAGAAAGCCATGTCTTCTTTCAATTGAAGTTGCAGAGTGCAATAATCCATAGATGCTTCGGTAGCTTGCCCCTATTTCCGTGAAGTAAGAGTTTTGAGTCTGTGAAGAAGTAGAGTTTCAACTAGGAGTTTTAAGTCTATGAAGAAGTAGAGTTTCGAGTCGGTGAAGGAGAACACACGTCGAAAGAAGATTCTTCTATTGCAATTACAGATGGCAAGTTTCAATTGGCTTTGGAAAGATGATGATAGGGTGAGAGAAACATCCCCTTAGGCCTAACTAGCACAGTCGCTAACTCGCGACTCAGAAAGCCGAAAGGTTGGTTAAGAATTGTGGTAATTTGTAATCCGTCTCTGGTAATATGAAACGTTTGGTTGCATGGTTTAATCCTATTTAATCATTTAAACGTGACAATTATATATCCTTAAGTAATTTTTAAATGTGATTAGGTAAATGTTAAAAAATAAACATGTTAACGGATGTCTTGATAAATGCAAGAAAGTTATGAACAATAAATTACTCATTGATTTTGGAGGACGACTAAGAATATGCCATCATCTTCAATGCATAACCATCAGATTAGGGTTTAAGATTAAATAAGGTTAAAAGATCATTAATTGTGCCTATCGTCAATAAATGTACGCCTTTCAGCATAATTAAATCATTGTACATTTTTGTACGGAATCCTAAATATTTCTGTTGAAAATTGTTGGGAATTCTACATGATATTGTGTACAATTTTCTTTTATATATAATAATATATTCATCTATATCTATATTGTTTATATTAGTCTATATTATTAATCCCTGTCACAAGAGGGATTATAGCAATCTATAGTGATTGCACTCAAGCATAATTAACTCGTGTGTTAAAAAAAATTCCCAAAAGTTTCATAAAGTTTTTAAAATTTTTGTTATTAAAATGAATAATTTTAAATTTCTTTTTTTTTTTCATATTTGTTTTAATTTTAAAGTTTTTAAATTTTTGTTATTAAAATGATTTTTTTTTTATAATTTTATAATCTTTTTCATATTTTTTTAAATTTCAAATTCTATTTTGTGATTGATAATACAAAATATCTTTACTACTATTTCTTTTAAAGTATAAATAACCCTAATTCTAACTCTAACAGAAAATCCTAATCTTAATTTTATAGAAATAACTCTAACCATAATTTTAATATGATACCCTTAACCCTAATCTTGAAAAGATTAAATTGCACACTAGCATTAATTCTCAAACTATTTAAATAAAAAGTAGTATGATCATTTATAACCATACCGATTATATTTTTAGTTGTATATTATATAAATATTTTTAAACAATGTAGAGATATACATATACTTAAAATTTATCTTTCTTAAATATAGTGACAAGGTGAAATTATTATTATTAAGATTATTTTTCATTAACATCAAACAAATTTAATATATATATATATATATATATATATATATATATATATATATATATATATATATATATATATATAGAAGGATTAATGTGTTTGCTTTAATATTGTTTTTTATTGGATATTAATAAGCTATGTTAAAATTTGGATGTTTAAAGGTTTTAAGGTTAAGTTACATAACAATTTTTAAAAACAAATTAAACTAATTTAAATTCATCTTAAATTTAAATGTTTAAAATTATGACCCTTTATTTTATTTTAAAGTCTTTTCTACTTTTAAAGTAGAAAAAAAAACTAATTTTAACTCTAAAAAAATATCCTAACCCTAATTATATCACAATAAATCCAACCCTAATTTTAATGGAAATAACTCCAACATTAATCTTGACTTAATCTTAAGCATAATAATCATTATTAACAGTAATTAACCATAATAACTATTAACAATAATTAACCATAATATCCTTGTGGGATTTTAAGCTCAAGTTCATATATCTAATGCAATGCAATAAGAATGAAGTTACCACAATCAGTTATGTGAATTAAGTTTAAATATTATATGTCAAAATAGAATTTGCAATTTTTAGAATACTTGAAATCTAGTTCTTGGATTTATTAACCCTAATTTCAGCCAAGTATAAAATGAAAACAAATACTTCATAATGAATACAAAATTTGCATAATCTTTTTCTATAAATTCATATAGAAAACAATAATTTTAGTTAAGTGATATCAGAACTTTCATTGAAAACATAACTTTCATTGAAATTTCAAACATAACTTTCATTAAAACCTACAACTTTCATTAAATGCATAATCTTCAATAAACACATTAAATGCATAACTTTTATTAACACATAACTTTCATTAAAAATGTAACCTTCATTAAATATATTGAATACATAATTTTAATTAAAATCTATAAATAAATGTATATTGAACACTTGATAGTTTTCATTAACAGAGTAACCTTCATAAAACATATTAAACTCAAACCCATAGATAAATGCATATTCAAAGCAATAGTTTTCATTAACGGATTGAACACTTGAGAGATACAGATAAATTTCATTAAAATCCATATATACTCTTTTTCTATCTTTATATCCATATCTATTACCTATGTTTTGGAATTCGTTCAGGTGAAAGAAGCAAATTGTTTGTTGGTTAAAAAGTGGTTACAAAAGGCTGAGAGGCCTTGGCAACCTGCTTTTGGAGACGGGGTACTCCCTAAACGCCATCGTCAACTCACAATCTTAGTATCTCTGCACCAATGCAATGGCATGTAGATTGCAGTCATACAAAATAAAATATATATATAAAAAAAAATATAGGAATATCAGTGGTTTACAACATTAAACATGATTCATTTTTCATTGTAGATTTGTGCTAGTTTCGATGAAAGCACATGTGCGAAGACTAATGATAGAATAGTGGGCAGGGTTTCTTCAAGGTTTTTGAATTTGGCTATAGCAGCTAGGCTTAATAAATCTACTTGATTGCTAAACGTTTCATCCCACATTATGAAAACTGCTAATCCACTCCTCTCCCGTGGAATCAACCATTCTCCCGTGGAATCAACCATTATGACACTTGTAATCCCCTCCTCTCCGTGGCTAATCCACTCCTCCCATATCTATATAATTTCCGAAACATATATGCTGGTGTTCATTCATTTTTTTCCTTGACAATAGTTTCATCCTGTGTCCCAGATATAGTATTATCCATATAAACAAGCCTCTTGACCAAGGATCGACCTGTGCATCAGTCCTTTGTTTTCATCATTTTGCAGCGAGTGGGTCATTTCAAGTTTAATGCCATTAAAATTTGATTATAATGGGCAATTGCAAAACCAAAAACTGTACAAGGAGGACATTGATGTTTAATTGCACCACAAATCTTGGTGGAATTATTCAAAACAGTTGCCAAAAAATAACATCATACATTCAACCGATCAAGAATCAAAATCAGATGTTAAGACCTAATTATGTCATAATTTTGAATATGAACTTGTACGCATTAATCTTCTTCTCCCTTTCCTTGATTGTCTCAAGTTTCGGTCTCCAACATTGCCCTCTGTACTTGACCAATTAAGCATACTCTTTCCGTAATTCAGGGGTATTGCAGAGCCTACCCGGCTCGTCTGCAGAATCCCCGCCCACTGAATGGCCGCGTTCATCAATGTTAAGCCTTCTGTCTTCCATAAGCTTTGAAATAAACTCCGGGCGGACTCTGATTCGAAGGTCTCCGCCGGCGTCGCTTTTATGTATCTCAAACGGCTGGCAGAAAACAGAAGCACGTTCGATACTGCGAAAAGGAGCTGAGAGGCGAGCAGTGGAGATAGGTGGAGCTTTTGGGGGAGGTGGCGGCGATATTAAGGAAGCCAGCGATAGGAGAGATAAAGGAGACTGAAAGAAATGTTTGGGTAAAAGGAAGTACTTGTTGCCCACCTTCAGTTGCTCATTTGGAGAAAGAGTGGCGGTCTTCTGCCCGATGTAGAATGAATCCGAGTGACAGACTAAACATTGAGGGAATTCTTGAATGATATGGGCGGCACAGAGGGGTTTATGAAGTATTTGAACGGTGCCATCTGAGCGAACCAGCTGGATGGCTTCCTCCTTCTTCTTCATGCCCATGCCCACCGCAACGCAGGACGCCATATTGCCCATATTTTCTCTTTTGCCTTATTATCAACAACCAGAGTAAAACATGGATAAACCAAGAAAGGAAGCAAAATTAGCCTTGCATATAAATAATCTGTAAACCAGTGGAGAGATCAGCCGAGAGATCTGGATTAGATATATAAAAATAAAGTTGAACAGTACGCTCTCTGATTAGTCAAAACTTTATCTGGTCCATTTTCTTCGGGAAGAGCGATAACGCGGGGTTGGCCTTTACGTAGGATTGGTTTTTTCATTGAATTTTGAATGCAAAATTGCATTTTAATGTGTACCCTGAAATTGTATTATAGATTCGCCCCTTGTTTTCATCACAAAAAGCATAAAACAAGGGTCGGCCTGCGTGGAATGGTGACGTATGTAGAAAGGTTGGTGTTATTGATTTGAAAGTCTTTTCAAACGAGTTGATGGCTTTGAAGAGAGTGAAGCGATAGAAAAGTATTAAACTAATTTAAACCAATGATTAAAGAGACACAAACCCCACATTAATTAATTATTCTACTAAAACATTATAAATCTAATCCATTGTATGTGGTCGCGGAAATAATGAATTAATCTACTAAAACATCATAAATCTAATCCATTGTATGCGGTCGCGGAAATGCAATGTGTGATGGATGAGGGAAGCGGCCCTCGTTTAAGTATACCGTTCAAAGCCATTAGGGAGATTTTACCGCGTGAAAATATGTAACAATCTTTCTCCCCAACTTTGGAATTATAATGTGAGGGGACCAAACCCACTTATCGTATTATAAAATCCGACAAGTAGGCAAGCACGTGGAACCAGGACTCGTGAGAGTATAATGCTCCCTGTTTGCTGTCTATTTAAACAAACTGCATAGGGCTCGTGGAACCAGGACTCGTGGAACCAGGACTCGTGAGAGTATAATGCTCCCTGTTTGCTGTCTATTTATGTATAAGGGCATAAATATCTTTTGTTTGCTCCGTGTTCATCTATTTAATAGAACACGTGCAAAGAAGTCAGCAAAACCAGTGCTAAATTTTTTTGATATGCCTTGAAAAATATCTCTCTTTGGACTTTTTACAATCTTCAATGGTAAATTTTAATCTCGTAGTTTTGTTTTCAATACCACGTTTAAGTTTTCAGTGTCTTACATTATTGACTCGGGAGTGGGTTACATTATTGAATTCTCTTATTTCCCTCCATTTTGTCTCAGTTTTTAGCTTTATTTTTCGTTTATCTAGTGGATTACATTATTGGATCCTCTTATTTCCCTCCATTTTTCGTTTATCTAGTGGTCGTTACGCTCTTTCCATCGTTGTGGTTCGAAATATTTGTCCTGCTCAATCGCGTGGTTAGATTCTTGCGGGATTAAGGAATGGGTTTCTTATTTTCCTTTATCATGATCTTATCAAATTTAGTTGATCGATCGAGAATAGTCCTCCTACCTTTTAAATAAATAATATTTCCTACTTCATTTGTAACCAACCACATCGATTAAGACCAAGTGAGATATGTTTCATAAACTTTATAGATTATGATTTTATGTCATCCTCGCTGGAGTCGATGGTTGTTATGATGGTTGTTTCCCTGGCAACCTGTAATATACCAGATATAAAAAGTATGCAGAACAGAAATAAAATGCTAGAAATAGCAGAATAACAACAATATAACTAGAACAATCACCACAATAGCACTTTGATTCTGAAAGCAATGTTCACGGGCCTCTTCGAGGGGGAAAACTCCATTTGAGCAGAGCTCTATTAAAATAATATCCAAGCTAGGGTTCTCATACCCTCAACTCCTATTTATACTAAATATGTCTATCAAAATAAGCATCTAGAGGAAGATCTTTCTAGAAGCGAAAGCTGCTATTAGGTCTTCTTACATTCGACTTATTCTATTTTATTGAAAGGCCTTATTAATATTGACCTTTATTACATCCAAATATATTGTTCTACCTATGTGCGGGTTAGGACCCTAACATGTCCGCCCCCTTAAAAACAACCTTGTCCTTAAGGCTTGAAATGTGGAACTTGCTGCAGAATGGTAGTTGGTTCCCAAGTGGCATCTGCTGGAGTTGTATCTTTCCACTGGACTAACACTTCCTTGATGGTTCTTTGACGCAGGTGATGCTCACGCTGGTCCAAAACTGCTTGTGGTTGTAGCCAAATGGATCCTTGACCGGCTAAATCGGGAAGGTTGGTTTGAATTTGGCACTTAGTTCCAATCACCTTCTTTAAGCATGAAACATGAAAAACAAGATGTAGCTTAGAATGACTGGCAAAAACTAATTGATAGGCCACATGTCCCACACACTTGAGAATTGTATAAGGACCATAAAATTTGGGCGCTAGCTTCTGATAATGCTCGGCCTTGAGGGAATTTTTCTTGTAAGGTTGTTGTCGAAGAAACACCTGATCCCCTTCTACAAATTGACGTTCAGAGTGACCTTGATCTTCTTGTTGCTTCATGAGATTTTGTGCCATGACCAAATTCTCTTTGAGGGTGCAGAGAATAGCCTCTCGAACTGTAAGCGTTTGGTCAACCGCTTGGACCTTCGGGACACCCGGTAAGTATGAGAGAACTGAAGGTGGATTTTGTCCATATACTGCTTCAAAAGGAGTCATGTGTGTAGTTGTGTGGTATGAAGTGTTGTACCACCATTCAGCTAGGGGTAACCATTGAGCCCACTGATTTTTCTTTTTCAAGGAAAAACACCTAAAATATGTTTCCAAACACTTATTGACAACTTCGGTTTGACCATCAGTCTAGAGATGATAAGTTGTGTTGAGATGCAATTGGGTGCCTTGAAGCTTGAACATTTCTTACCAAAAATTGCTAGTGAAAGTTGGGTCGCGATCAGAAACAATAGAATGTGGCATGCCATGAAGCTTGAAGACCCGATCCATGAAAAGTTGAGCCATCGTGGATGTTGTAAATGGGTGTTGAAGAGCACAGAAATGAGCATACTTGTAAAGGCGATCTACATCCACCATGATGATTGATTTATTTCCCGATTTGGGTAAGCCTGTAGTAAAATCCATAGAGATATCCCTCCAAATAGCAGGTGGAACCAGAATTAGTTGTAGTGTGCCCAAAGATTTGACTATTTCACCCTTGTTGTGTTGACACACATCACATTTAGCTACAAAATTATGAATGTCTTGTTTCATGCCATCCCAGAAAAAAGAGCGTTTGACCCTATCATAGGTTTTGGTAAACCTGGAGTGCCCAGCTATGGGTGTAGCATGAAGCTCAGAAAGTACTGTGGAATTAAGTTTGGATTGTTTGCTTAAATACAAATGACCTTTGTATCGAAGCTCATCATGGAGCCAAGGGTACCCTGGGGATGCCGGAGCATTGGACTGCAATTGTTGGATCAACTGTGAACTTTTGGGATCATGTAGCCATTCCTGGCAGACAGCTTGGAGCCAATATGCTACAATGAAGGAAAGAGAAAAAAGGGATCCGTCATCTTCATAATTTCGGGAAAGTGCATCCACAACCACATTGTCTTTGCCTTTTTTGTAAATGATCTCATAATCATATCCAAAGATATTGGTCACCCATTTTTATTGCTCTAGGGAGGAAATGCATTGTTCCAGAAAATACTTGAGGCTTTGATGGTTTGTCTTAATTTGGAAGAGTTGCCCCAATAGATAAGGGCACCACAGATCAACAACATGAAGAATAACCAACATTTCCTTTTCATAGATTGATTTGCCTAGATTTATTTCAGATAGTTGCTTGCTGGTAAAGGCCAAAGGTCGATCCTCTTGCATAAGGACATCACCAATTCCTTTCCCTGAAGCATCACATTCCAAGACAAAGGTCTTTGTGAAATCAGGAAGGGTCAGGACTGGAGTGGTGCACATGGCCATCTTCAAGGTTTGAAAATTTTGAGCCACAGCTGGAGTCCAAGTGAAAGAGTTATTTTCTAAGAGTGCAGTGAGAGGTGCTGCAATCTTTCCATAAGTCTTCACAAACTTGCGATAGTAACCTGTTAACCCCAAAAATCCACGCAAGCTTTGGAGAGTCTTTGGGTGAGGCCAGTCTTGCATATATTCAATCTTTTTAGGATCCACCCTGACGTCGTCCTTGCCAACCAGATGACCCAAGTACTTGACTTTTGAGGTGCCAAAAAAACAATTAGATTGTTTCAGGAAAAGTTGGTGCTGAGAGAGTAGATGGAGAGATCGATCCACATGGGCAAGATGGTCTGTCTAGGTTTTGCTATAGATGAGGATATCATCAAAGAAAACTAAGACAAAATTATGGAGAAAAGGATGGAAGACATGATTCATGAGGCTTTGGAAGGTGGAGGGGGCATTACACAAGCCAAAGGGCATGACCAAAAACTCATAGTGGTCCTCATAAGTTTTAAAGGTAGTCTTGGGAATGTCTGCCTCTTTCATACATATCTGGTGGTAGCCAGAATGAAGATCAAGTTTAGTAAAGAACTGGGCGCCACTCAATTCATCCAAGAGGTCATCAATGATAGGGATGGGAAATTTGTCTTTAATGGTAAGTTTGTTGAGGGCACGAAAGTCAGGACACATTCGCCAAGAACCTTATTTCTTCAGGACCATGACCACAGGAGAAGAATAGGGGCTCATACTAGGGCGAATAATGTCCGTGTTAAGGAGTTCCTGGATCATTTTCTCAATTTCATGTTTTTGGGAAAAGGGGTGACGATACCAACGAATATTGGGAGGAAGGATTCCTGGTACAAGGGGAATGGAATGACCATGAACACCACGGGAAGGAGGGAGTCCCTGGGGAGTGGAAAATACCACTTGATGTTTAGAAAGGATGGATTGGAGGTCTTGTGGCACCGAGGGTGTCTCTGTTGCTTGTATGGCATGGAGTTGGGCAATAACACTAGAATGACCTTTTTTTAGCATCTTTTCCATGTGATGGGAACTAATGATCTCAGGTGAACCGTCGGTGATGCCTTGGAACTTATATTGTTGGCCCTCCTAGTCGAATTGCATGGTTAATTCCTTAAAATCCATGAGAATGGGACCCAGAGTCCTTAGCCAGTCTGCACCCAACACAATGTCACAACCACCCATGCTGATAGCAAACATATGAGATTTGAGGTGGTAGTCACCAATTTGGAGACGCACATTTTCACAACGCCCTCCACATTTCATGGAGCCACCATTGGCAATCATGATTTGGAAATTATTGATGGCATGGATGTAGCAATGAGTTTCTTGGGCAATGCGACGATGAATAAAATTATGGGTGCATTTCATTTTATGGTCGCCTTTGTTTGGCATTCCATTTGACATAGTAGTGGACTATGTCAGCTGTGAAGCGTGTCGGACTAGCTCTGAAGCATGGTTGACATTTCATTTTATTTTTTAAATGAATGTGGCATGCGTCTCAAATTAATTCTACTTCAATGACAGAGTTTCTATCCTCTCTGTATATAATTATTTTATCCTAAGCATGAGATGTAAAGGATTGTTATTTATGGGCTTGAGATGAATTTCAAATATGGGAGAAAATATGTGAGGCTTGCGTTGGAGAACAAGGATAGGTGCAAGCTGAGTTTTCCTTTCTGGCCTCACTTACAGTAAATTCTTCTTCAATTTCAATATTTTCATGTGTTTTCAGTGTTTTATTTAATATGTTTAGAGCGACTTTCTTGCAATTTTGGAATGCTTTTGTTTGTTCAATATCTTAAACCAAAATATATGTGCATGATAGTTGATGGAGAATAACATCGTTTAGTTTCTCTTTATGTTATCCACTCATAGAACTAAATATTTCTCTCTTAACAGAAAATAAAAAATAAAAATAAATAAATAAATAAATATTTCTCTCTTAACAGGCAAAAAAAAAAAAAAAACAACAACAACAACAACAACTAGTGTAGGATCAACAATTCATCATGTCAGTGATTTCCATGTCAATTAGAAAACTGCATAGGTTATCAAGAACACTCAATTCCAACAAGCATGCACATGTTTGGCTAGGGAAAGAACCCTAGCGACTAAGTTTTGACATTCAGCAGGAATGTGCAAAGATTTTAAAAAAGAATCAAGAAATCCCATTTTGATGGAAACATCTAGCCATGAGGTTATGTGATCCCATTATGGTATTTTTAGCTAATATTTGTTCATGCTTATCATCACTTTGTGGATAAAATAAGCAACATCTTATTAATGTTAAATGTATGAACATTGTATTCAAAAAATTAATCCCTTTGACACAGTGCTCATATTTCTCAATGTAATGATATCTTTTTGTTTGTTAGGTGTAATGATATGAATATACTTTGAAAAAATTTGGTTTCTCCATAGCTATTCATTTTAAGAACAAATTTTTATCTTATCCCAATTTGTATAAGTATGAGAGAGTCGTGAAACAACTGATACATCTTAGCAATGTCAATAACCAAAACAAGTTCAATCTTGTCATCAAAGAACTAATGAAATTAGCAAATCATTAAGGGAAGAAAAGTAATTTACCCAAGCTCAAGCTCAATGCATCTTCTCATTTTAAATCTCATAAAAAAAGTCCACTACATTTAGTGATTATACTTTTCCATGCATGGTTTGAAACGTACTGACAATCTTTCCATTTAGCATTTACATGAAGGAATTTAGCATAAATGCATGCAAGAATGAATATATGGAATTATGGTAATATTAGGGTTATTGCTATTAGAGTTAGGGCTATTTGTATTTAGGTTTAGGCATAAACCTATTGGCAAAGAGCACATTTAATGATAATTAGGGTTCTCAGTTTATAGTTCTATCTTTAAATAATTAGGTTTCTAACTTTATGGTTTTCAACTAGATAATTAGGGTTCTTAGATAATTATGGTTCTCAGTTCAAGGTTCTTCAATAAATAATTAGGGTTCTCACTTTATGATATAAGGTTCCCAAAAATGTTCTTAGATCATCATGGTTCCCAGTTTATTGTTCTTAGATTTACATAATTAGGGTTCTCAATTTAGGGTTTAAGGTTCTTAGATAATTACGGTAATTAGGGATCTATGTTTACATAATTAGATTCACTGATTCTGGTTCTTAGATAATTAAGATTCTTAGTTTACATAATTAAATTCACTTTACATAATTAGATCTCCACTTATAGTTTAGTCTCATTTTATTGTTCTTAGATAATGTATAGTTTAAGGTTCAAATGTGTAACTTCACCCAAAAATGTGTAACTTATATTTATTGTAATGTATAGTTTTATCTAAATTGCATTATTATTTCACAAATTAATTTAAATAAACTTATGTATGCTCCAAATATTATATTAAGGTTAGGGTTTGTATTGAATATGAATAAATTTAATAAATGTTAAATTAAATGGACAATTTTGAAATCCCTTTACAATATATCTAAATTGCCTATCCACTTTCATCACCACAATCATGTGGTTGTTCTAGTAGATACATGATTTCTGTAATGAAATAAAATTCAAGATGACTACATTAATCGTTAGATATGTTTGACCTTTTGTATGGATTTGTAACCATTTCAAAATAATTAGAGGTAGTACCCAATAACATGTAAATATTGAGAAAACACAATATCACGGGCTCGAGGAAATAACTACAAACCAAAAACCTTCTACAAAGAAAGAGAGACCGATCTAATTGATCTTCTTGTAGATTACATTAAAGAGATCCTCTATTTATAATAGGCTGAGAGGAGACAATATTGATGAAGGTAGATGGATAACTCACTCATGAAGTAATGAGACAAGTAGATGGATGAGAATTTTACCCACTCCAGTGATAAGTCAAAGAAGCACATCGTAATTGTCCATAAACAACCAAGAAGGATGACATGTCCTACCTATCGTGAGTAAACTTATACATCAACACCCCCCCATAAGTGCAACTTAGGGAAGTAAAAAAGAACAAAAATATGGGTTCGGGCTACTAGGCCTACTAAGGTACCCAATACAAAGTCTCATAAGTGGAGAAAAGGAGAAAACTCGTAGGAAAAAAATCCTCCCCTAAAGAGAGAAAACAACATAAAAATGAAAGTAGGACGTCTTAAGATAACCCCCCAAAGACAACTTCTTTGACTCCAAGAATCAATCGTAGTTGTAGAAAGCGAGGTGATGCCAAAGGTTTAGTGAAGATGTCAGCAGCGTGCGCTTCAATAGAAAAATATTCCAAGCTAAGAACACCATCCTAGATGAGTTGGCGAATGAAGTGCATGTGGATCTCAATGTGTTTGGTTCATTGATGTTCAAATGGGTTGCGAGAAATGTGTATGGCGCTCTGATTATCACACCAAAGAGTGGTGGGACGATCTTGCTGAATGACAAACTCTGTAAGGAGTTGTCGAAGCCAAAGAACCTTCTGACTTGCAAGAACTATAGCACGATACTCAGCTTCCACAAAGGATAAAGAAATTGTAGATTTCTTTTTGCAGGACCATGTAATAGGTGTGAAGCCAAGACAATAGACAAAGTCAGATGTGGAATTTTGATCATCAATCGAACCAACCCAATCGGAGTCAGTGAATCCTGCAGGTTGAGAAGCACTAGAAGAGTATTGAATACCAAAATTGGTAGTACCCTGAATATACCTCAGAATGCACTTTGCTGCCTTCCAGTGACTCTCATGAGGATCTTGAGAGAATTGAGAGACAACTCCTATTGAAAAAGATATGCTAGGACGTGTATGAATCAGATACAACAAACTCCCAATCAGTTGTCGATACTATGAAGGATTAACACATGGTGAGGAGAAACTGACAGAAAGGGTGACTCCTGAATTAAATGGAGTAGGGGCAGGTTTACAGTCAACCATGCCAAAGAGTTGAAGTAAATCAAGTGCATACTTCTGCTGAAAAATGTAGATTTCTTCATCAGACTGAAGAACCTGGAGACTAAGAAAATAATGCAGAAGCCCCAGATCTATCATATCAAATTGTCCCATCAATGCTTGTTGAATACTCAGAATCATAGATGAAGAACTCCCTTTGAGAATTAAATCATCCACATACAGAACCAAAATCAAGAGATCAGTACCCTACTTATGAGTGTAATCTGTAGAATCAGAATGACAATGATCAAACCCGGAAGAAATTAGAAAAATATCCATCTTCTCAAACCAAGATCGAGGAGATTGATTGAGACCATAAAGAGAACGTCGGAGCCTACAAACAAGAGAAGATTCTTGCACAAAACCAGGGGGTTACTCCATGTAGATTTCCTCATCTAAGTCACCATGTAGAAAAGGGCTCTTTACATCCATCTGGTCGACTGACCATCCTTATGAACCAACAAGTGAAAGTACAAGTTATATAGAATTCATCTTGGAAACAGAGGCAAATGCCTTAGAGTAATCAATCCCTTCAACTTGTGAAAATCCCTTGGCCACAAGACGTTCCTTATGCTTGTCAACATAGCCATCTGCTTCATATTTGGTTCTATAGATCCATTTACAACGAACTAGCTTTCGTCCCTTTGGAAGAGAGAGAAGATCCCATGTGTGATTCTTCATCAATGAAGAATACTCCTCTATCATGGCAGCATCCCACTCAAGTATGCCAACATCGTCAAAAAATTGTTGTGGATCATTTGAGATAGTATGACTCAAGAAGGAGACACCTATTGTTTTTTATTGAATAGGGGAAGAGGCTGAGGCTGAATAGCTGAAATCAATCGGATCATAGCCATACCTGTCAGGCCTCTTTCTCTCACGAAAGATCCTCCTGAGATGCAATTCTTGATCAAGTTGTTCATGTTCTTGATCAATTTGTTCATGTTTAGGATGCTCATGCTCCATTGGTGCAGGTGGTAGATTTTCTTCTGGTTGATGTTGATGTTGAAATTCAGAAGGTTCATTATCATCTTCTAAAGAAAATTTGTCAACATGTTCAACACCATTGTCTGCATGACAATCTGAAGATGGAGAAGGATTTGATGTGGAGTTGAATCCTTCATCAAAATAGACAACTCGTCGAAAGAAGTCTTCTTTAGAAATAGGTTCAAATAAGCTATATGCTTTTATGTCCTCACAATAACCAACGAATATCAATGGTTGGATTTTCTTCTCCATAGCTTTGCATTTTTCAATTGGTATTAAGGCCCATGCTGGACTGTCAAATACTCTAAAAGAAGAGACATCAGGCTTAACATGGCTCCAAAATTCCTCTGGAGTCTTATGCAGTACTTCCTGATGAGGCATCCTATTTTGAATGTAGTTTGCACAGTTTACCACTTCAGCCCAAAAGGAAGGTGCCATGTTCTTGGATTGAATCATACAGTTTGCCATTTCTTTTAGTGTTTTGTTCTGTCTTTCAGCAACACCATTTTGTTGAGGGTTGTAGGGAACAATGAACTGATGTTGAATTCCATGTTCTCTACAAACATTTGTGAATCGTTGATTGACATACTCCCCCCCATTATCTATGCATAGTTTCTTGATAGAAAGAGATGACTGCTTCTCAACAAAAGCCTTGAAGTTCTTAAAAGTAACAAGGACCTCACTCTTGTACTTAAGAAAGTACACCCAAGAGCGACGTGAGAAGTCATCAATGAAGGTGAGTGCATACTTCGCCCCTGAAAAATGAGCGAGTTGGAAATGACATGAGATCGCTATGTACCAACTCAAGAGGTGTTGTAGCATGCCATGATTTTCCTTTAGGAAAAGGATCTTGATGTTGTTTTCCAAGGACACAACCTGGAAAAACTCCATCAGTATAAGAAACTTTAGGAAGACCAAGCACCAATTTTTGGGCACTCAATTGCTGTAAATTTTTGTAGTTGAGATGTCCAAATCTTTCATGCCAAAGCTTACTCAAAGCATTGACATGTGTAATGAAAGAGGAACCTAAGGAAGACTCAAAAGAAGCAAATTTATACAGTTGAAAAATATGATCTACTTTTCCAGATGCAACAACAATGTCTGGATTTTGTAGTTCTCGAATGATTACATCATTAGGAGAAAAATCTATTGTTTTCCCATTACCAAAATGGCAAATCTGATATATAGAGCGAAGATTTGTAGAGATGTCAAGAACAAGAAGAACATCATTAATGCACCATTTATCTAACTGACTATGTCGGATCCAAGAACATCCAGTTGTGTAGAGTCTCCAACTGCAATCTATGAAATTCTACATTCAGATGTAGAAGCCAACAACTCATGAGAATGAGTCATGTGGTGTGAAGCAACAGAATCAAGCATCCAACTATCTGAAGATGCATGCAAAGCTTGAGTTGATAAAGCATGTCCTTTACTAGTAGAAGAAGGTTTGGGTATTGAAATCTTATGTTGCTTCATGGCTTCATTCAAAGCTTCAAGTTTCAACCAACACTTAGTATCTATATGGCCAAGTCCACCACAAAAAATACATGTGTCATTAGGCTTCTTCATCTTTGTCTTGGAGGAAGACTCACTAGACTTGGAAGATGGAGGAAAAGGTTTTGTTTTCTGCTAAGTCTTGGAGGTAAACTCACCAGTTGGAGCAGAATCTTTCTTTTGCTTATACTGAGTCTTGTGGTTAGTTTTGGTGGTATGAGCCACAAGAGACTTATTGTTAGAGCCAAAAAGAGCATCTAATTGAGTATGTTTAGACTGTTCTCTAGTAAGACGCTCACATAAAATATCAAAGGAAGGCATTTTAAACTCACTTCCTAGTGCATCCATAGTAGAATAAAATGCAAAAGAAAACACCTGATAAGGACCTTTTAGCTTGGATAAAATCAAGAAGACGCACTCTTCATCTGATTTAGTTTTTCCGCACCCTTTTAGCTGAGCCACTAGTAACCTGAATTTGGTAAGATAGTCTTCAACGAATGCATGCTCATCTGGTACCAATGATGACAACTCCACTTCCAATTGTAGGGATCGAAATTCATTGATTTTTCCAAATAAGGAATCCAACTTGTCCCATCTTGCTTTTGGAGTTTTACAATCAACTATGTGGAACAACAATCTATCTCACACATGCAAACCGATGAGGCCCATGGCTTCATCAAGTTTATTTTGATAGGCGAACCTCTTGATTTCCTTGGTGAACACAGGTTGAGCCTCGACCAACATCTGCCAAAGCCCTTTTGATTGCAACAACTGTTGCATTTTAAGTTTCCATGTGTGATAGTTATGGGGAGCTAGGAGCTCAACAATCATTAACTCCACCATTTACAATAAAGAGTATAATAGAACACCAGATCTAGGTGTATTATCTCAAAAGAGAATGGAAACCTAGGCTCTAAACAAAGAGCTCTAAAAATATTTACAATATATAGATTAAAAATATTTGGATAGAGGCAATGATATTTAAATGTTGTCAGGTTTAGAACAAATATCAGTAGGCACAAAGAAGGCCAAAACAAGGCAGAATACCGCTATCATTTGTGCTGACAAACAAGGATTCAATAGAGCACTTGACCTGTAGTGAAAGGATTTAGACTAGATTTTTAAATGCAAAAAAAATTTGCAAAAAAAACCAGATTAGAATAAACCCTCGGCGGTATGTGGCCGCTAACTTGCACAGATGTAGAAATGATGGTCGGTGTTGTTCAAAGTGATCATGGCCATAGGATATTTTTAGATCCAAGCTCGTCTAGCTCACGGAGAGAAAAAAATCGAGCTTGCCCAGCTCACGGAGAGGAAAATCGAAGTTCGCCCAACTCACGGAAAGGAAAATTGGAGCTTGCCCATCCCATGGAGAGGATAATTCGAGCTCGCCTAGCTCACTTAGAGGAGAATCAAAGCTCTCCCAACACACGAAGAGAAAAAATTGAGCTTGCCTAGCTCACGGGGAGGAAAATCCGAGCTCGCTTAGCCCATAGAGAGGAGAATTCGAGCTCGCCCAACTCACAGAGAGGAGAATCGGAGCTCACCCAGCTCACGGAGAGGAAAATTCGAGCTCGCCCAGCCCACAGAGAGGAAAAATAGAGTCGAATTTCAAGGAAAAGTGAAATAATGGTTAAAATTAGACAGCCTTACCAAGTCTAACAAGAAACATTCTTGAAAATTAGACAGCCTGCAAAACTCTCAGAGAAATATGAGAAATAGTTTGCAGAGATCGCTCTTATACCATGTAGATATTGAGAAAAGACAATATCACAGGCTCAAGGAAAATCACAGGCTCAAGGAAATAACTGCAAACCAACAACCTTCTATAAAGAAAGAGAGACTGATCTAATTGATCTGCTTGCAAATTACATTGAAGAGCTCCTCTATTTATAATAGGTTGAGAGGAGACAACATTGATGAAGGTAGATGAATAACTCACTCATGAAGTAATGAGACAAGTGGATGGATGGGAAATTTACCCACTCCAATGATAAGTCAAAGAAGCACATGGTGATTGTCCATAAACAACCAATAAGGATGACGTGTCCTACCTATCCTAAGTAAACTTATACATCAACATGACATAACATAGATGTTAGATTTGAAATTGGTCAAACATGGCATGTGTTAAGTTTGGCTTTTTAAGACTCTGGGATAAACAAGCTTGGCTTTTTTTTAGATTTTGGGATAAAAAAATATTTATGTTGTACATAAAATTTTAAAATGGATATAAATATATACTTTTGCCATGAATATTAACTTTTTTATTTTATATATAAAATAAATAAATTTAACAAACATCCTCATTTTTATTTTATTCCAATTTTAAAATGGATATAAATACATATTTTTCCCACGAATATTAACTTATTTATTAAGCCGAAAGGCGTACATCTATTGACAATGAGCACAATTAATCACCTTTTAATCTAAAATTCTAATATGATGGCTAACAATTGAAGATGCTGGCATATTCTTAGTCATACTCCCAAATCAATGAATGCAATTTTCCTATTCTTAACTTCCTTGTATTTTTGAATGCATCCGTTAACCTGTTTACCTTTTAATATTTACCTAACCATATTAAGAATTACTGTAGCACTATATGATTGCCACGTTTAAATGATTAAACTTTGGATTTAGCACGCTGGCTGTAGACGTTCATTTTCTGTTGTGCGTTTCATTTTTTGGCTGTGCAATTTTTTTTCTGTCATTTTCTGGTTATGCGTTTCATTTTCTGACTGTGCATTTCATTTTCTGTCCGCGCCTTTCGGCATTCAGCCACGGTTTTGAGTGGCTGTGCTAGTAATAAATAAATTTAACAAACGTCCTCAACGATTAAGTGTTAAACAATCTTAATCAACAACTTTTTAAATCGCTATTATAAAAACTTTAAAGTTAAATTTTATTATATAATTT
>ML782897.1:1262178-1278208 GCA_009831015.1 Picea engelmannii | reverse complement strand
GTCTATTTAAAACACACATGTATAAGGGCATAAATGTCTTTTGTTTGTCCTCTTTTCATCTATTTAATAGAACACGTGCAAAAAAGTAAGCAAAATCATGTTAAAAAAATTGAAAAGCCTTTAAAAACATCTCTCTTTAAATTTAGATGTTAAGTCCTAATTATGTTATAATTTTGAATATTAGCTTGCAGACATTAATTTTCTTCTCTTTTTCCTTAATTATGTTATAATTTTGAAAATGCGCTTCCAGAAATTAATTTTCTTCTCTTTTTCCTTAATTATGTTATAATTTTAAATCCTTTAAGAAAATGTCAACTTTACTGGGTGTACCATTTAAATCCTGGGTATATCATTTAAATCCTTTAAGAAAATGTCAACTTTACTTTTGTCAAAGCGCAAATTCCTTTGATTATCATAATTCTCTTCAATGGCTTCTATGCATGGAAAATTTTAGAGTTAGGGTTAAAGGTTTATGATCAGAGTCGCGCTCATGGTCATTTAAAAGGTCAAAAGTTGTCATTTGGTTGGAAACGGGGATATCAGATATCACATAATCTACAACACTACTATCTAGCCCATGAATACAGGTCATTTGGTTGAAGTTTGGCCACATCATTACTCCATTGCAAATTATTAGGTCTTGAGAGTTGTAGAGCTTGACCAACTCAGTACCAAACAAATTCTCAATTAGGTCTTCACACCTTCTTTTGTAGCTATTGGATAAAATAAGGTCCTCATCTAGCCATAAAAGATTGTGGTTGAAGTCATCGCTTAAAAGAGTAGCTTGTTTAGTTGATGTCCTAGCATTAAAGTCTCCTAGCAGGAGGATATTATCTTCATTTTTCAAATTATAAATATCTTGTTCTAAATTATTATAGGGACAATTTTTATCTAGGTTATTTTTCTTATAAAAAATAGAATTAATAGGTGCAAAATAACAAATTGCTATATACATCTTCTTAACATTGGTGTTTGAAATTTCTATCCAAATGTATTGATTAAGAGGGTCAATCTTATGAAGTTGAATGTAAGGAGAAATGATTTTTTTAATATAACAAGCTATGCCTCCTATCCCTCTACAGTGAAATTTTTTGTTCTATGTCGATCACAAGACAAATCCTTCCATATTAAAGACCTTAAACTCCTCATGAAAAGATTTTATTATTAATAATTTTTTAATTAAATTATTAGAAATTCAAAATATTCAATTACTAAAATATTATGTTTTTAGAATTTTCAAATTTTCAAACTATACATTTAATACATATAATATTATGTTTTCAGAATTTTCAAATTTTCAAATTTTAAAACTATACATTTAATACATATATTTGTTATTTGACTATACTCGATTTTATTTTTTTTAATTTGAAAAAAGTTTTACCATGTGCAAAATGACTATTTTTCATTTGACTATTTTTCTTTTGATTCATTTTATAAATACTATTTTTTTTTCATATATATGAAAAAAAAATAGTATTTATAAAATGAATAAAAAAAATAGTCAGAGGAAAAATAGTCATTTTGCACATGGTAATACTATATATATATATTTATTTATTTATTAGATAGATATATATACATTTAACATATATTTATTATTGTTTGATTGTACAAACTATTTATCTCGACTATTTTTTCTTTTGGTTTATTTTAAAAAGACTGTTTTTTCATACAATAACCTCAAAGTAACATATATCTGTTTTTCCATACAATAACCTCAAAGTAACATATATCTGTTTTTCCATACAATAACCTCAAAGTAACATATATTTATTATTATTTGATTGTACAATATTTTTATTTTTTTTAAATATGAAAAAATTCTCTAAATAACTATTTTTTCTTTTGGTTTATTTTATGAAGACTATTTTTCCATAGAATAACCTCAATGTAAGGACACATAAAAATAAGAAATTTATATAATTTTACCATGGAAAATTAAACTATTAAAAAGTGTGTTAATTTTTTTTATTAAAATATAGAGACAAAAATCTCATATTTTAAGTATTTTTCATGAAAACTTTTAAAATTCATATAATTTTTGAAAATATTATTAAGAAAAATTATTTTGTAATAAAAAGAAAATTTGTCAAAATTTATGTTTTTTTAAAATCACATGGAAAATTTTATTAGTTTATCAAAATATCTTAAGAAAAAAATTTCTTAACAAAACTAGAGGAGCATGTCATACTTCATATAAACTATTTAGAGCTTTTCCAAAAATTCTTAAAAATTAGAAAGCTAATATAAATTTTATGATAGTTGTAGTATGGATCAACATGTATTTCTTGTCTGCTCTAATACATTAAAAAAATTGAGAGGTACCTACAATTCAAGGAGCGGAAGGCTTCACTGAAGTGCGCTGGGGATTGTCTTCTGGGAGGTGGCCATGACCAAGTTGCACATTGTGAGCATGGATTGAGACCGTCCGATTTTTGGTGGAGGAAGGAAGGCGAGAGAGAATTTCTAGGATCATCAAGTGGAGGTCGTCGACTTGTAGCTGGATAATATTCTAGGCATATTCCCCTATTTGGAGAATCCGTCCTATGAAATTTTTAATGTGTTAGTAGAGTTCTACTGTTTTCGAGTACGTGGTCTGTCGATCTCGAATTTTCCCCACGTTCGGTACCCATTGGATTGTCGTTTCTTCTACCTCCAAGTCCATCGTCATATTACGCTCCACACTAACCTCAACTTCGACCCTATTTAGATATCTTTGGAAACAATGAGGAGTGTTGTCCTCATAATTAGTTGTCGCATTATAAGCCTCCTCTTGCACCCTTGAGATCGAAATCTCTTTGTTTTCTTGATGAAGAGAGGAAGCCGCAGGGACTCCAGGGCCGCAGAGGTATCCTCTGGGATAACCCTGAAAAGGAGGCATGATGGCTCGAATGATAACATAGAGAACACGATGGTAAATGTGCGTTAGAGGACGAGTTAGTCATCAATCATCATTGAAAGGCATTTGATTCCTAACGAGAGTTGTGTTATCAATTGTTGGAAGAACCTAACATTATTGAACTTCTATCGATCCTTTGCTTTCCATTCTTTGTGAGGCCTTGTTCTTCATGCTTAAGACTAAACTTTCTAGGATAATGCCGAGAATTGGCCTAAGTAGGCAGAGTTATGATCGATTAATTCTTCATCCAGGTGGCTGAGCTGACTGGACCGATTGTCGTGCATGTCATCAATTGTGGGAGAAAACTTGGCCAAGTGTCCTTTCTCTCTTGAGTTCATTTCTTCTAAATAAATGCGGACATAAATTGTCGACCAGTATTCCCTCCCCAGTCTCGGGCATTTGCCTTGTTCCTGGAGCCAATTTATTGACATTAGTAACATCCTCATGGATGGGGTTCCCTGAGGTTTGCATCACCAACACCCCATATAGGGATGTAAAAGGTTATTTTATTTTATTTTATACATATACATATACATATATCATGTGGTTCATGACACCGAAGAATGGTACCCTAAAATCCATGAGAAAACCCCTCCCCCCTGAAATCCATGAGAGAAAGTAGGGAGCCCGAGCATTTTCCCAATATTGGGAGCTCAATATCAAGAGCATCTTAAGTTCAACAACAAAAATATCTTATAGACCCATTAAGGGCATCACATGCCACTTACAAGGAATTGAACCTGGGTGGGCAGGGTAACAACCATTCCTCCCAACCACCCAAGCTACATCCAATGAACTATATATATATATATATATATATATATAATTTTTCAAATTTGATTTCAATTATATGTTTTTCCTTGTGAATCTGTTGAAGTGTTACTAAGTGAATTTTGTTTAGAATATCTATTTAATATAAATAAAATATTGATTTATTTGTATATATTTATATTTTTAAATTTTTGAAAATTGTATTTTTTATTATTTTTTCAAGTTTATTATTTAAATTTAAATTTGATTTTATGTCTTTGTGTTATTAAAAAAACTTTATATTTTCAAATATTTTTTTTGAATGTGTAACTTTAAAAAAAACATTATATGCTATTGAAAAGAGGATAGAATAATAATTAATTTGGCCACTTAACATGTAATATTTGAAGGGCTTCCAACACTTAAACTATTTAAAATTGTAGATTATAAAAATATTCTAAAAAGGAGCATGACTTCTAAACCCTCTATTTAGGAATAGACCTAAATTTAGGATTTTTTTTTTAAGTAAAAAAGGTGGAGCCTAATATATTACCATAAACAAAATACATAAGCTGTTGGTGACGCCAGTTGTCCCGCCTGAGCAGGAAACCAGGACAGTTGGGCATCCCTGTCCATTTGTCACCCTGTTTGCAGAATTAACAAAATTAACAAAATTGTCGGTGCTACATCTTGCCCGAAGGAAACCAGGACTAGCAGTCGCGAGCATGAAACTGGTTATCCTGACTAGTGCTAAGAAATACTGGTAACTAGCTATCTCAAGGCATAAATTATAGCAACAAAAACCAAGTCTAGTTCTGAACATTAAGTAACCTTTGAACCAGGATGCTTGTCCTCGTCCTCAGAGTGCCTCCATCTTTCTGGGAACGAATAGGCTCGCGTGCAAGTCAGACATTGTTTCTTTGGCGGAGTTCTGGAATGTGCCGCAAAGAACATGTCAAGTCTCTGATCCATTCACGCAAGGTGGAAGATCCAGTCTTCCAGCATATTCCTCATCTCAAAGATGAGATTGAGGTATCCACAGTCGACTGCAGGTGGCTGCTCCGGGCGGTGGCTGTCCATTAACTCCTCGCTGGTGGCCGCTTCTGCTTCCTGCTTCTTGTGCCATTTTTGTGCTTGTGCTTGCCCCTCCGCTTCCTTGGTAGGTTCAGGAGGAACCTCCTCTTCCACATAACAGGGGGAGTAAGGCATCTCTGCGCTGGTTGCATGAGGGTCGAGCATACTGCTTGTAGGCGGTGGTTTGTTGTCCGGGCCAAAGTTCGAGCTCAGATTCCAATTTTTCGGCACCATAAACAGGGCGTGCTCAGGAGGGCTTTCCAGGCCTCCTTCCGGGATGACTTCCTCCATGTATGACATTGGAGGTGTGCATGGTCTGTTCCTTCTTCTCTTAGCTGCCATCGCCATGGCTTTCTCAAAGTTCTCCTTTCTCTTGCGCCGTGACTCCGCCGTGTACCAGGCAGCTCCCCTTCGCGGTTTCCCTCTCGCTCGGGGCATGGTGGGGTTCTAGTGAATTGACTGGGTTCTTTCTCGAGCGGTCGAGCTGCTTTTGAGTGTTGGAGAGGTCGTCGAGTGCTGCCACTGTTCCAGTGAAACGGACGAGAGGTTGCTGCAGTTCTGCTTCGCCAGTGGAGCGGAGGCCTCAGGGAGCGATTGACTGCTTGTTCTTACGGCTTGGACAATGAGCGCGAGTGTTAAAACAATCGCCATAGAAAAAACAATCACCATAGCCATTAAATTCTGCTGGGTAGTGCGCTGATGGCGGGTACCCTTCCCTTGCGCGAGGGGCCTCGTTGTTTGAATGTGCCTGTGCAAATTCATGTTGAGTTATGGTCTGAGGTGATGTGAGCCGGTGGATGCATTAAAGCTGCGTCCTGGCTCGCTTCCGCGTGGCACCATTGCGTCCCGTGTCACCCCATCCGGGGACCTAAATTTAGGAGTTATAATACTTCAACAACTATATATATATATATATATGGGACTGTACTAGTTCTAGTGAGTCGTGGAGAAAGATAGAGCAAATACAAAATAATTTTCTAGCCTATAATCTCAAAATAAAAGGACATACGTCATATCCCATCCTCCTCTTAGAAACAAGCCTCTCCCCCATTGCGATCATGGCTATGACTAGATACCTAATGTATAAGTTAAACAAAATGGAAGACAAGAAGCTTCCTAAAATTGCTTCAAAATCCAGTCATAACTTCCATCTACTCAAACCAGGATGAAATAAATATCCCAGCCTCCGGCCTTGGCTAAACATTTAAGGAGAAAATATGGTGTGATAAAGAGTTAGAAGAAAAAATAAAATTAAGGTATTATAAGGATGTAATCAACCCTAATCTAGAAGATCAAAATTATCTATCTATTTGTTTTTCCAAGTGTAAAGAAAAAAATAAGCATTGTTAAGATACAGATAAATTTTCACGAGCTGCAAGAGTTGGTCAATTCCTAAAAAGACATGGGATGAAAGAGTGTGTAAACTTTGTGACACTAAGAAGGTTGGAGATGAAAAACACTTTCTCTTAGATTGTTGATCCTATACCCATATTATATCTCATTTTCAAAATATTTGTCACACTACCAACCTTCCTAACCTCTTAACTCAACAAAAGTATGGTGATCTTGGAAAGCTTCTCTTAATGCTTTTAGAGCAGATAAACAAAATTCTAGGGTGAATCCATTAATATGGATGATATATTTTAGTGAAATGTATGATGAAAATTTAATATTTTACATCCTTTTTAAATTGAAGTCCTCAAAACTTGTATAGATATTGTAAATTTTGACATGCAGTAAAAAACAATTTGTAGGGAATTGTGTTGTCTTTCTAACGATGTAGATCCCACTTATTTTTTATTTGTATTTTAGATATAGATCCCACTTATTCTTTTATTTCTATTTTAAATGTAGATTTCAATTATTATTATTATTATTAGAATATAATGCTTTTTGTTATTTGTTTAGACCAATCAATACTTGAAACATATTTTATACACATTTGTATTTCAATTATATTTTTTCCTATTGTTTACATATTTTTTTATATTTTTTTGGTTGTGTATTTTTTATGTTATTATTATTTTTATACTATTATATTGACTACTTTTATATTTTTCGTTCCTTATACTTGATTATATTGACACTTAAGCATTGTAGGACTGCAAGATATTTAATTGGGGGTTGCATGAATTTCTTTACTTGACCCGAGATCATGGTTGAAATCTAAGAAATCTCATCTTCCCATGTCAATTCTTTCTCTTGATGTTGTTTAACTATGTCATGCAGATCAAATAAATATTCTGGTGGATGAAACTCTGGTAGGTCAATGCTCCTCATTTCCCGATTGATTTTCTCCCAACTTTTCTCACACTCTCCCCTTCTTTCTTGTATTTTTCGTTGAGGTTCTTGAACCATGCTTACCCAGTGTTCAACTTCCATCCGTAGTCAGGCGATGTTTCTATCCATCAGCACTCGAATGCCATGTTCTTCTGTATCTCGACCGTTCTGCATTTCACTGATGTAGTCTATCCATTCGAACGCTTGATGTGTCTTTTCATACGAACGTTGCATGTATTTACAAGTTTCCATCCCCATGAGGGTATCTTCTTGGAAGTGAGATATGTGATCAATGAAGAAATCTCTTTCACTTGTGAATTGTGAATGCATTTCTACAAAATCACTCTTAAGGAGTACCACTACTTGTGTTGAATTCTGGTAATATTTTTCTTGATGTCACAGATGGTCCAATTCTTTCTTCACGGTGACTACCTCCCTTTCATCCCTTATTTCCTTTTCTAAAGTGGAATTGGTTATGGACATACCTGCTCCGATTAGCTCAGTCATATTAGCATTTTCTAAGTCAAACAATGTTTCTTTTTTGGTTATTATAAGTGTTCTATCGAGCGTGAGATTCCTCTTCTTGGTTGTTCTTCTCCACAACTTTCCTTTTCTTGTCATAATAAATTTCCTATATATCAGCAATTTCATATACTGGTTCAGGAATCTGTTGATCTCCCCGGGATAGAGTACTGCCTAGGCTTCTTGCCATATAGAGATGTTCCATGGCAGGTTCTCTTAGTTCCTTGGCAGGGGAAAATTATTTATGTTCTGGTGACTTGGCCTTCGGCTGGTGCACTTTGGCTGGTGGAGTCTTGGTCCTAGATGGGGAAGTAGGAAAAGTATCGACATTAGTTGCGGGTTCGGTCGTTGAGATGCCTATTTCGTGTTGCTGCATTTATTATTCTTGTTCACCAACACCAAAGTCATTCTCGGAGTTGTCATTCTGAGGATGTGTTCCCAATTGGTCTAGAAGTTAATTTTCCAGAGTGATCCTAGCCTCATTGTCTCCTTCCCGGGGATTTGGGATCAAAGCGTCGGAAGTTGGAGCATATGTTTCCCCTAGTTATTCCTCTTTTTTGATTGGTACTGGGGTTATGCGCGAAAGCTATGAACTTTCCTCATTGTCAAATATGGTAATTAATTCTATGAGGATAGTAGGAACACCCATCCCACTTGATGCTCTTGTTATCCTCTGTTGAGTTGTAGTAGTCACCAACGATCCCGTTTGTGGTGACATAGGGCTAGAGTTTTCTTGATCAGTGGTTTCCTCTGGTGGAATTGTCTCTGAGCCTTTTATCTCTTCTTCGGGTTTGCTTGCGCAGATAAGGTAATCCTCAAGGGTTCTATCAAATGGTTAAGTGGGATATATTCTTCTAACCTTTGTATATCTCTTTGGGCCTCTTCCAGTAACAAGATCCCCCTCCTTCATGCCTCTGTTGCTTCTACTGCTCTATTTTCTTCTCATACCCTAAGGGATTCTTGAGTTGTTTTCTCTATTGTCCCAACTTTCTCAGCCATAGACATTGCTTTGAATTTGGTCATGTTTGGTTTAGTCCTTCTATGGATTGCTTCCTCTCAGTCATGGGCACCCTCTGTAAATATTTCATCTTCAAAACTATCATGAATGTATGAACAATAGGAGGATTCATGCGATGCGTGGCAAGGAACTAAACCTTTTGGATCATTCTTATGAAATAAGTCGGTGGGGAACCAATACTCAAGTTTATTTAACCCTTATTGTTTTGTTTGCGCAGTTTTTTTGACCATATAAAATCCTATATGAAATCCATAGGGAATGAAATCTCTCTTATTATCCTTTACTAGGGAAGCATTATAACCTTGTAAAATAGTATATTAACAAACCTCTCCCAATATGAGATGATTTGACACATGAATGTGGAGTAGGTGGGGTGCACCGATAGCTTCAAACACCCTAATATAGGTGCTTGTCTCTTCGAAGTAACAGTGGCCAAATTTAGCTATCATCTTCTTTGTTTCCATTGAAATCCTAGGGAATTCATTTCTAAATATAATGAAGTATATCCTGGCTATGAATCCATAACAGATCATGGCATACAATATTTTTTACTTATTTTCCCATAATATACTAAAGTAAACATGTACAGGAAATTCGACAATATGCCAACTTAAATTCATACCTACAAAAAATTTCTTGCACAAATTACGTCCAGCAAGTAAGATGACATGTAGAATATTGGAACTTATCCTTTTTTCGGTGGAACTTATCCTTTTTTCGGTGTCTGGGCCTAGAGGAGATTAAAAATCAACTTCTTGGAGATAATGGCTCCTCATTTGAAACTTCAACCAAAAATCACCACAGTATATGTGAAGGGAATCCAAGCTTCTGAAAATTTTGAGAAATCCTTTTCTCCATATAACCAACAAATCAAATCCATTAAATACATGTAGGGATATCTGAGATTTACTGTGTTATACCAGCCAATGTTTTTGTTTGTGAATTTTTGTCTTGTCTGCCACCATGAGGCTAGTAACCTGCTGGTGTCATGATACTCATAAAATTTATCGACGAAATTTGTGTTTAACCTCTTCTCTGGGTCCCTAAGTTTAAAATACTTTTGTACCTCAACTAGAAGGAAAAAACCAACACATTTTGCCTTCACATTGTTTATGGTTCATTTCATTGTATCTGCGTGATCAATTATCCATACTAAAGTATTGATGTAGGGAAGAACTGGGTTCTGATAAGCCAACCTGTGTAGGTATGATCTCTTGATTTTCGACAACACTTGATCATCCAATATTTTGACATCCGGGTTGATGTGGGATGTGAACTTTGATTAATCCTCCTGACTGATTTTGGTATACAATTCTACTCAATGCAAGAGCACCATTTTAGATCCAATGCTTGTCTCTGTGTTGTCGAATGCAAGACGTTGGAAAAATTATGTTTTGGTGGATGTGCAGATAACTAATTCCATATTTGAAACAAAATCAAGTTCTCTTGTAGCACCTGGAAGAAATGATAGCACACTATGAGGATACAAAGAGCAATACCTTCTTTAGACAATTGATAAATCTCAAGAAAAGGGGTTCATTTGTGGATCACATTAAGAACTTCCAAAGATTGAATATAAAGGTAACATATATGTCAGATGAGCACCTGATTGATGTATTCATAGGAAATTTAAAGGATAGCATTCAACATGAGGTTCGCCTTTGGGAACCCAAATCATTGGAGAATGCATTCAGGGAGGTGAGAAATGTTGAAAGTAAAAATATGGCTATGGATACTAGAAGGACCACTCCTAACATCTATCGAAATAATAATGTTCCTTCTTATAAAACACCTCAACCTACAAGGTTGACACCTCAACAATTGGAGGAAAAAAAAGCAAAAGGTTTATGCTTTAATTGTGACAGTGAGTGCAGTAAGGGACATAAGTGTGGTGAGAATAAATTATTCGACATAGATTGTGAATAGGAAGAAGAACAAGAACAAGAACAAGAACCATATCAATATGAAAATGTACAAGAGATTCCTTTGGAAGAGTTTACTCCCACAATATCATGTAATGCATTGGTTGGAATTATCACTCCTCAAACCCTCAATATTGAAGGATATATCAAAAATAAAAAGGTAATAGTCCTAATTGATTCTGGTAGTACTCATAATAAAATTCACTATAAATTATCCAAAGCTCTCAATTGCTTTATATATATAGCGCCATAGTTTCAATTAATGATTGCATATGGAGGAACTATCAATTGCTCAGGAAAATGTCATAATATCAATGTTACTATGGGGGAATATGTAATGAATAGTCTAATGATTGTTATACTAGGCTTCCAATGGTTACAATCATTAGGAACAATGGATTTTTATTTTCAAGAACTTTTCATGAAATTTTCATTGGAAGGAAAGGAAATTGAGTTAAGGGGTATCACGGGGAAACCCAGTAAGATGATAAACTCTAATGGCATGACAAAATTATTGAAAAAGGGGCATCAGGGTGTAATTCTACAACTATTCTCACTATATGTTCAAACATCTAAGACATCTATTCTCGTAGATCTTCAAGGGATCATTGATAAGCATTCCAACATATTTGAAGATATTATGAGAGGTCTTGCACCCACTAAAAATCATGATCATTTTATTCACCTAATTCTTGGGAGTGTTCCTTCTAACATCAGGTCTTACAAATACCCTTATGCCCAGAAGAGTGAAATTGAGCGTATGGTTGAAGAAATGTTAGAGGTTGGCATTATTAGACTTAGCCAAAGTTCTTACTCTGCAACAGTGGTAATGGTACTCAATAAAGATGGATCACGATGTATGTGTCCAATTTATAGAGAGCTGAACAAGATCACTATTAAATATAAGTTTCCCATTCTCGTCATTGATGAATTGTTAGATGAACTACATCGAGAAATCTACTTCACAAAGTTGGATCTTCATTCAGGGTATCATCATATTAGAATGAAGGAAGAAGATATCCCAAAAACAACGTTCTGAACTCATGAAAGGACATTATGAATTTATGTTCATGCCTTTTGCCCTTACAAATACACTTTCCACATTCCAAGGGTTGATGAATTCCATTTTCAATCGCTTCCTTCGAAAAATTGTGTTAGTATTTTTTGATGATATACTAAGCTATAGAAAGTCTTGTGAGGATCATGTTCAACATGTTGACAAGGTGCTACAACTACTAAAGGAACAACAACTGTATGCCAAACCATACAATTTTTTCTTTGGGGTGAATGAGGTAGATTATTTGGGTAATAATGTATCTCATGAAGGTGTCAAGGTAGACCCTAACAAGATTAAGACCATGATGGATTGATCGATTCCCAAAACATTGAAGAATCTTAGAGGATTTTTGGGTTTGACAAGTTACTAACGCAAGTTTGTTCGAAACTATGGAAGAATAGAAACACCTTAAATGGAATTAAGTAAGAAAGATGAATTTTCATGGACTCTAGAGGAAACTCAATATTTTGAATTACTGAAAGAGGCGATGTGCAAAGATCATGTCTTGACCACACCAGACTTCAAAAAAACCTTCATTGTGGAATGTGATGCCTCAGGAAATGGCATTGGTGTTGTTCTAATACAAGAAGGAAGGCCCCTTTCTTTTGAAAGTTGGCCACTGAAGGTAAAGGACTTACATAAACCCATTTATGAGAAGGAAATGATGGAAATACTATAGGCATTGAAGCAATGGAACCCTTACCTAATAGTTAGGAACTTCAAGGTCAAAACAGATCATGATAGTCTTAATACTTCTTGGAACAAATATTATCTTCATAAGAACAACAAAAATGGGTAACCAAGATATTGGGTTATGATTTTGAAATCGTCTATAAAAAGAGGAAGCAAAATGTTGTGGAAGATGCACTCTCAAGAAAGGATGAAGATGGTGAGGCCTTTCTCTATGCTATCTCAATCATCCAACTCGATTAGATAATAGAAGAAAGGGATGAATTGAAGAATGACGAAAACATGTGGACTCTCATGCAAAGGTTGCAACAAGATTCTAGTGCATCATATACATTTACATGGAAAAATGATCCAATATGGTACAAATATCGCTTATATTTATGTAAGAAATCCGAACTCAAACAAAAGATACTCTTGGAATTGCACACCTCTCTGGTAGGAGGGCACTCATGATTTTTTAAAACCTACCATAGGGTCAAGAAGGGATTTTTTTGGCATGGAATTAAAACTAATGTTCAAAGGTTTGTGGAAGAATTTTTGGTTTGCCAACAAAATAAGGTCGAAACAATTAAGACCCCAAGTCTTCTACAACCATTAGCCATCCCAGTTCAGTGATGGGAGGAGGTTTCCATGGATTTCATCACAGGGTTACCGAAGTCTGAATGAAAGAGTGTCATCATGGTGATTGTTGATAGATTGACCAAGTACACACACTTTTGTGAACTCTCCCAACCTTTAAAAGACAGTACAGTTTCCAATGCATTCATGGAGACAGTTTAAAAGATAAATGGAAGCCCAAAGATTATTGTAAGTGACATAGATCCCATATTCACTGGACATTTTTGGAAAGAATTATTTTCTTGTCCGGGTACTCAATTGGCTCATAGCTCATCTTATCATCCTCAATCTGATGGAAAAACCGAGATACTGAACGAATGTCTGTAAGGATACCTTTTTTACTTTGTCTCTGATAAACTAACATAATGGTTCAAGTGGTTACCCTTGGTAGAATGGTGGTATAACACTTCCTTTCATATTACAACAAAAATGACACCATTTATGGCACTCTACAGATATCACCCACCTTCCATCACTTCTTCTTTAAAAGAAAAATCTAAGGTTCAGGTAGTGGAAGATCACATCGAGCATCAACAACAAGTTCTCTAACTCTTAAAGGAAAACCTAACCATGGCACCGAATCGCATGAAACAACAAGAAGATCAACATCATAGTGAAAGAAGTTTTGAAGTAGGGGATTGGGTATTTTTAAGACTACAACCATGAAGGATCAGATCCTGTCACTTAGAGGGGGGGGGCATGAATCAATGAAACAATAATTTTATCAAATTTTTACTTTTGTCAATGAAAACAAAATTTGAACACAATGTTTTATTGTGGAACCCAATTGGGAAAACCACAAACACTTTTCTATTAATTGCAAAATTATGTTTTACAAGTTACAATAGAAGGAAGAGGTTCTTCCTCTTTAGATCAACACTCACTGACAAGGATGCACCCACACCCCTTATTCACCAGATCCAACTAGTAGGAGGGTACACACCCCTATTTAGTCAGCTACAACTGACAATGAAGCACCTACTCCCCTGCAGGCTCCAACCTGCCCTACCACCTCCGAGATACCCTTTGTTCATCAATCTGGAAATATGATATGCAGTCCAACAATGGTCTTCTATATCAAAAATTTGATTACATAACTATTGCTCTGTCTCCTTCTGTTCTTGATCTTCAATAATTCTTTGACAAACACACGTTCTTCTTCACATTTCAGCATACTTATAAGTCTTTAATATTTTCAACAAAACTCTTCATAAACATCATACTTATTCATTTAATAGATTATAAATTTAATTAACATTGATTATTACTAACACAATTATCATTCTTCTTTGATTTAATTCCATATTTTAATGCATGAATGATTTAAAAAATATTCAATCTAACAATTTTTTTGTGCAGGTTACTATGTTTGTGTTATTGTATGGTTTTACTACTTTTGGCAAACATCCACAATTGGTAGTATGCCAAAAATTACGACAGGAATAACGCTCTCAACATTCAAAAGTTTATTCACAAGGTAGCGAACTTGGTGACCCTCTAGACTTGGCATCATGCCATAGACTCTGATAAAATTGGCAGTCTTACCACCAACTGAAATATCAAATGCACCTAAGCCCACGATCACCTATATGACCATTGTGCCAAAAAATTATAAAAAAATATTAAATCGATGGTTGTAGTCACTTCTTCTAGAAGGTAGGGGGCAGACAGGTCATCTCGAGCTCTAGGCTGGTGATATTCTAGTGAACTCCAAGCACCTAGAGCCCCCTCCATACCTTTTCACTATGCATCGAATAAGCATAGAGAGGGATGTCAATATAAAACCACTTAAACTTTGCCGCACTTCCAATGTGGAATAAATCCCAATTGGAAAGTTAATCGCCATCGTCGATCGTTTGATCAGACGGTTGTTGAGACTTCGCCTTATTCATCACTTCGTCGAAGGTAACATAGTTGAGACAGTCAAATATGTAGGTGAGTTCAATGGAATCCTGGCTCACACTCACACAATGATCATCCAAATTGCAAACAAAGTCTCCATCAAGATTATATATCCGCATTGTTTCTCAGATATTGAAGGTGAAGAACTCATGGGTTTTGGAAAGAAATCTGGGGACAATGTTGGATTTGATTTCTGTTCTAACAAATCTCTAATTGTGAATTTCATATGTTTTTCTCTTATCAAATCGTGGAGCCAGAGGAGGATCATGACAACCTTTAACATAGATTAAAATTTTAGATGAAGCTGTGCATGGTCTAGTTTCTAAGTCCAAGTCCCCATGTTGTCCAATTATCTGATGTTGAGGAGTACCTAGTTTCTCTTCTTCGATCATTGATTCATCATATTCACTAACATATTATTCAGAGAACAATGTCATTAGCTCATCATCATTATCAATGTTGCTCATATCACTGTTTTCATCGACCTAGTCTTATTATTTCCATCACAGTTCTGAAATGTGCATAGTCTATTTCCAGACATGCTTGAGTTGTGAAGAAACAATGTTGTCATCATAGAAAAGGCGAAGCGACCCCAAAATTTCAGATCACTACCATGGAGAAGAGTCCACTATAGAGAAATGTCCAAGTGATATAATCCACAACATCTTGCATACTATCAATGGTTCCTACGACCACTTTAGCATTCACATGGTCATGGAGAAAGTGATCAAGATGAGTCTCCAATGGGAATGACTCATATAATAATTTCTTGTAGTATTCTTTGTGAGGTGCATGGCAGAAAATCACACATTTTCCATCATTATCAAGCAGAGGTATACTGGCAAAAACCTCTGCTATAAGGTCAATAACAGGATACTCAATATGAGCACTAGGATATGCAAACACCAACATTGACAAGCAAAGGTATACTTTAAAAGATCAGTAATAGGATAGTTAGTATGAGCACCATGATAAGAAAACACCAACATTGGCAAGAAGAGGTCTACTATTAAAGATCAGTAATAGGATAGTTAGTATGAGCACAAGGATAGGAAAATACCAGCATTGGCAAGCAGAGGTCTACTGCAAAATATCAGTAATAGGATAGTTAGTATGAACATTCTCACAAATACAACCCATTTCTTCCAAGCACATCACAAAGATTGTAATAAAAGAGTGCCTCATAACCATCACAGTTAGTAGGTCAACATACATGACTTCTTATGTCATTTTACATGCCCCATCAATGGCTCTGTCAAAATAGACATGTCATCATAGGAAACATAATGTCAACA
>ML782897.1:1210044-1244810 GCA_009831015.1 Picea engelmannii | reverse complement strand
GTTATTTATAAACGTTATTATGTTGAGGTCAAGGAGTGCCACAACTTCATATATGATTTCAATTAGGACCACATGATTTCTAACCTTGCATATATATATTTTTAGCATTATACCATTATGTTGAGGTCAAGGAGCTCCACAACTTCATATATGATTTCAATAAGGACCGCTTGTTGAAAATGGCTTAAAAAAACTTAGATGTAGAGGCGTTTGTTTTGTTAAATTTTTCATTTTATTTTTACAATTTTTATATAAAATTATAATGATAACTAATGAGCTTATTGAATTTCTTTATTGATTAATTTACTCCATTTTCATGAACATATATTATATGTACATAATTCTTACATCAACATTTCATAAATTTTTAGAAAATATTTATATTAATGAACATATATTAAATATACATGATTCTTACATTAACATTTCATAAAGATTTCATAAATCTTTAGAAAATATTTAATAAAAGTTTTTATTGTATATACATTTTATAATTATTATAAAACATATCTTTATATTTATATTTATTTTTATTTTAAGAGATATAAATACATTATCTCCTCTAAATTATGACATGTATATAAAAGTATATATTCTTAATCACTAATCATTTTACAAATCCAACTCTCTTTATTTGTAAACATTAAATTTTATTTTATAGTTATGGTTTGCAAAAACATGATTATAAAAGATGAGCCCCTAGTTCAACATGGGATCATGTGGATGTGCATCTTGTTGTGAGAAAAAATATTTTGGTGTGTAAACATGTGGTTATAAACATCATGTTAGATATTCATCTTAATTTAAAGTGGATATATTTAAATGTGAAATGGGGGAGATTTGATCTTTAGATTTATGTCATTTATAAACATTATTAAATTGATTATGATTAATTTTGCAATAATTTATTTAAGCATGTTGATTAACTAAGAATGGACTTATGTATTGGTCATTTGGTTTCATCATTTTTCCTCCACTAAGTCACTTCATTTCAAGTTTACTTCCATTAGCATACACAATTATTTGATTATAATGAACAATGGCGAAACCTATATTATTTGATCCATCTTAATCTAAAGTGGATCCATCTTAATGTGAAGTGGGGGAGATTTGATCTTTATATCTATGTCATTTAAAAACATTACTAAATTGATTATGATCAATCTTGCAATAATTTATTTAAGCATGTTGATTAACTAAAAATGGACTGATACACCAGTCCTTTGGTTTCTTCATTTCCCCCTAAGTAAAGTCATTTCAAGTTTACTTCCATTAGCAAACAAGATTATTTGATTATAATAAGTAATGGAAAAACCTAGATTATTTGATTATAATTAACAATGGCAAAACCTAAAACTATGCAAGGATGAAATGGATGATTAATTGTAGCAAGAATGGAATTAATCAATAATCACTGCCAAAAAACTATATACACCATACATTCAAATAATCAATATTAGCTTTCTATAAGAACATTAATAATCTTCTCATTTTCCTTGATAATCTCAATTTTTGGTGTTGAACATTGGCCTCTGCAATTGGCCAACAGAGCATAGCATTTTTATAACTCAGGAGTATTGTAGAGCCTACCCTCATCATATGGAAAATCTCACCCCATTGAATACCTACGTTCATAAGAGTTAAGCCTTTTTTCTTCCATGACTTTTCAATGAGTTAAATCCGTTTTAGGTCAACAATGGTAGTTTTTGAGTTCACATGGTATTGTGCTTATAGATTACATGTAATGAAGTTTATTTAATGTAATGAAGTCTATTTAAAGGCTTGAGAGATTTTCATTGTAAAATGTCTTGATTGGTAGACTTTTTCCCTAGCTTAGTTAATTTGTCCAAGACTAATAAATCTATTAAGAATTAGTTTTCATAGAATCATGGTCTCTTGTGTGATTGATATTTTTCAAGTGTTTACTAGTCCCTGTCGTAGGCATAGAGGGACTATAGCGATCGATAATTCATTGACTACATATTAGTTTGTCCTTTGACCCGAAATATTTGCACAATACCTATTGCTGGAGCTATGAAATTAAAAGCATACATTTTTATATAATAAAAAGTACCATATATGTATTGATATGATTGGATAAGATATTGGAGGTCTTATTTTCGCCTTCGCTATTCCCAATGTTTTATATGGAAACATATCCAAACTTTTTCTCGTATACAGTCTTTTTTAATCATATGTTTTTCCTCTATATTGCTTGAAGGTGGATTAATGCTAGAATTAGTTTGAATGTTTGTATTAGAATTTTATTCTAGCTGGATATAGGCATAGAGGGACTATTGCGATTGATAATTCATTGACTACATATTAGTTGGTCCTTTGACCCGAAATATTTTCACAATACCTATTGTTGGAGCTATGGAATTAAAAGCATATATTTTTATATAATAAAAAGTACCATATATGTACTGATCTGATTGAATAAGAGATTGTAGGTCTTATTGTCAACTTTGCTATTCCCAATGTTTTATATGGCAACATATCCAATTTTTTTTCCTATACAGTCTTTTTTAATCAAATATTTTTTCTTTATATTGCTTGAAGGTGGATTAATGCTAGCATTAGTTCGAATGTTTGTATTAGCATTTTCTGGTAGATGAATATATCCATAATTTTTTATATGTACTAAGAATATTGAAATGTTTTGATATCCAAGATTTATAGTGATTGAGAATTCCAAAGCTTATAGCATCTTTTCCGGATGTGTTTTTGTTGAAATGTATTGACACTTATTCCAAGATGCCTCAATAGGCCTGACAACTTAAATGTTTAGATGACGAGACGTCCTCCAACAACCCTGACAACTTAAATGTTTGCATACCGCAAGGTCCTTAGACAACCTGACAACCTTAAATGTTTATGTAAATACGGTTTTTGGAGTACATTTTTCATCGAATTTTTCTATACAGTTACAATGAATTTGCATAGTCTTGTTTGTCCACCGCCAATTCAATAGCCATTGTATATTTCATCCTTCTTTTGCCTTTGCAATGCAATTTCGTACTAGTTGAAGCTGCTTACATTGTTTACTAGTTCGATGAGTGCTTCTTCTTCGTTGGTTTGTCGATTGCTGGTTGTTTTTGTTTAGTTTGTGATTCAACCTGAGCTTCTGCATTTCATCATTTCATAGTAAGTTTCGATGCCAAAGTTTCATTTTGTATTCTTTATTTGTTGTTTAGTGTTTGCAGTTTGCAAGTAAGAATGTTTGCTTATTTGTAGTGGCATGCTCCTCATATGTTTCTGGTTCCTTCTATGGTTGGGCTATAGTTTCATAATCATTGGAGATACATATGTTGTTTACTGGCTCAGAGGTTCTTGTTGGTTCGTTGGTTTGTGGGTTCCTAGTTCTTATTGTTTGCCTCAGGTTTGCGCTTTGGGGCCCTGGGGTTGCAGTTCGGTCTATTCATTCTTTCTCGCTGGTTTGGTGCTTGTCGTTTTATTTTGTTTGATTCAGCCTTGTAGGGTTGGGATCCAGTGGTGGTGGTTGGAGATTTTCTTTTTTCTTTTTTTTTGGATTATTATTATTTTTTGGGGGTGCTTTACGATGTTCATCTCCTGCACCCACGAGTTGGCATGAAGTTGTGTTATTTTCCCTGTCTGTCGAGGCCGATATCTGTTATTTTGTGAGATTTTGTTGGTGCTTAAATACTGCCATGAAAGAATATAGTTGCATGCAAAATTGTTCAAGGATTACATGTGAAATTGCAATATCCGTTGTTTTTTTGTTGGAATAAAGCATATGTAGGCTACATTTATAAACCATGTATGGTCAAATGTGCGGATATGACATTACATGTTCTTTCTCCTCTACATAGACTGGTGTGCGCACACTACAATTTGTGTTGTGCTTGAGATATGATATGTGCAACAAAGATTCTGCAAGTTTATATTTGGATGTTTGAAAGCATATGTGGGTAGTTTGCCACAGAAAACCTGAAAACTTGTATCGTAGGCACAACAGTCCGTGTAGAGGATAAAGAACATGTATTTCCATCGGTGGAAGCATATCTGAATAAATTTCCATGGAAAACCAGAAATCGTTTAACTACGACCATGTAATTGCATGATATTTTGTTCCTTGTAATATACCTTGGGCAGGGAAAACAAATTACGCATTTACAACCATGGATAGAGAAGCGCAAAGGTTCATGTTTCTTCCTATCTTCTAGACTATTCGTTGATTTTGTTTTACTGTATGTACATATTGCCTATTCTCCGGTGAATACTGGCTTCCATTGATGTTCATTGTATTTTTTGCATTCCCACATCCAAACAAACAGAATAGCTAGAGAAAACAAGGAAGTCTTCAATGCATCGGTTGAAGAGGATATAGAAAGGTGCATGCTTGTACTGTTATTTCATATTGCATTGTTTTGTATTTCATTCATGGTCTGTATAGTTGTTTCGTTACATGCCCTCCTGCATACTAACCTGCTTCATTTCCATTGTGTTGTTGTTGCATTGCTACATTTAAACAAACATGATAGCTGGAGATGAGGATGGGATCTTTCGCGGGTAAATAACCCTCTTTCTCTTTCTTTTACATGTCTGTCTTCATTATAAGTTATCTTCAATACATGCCTTCTTGCATACTAAGCTAGTTCATGTCTGTTTTGTTTTCACTACATTGTTGCATTTAAAAAAACAAAATGGGTGGACAGGACGATGGACTCTTTGGCAGGTAAATAGACTTGTTTCTCTTTATTTTAGATGTATGTATTCACACTAAGTTGGCTTCATGTCCATTGCATATTCGACGTTGCTGCCTTGGAAAAAACAGGTTTCTTGGACAGGGAGATGAATTGTTCTGTGCAACAACAGAGGGTTATGTGGTACAATATTCTAAAAGGTATACCAAGTGTGTTGGTAAATTAAATATAAAAACTGGGTGGGGGCATATAATATTAGACTTGAAAACGATGACTTGCCAGTAATGGGCCTTTCTGCCCTCCCTATTTCTACTTTTTCCATTTTCTATTATTCATTTTGTTTTCTAATTCATTTTCATAGTGTGATGTTCATTTGCACATGCTTGCATCAAAAAAAGTTAGAATAGTGACATGGCCATAAGCAGTCAATCATCCCAGACATCAACAGACTGACAAGGCCAAAGGTAAATATGCATATGCTCTTCTCTTACTATGTTTACTAAACAAATATCCTTGGGTATATATTCATCTATAACATGGTGGATATGTTGATGTCATCTACAATACATGGTTTGCAGCTCGCGGGAAGTATCAACAAGTACAAGCGAGACACTGAACGTGCTCCATGTTCTATAGACTAAGAGGTCTAGTTGTGAAAGTATGGATCCATAGTTCATCAAAGCTATGCGTGCACTTGTAGATTTATGCCAGTGAAAGAAGAATACCAAAAAAAAAAAATTGCACACTACCATTCACTTTAGTTTTCCCGTTCAAAAAATGTCACCAGTTCTAAAGTTGTGACATCCAAAGTACTATCAATAGAGGGCTTGAACAACCATTGAACTAGACAAGTGTTCATTGGGGACATAATGGTCGTCTATAACACCTACTTGGACAAGGAAAACACAATTAGATCCATTATGTGTGTTGACATGACAGACAAGGAGGCCATGATGATAGCGACACTGAATGTTCCTCCACAACTTGTCCAGAAACATGTAGAAAATATATTTCCTCTTAATGGGATATCCATTACAAATTTTAATATATTTCCCAAAACAACATATGACCTTGGTGATTGCGATCAGATTATTTCCCTCAATGAAACAAGCATTGTGGAAAAAATTCTCATTGTTTGTTAAGAATATCTTTTTGTCCCGGACTTGACTATCAGACAGCTCGCACAGAGCACTCATATTTACCCTATCAGAACAATTGGGGTAGTTGTCACACTAGCGAGAAAACTTGGGTCGCAACACGTTCTCCATATAAAGGATGGAGATTCGGATAGGGACAAGGCAATGGTATCTCTTTTCATATTCATTTTTGTCCTTTACTTTCACATGTGCATGTATCTCAGATAACTTACACAAATATTGCACTGTTCTATGTTGCAGCTACAATTGTTCGATACGTATTCAAATTTTTTCTCATCAATGGAACAACAATTGCATAAAGGGAAGATTCCACTTATGTTGTTCAAAACTATAACCAAGAAGAGGGATGTTAGAGAAAGGATCTTTCAGACAACCCCGGTAACATTTCTAACAAAGTTGCAAGCAGATATAGTAGAGGATCTGAAGAAACTAGCTAGCTCTACAATTGTTGTGCATATACATCCACAAAATCATCCTCACTTTTCTTATAGGGATAGCCTTCAACAAATTTCTGCAACCTATTTAATGGTTTTATTTTTTTGCAAGGGGAGGTGGGGGGTGCAGCTGTGTATTATATTTTTCAATGTATTAAGTGCAGTTGTGTATTATATTGTTCAATGTATTAATTCCTATGCTCGTGTTCCCAGGTTGAAGGTGTTTTAGTTGCAGCCAATGTGTACTCGACCCCCTTTGAACCTATATGTACAAAATGCAACTCCCCTTCTTTTGCCTCTGCTTTGATAAGTGATGATACGATTGATTGTTTTTGATGTAGTGAAAAATGTCCATATATATATGGACATTATGTTAATGCTGTTATCCGAACCGTGGGCAACACAACTGTGCATTGTACGGTTAGGTAGCCTCTTTTACAAAATGTGCTTCCTAAGTTGGCAAAGTTGTCATATGAAACATATCTACAGAAAAAGGAAAGCAGTGTCTACATGCTGCGAGAGCTTCAGATACATAGAAAATTCACCTTAAATGAGGACAATGCAATTTTTCATATCAACTAAAGAAGGGTAATATATATATATATATATATATATATATATATATATATATATATATATATATATATATATATATATATATATATATATATAAAACTTTGGCACAAAACGAAAATACCTCATGTGTCTCTGTAATATTTGTTCAACATCCAGATGAATGTTCATCGGACATGGCTAGTTGGGATTTCACGTGCATAATATTAGCATGGAAGAAAACCCCATATATCCCATGTCTCAGTTATTTTACACTAGGAATATATACCAGATGAAAAAGAAAACAAATGCGGCGACGTCTTTTCTTTGTATATCAAATAGTTTGGTGCAAAGGTTGATGGATTCTGCTCTATGGAACCTTCTAGGAACTTGCTTGCGGACTGATTGAAGTTTGGTTGGTTATTGGTTATGTGATTTGTCTGTCAATTTGTATACTGCAGAACTCGAGATATTCTTTAGACACAGAACAATATAATTGAATTTTTTAGCCAACTGGCCCATAGATTCGCCTGATAATTTCTATGGCACTGTGACGCAAATCTAGTATGTGGCTTGCTTTTGCAGACTTCCTTGATCGATGAACTTGGTCAAATTATTGTCCTAGAATAATTTGAAATCAACAAATATAGAGTGTGAGAAGTGAAATTGTGCTATCATAACAACAAGAGGCCCTTAAAATTCAAATTGGTCGTTGTTTTGGCATTTTTGCTTAGTCGATGAACTTGGTAAAATTAATGTCCTCGAATAATTTTAAATCAACGAATATATACTGTGTAGAGTGAAATTGTGCTATCATATAAACAAGAGACCCTTAAAATTTAAATTGATCCTTGTTATTCTTGCGGTGATGGAATTTTAAAAAAACTTTCTTTTGTTTCCTTCACTTTTTAAAAAAATAAACAATTTAACATCCTTTAATAATTTAATGTAATCCACTTGTACAATATCAATATTTAATATTAATAATTTAGTATTTGATAATAATGTTTGTAGATAAAGTTAGATAGGATGACCATCCCTAAACAATTGTAATCTTGAACCCACAAGTCATGGATTCCTGTCGATTTGTATGTCGCAGAACTCCGAGTGTTGTTTGGAGGACATCAGACAATAAAAGTGAAATGTTGAGCCAAGCAGTCTGCAAGTCTTCCTGTCAATTTGTATATCGCGAAATTCTGGCTTCTATTTGTAGGACACAGAACAATAGAGGTTCAATTTTCAGCTCGCCAGGCCGAGAACCCGCGATCGAAAAAGTGCCTAAGTATGGAATGAGGGATCCACATATTATACTTTATAAAAGTACATGTTTACTGTACAAAATTTTATACGACTGGCCCAACCAGATTGTACAAACTTTCTTGTCTAATTAAATTCTGCAATATAAATATTTCATATTAATAATTTAGTATTGAAAATAATGTTTTTAGATATGTTATATAGTTGATAGGGATTACCATCCGTAAACAATGGAAAACTTGAACCTGCTAGCCCTCAAGTCCCTCTGTCAATCTGTATATCGCGGAACTCCGAATGTTATTTGGAGGAGATGGAATAGTGAAAGTGCAATGTTGAACTAGCTAGCCCGCAAGTCCGCAGTGTTGTTTGGGGGACAAAGGTCAATAAAAGTGCAATGTTGAGCCAAGAAGTCTGCAATCCTGCCTATCAATTTGTATATCACAGAAGTCTGGGTGCTATTTGTAGGATACAGAACAATTATAGAGGCTCAATTTTCAGCTCGCCAGGCCGAGAACCCGCCATCCAAAAAGTGCCTAAGTATGCAATGAGGGATCCACATATTATACTTTATAAAAGTACATGTTTACTATGTATTTCTCATTTTTCGGAAAACTTTTATATCACTCGCCCAACTAGATTCTACAAACTTTCTCGTCTAATTAAATTCTGCAATATCAATATTTAATATTAATAATTTATTATTGAAAATAATGTTTTGAAATATGTTAGATAGTTGATAGGGTTTACCATCTGTAAACAATGGAAAACTTGAACCCGCCAGCCCTCAAGTCCATCTGTCAATTTTTATATCGCGGAACTTCGAGTGCTATTTGCAGGACACGGAACAATGAAAGTGCAATGTTGATCCAACCAACCCACATGTCCCCTCGTCAATTTGTATATCGTGAAATTGTGGATGCTATTTGTAGAGTGCGTAACAATAGAGGCCCAATTTTTAGCCTGCCAGGCTGAAAGAACCCGATCCAAAAAAGTGAATAAATATGGAACTAATATGGAATCGGTACAGGACAATAAAAGTGCAATGTTGAGCCAACCAGCTCACAAGTTCGCCTCTCAATTTATATATGGTGAAAGTATGGGTACTATTTGTAGGAGACAGAACAATAGAGGATTAATTTTTAGCCCCCCAGGCCAAGAACCCACAATCCAAAAAGTGCCTAAGCATGGAATGAGGGATCTGCATATGGTCTATAAAATCTCATGTCCATACTTTATAAAGATACATGTTTACTATGTGTTGCTCATTTGTCAGAAAAATTTATATTGCTCGCCCGACCAGATTGTAAAATCTTTCTCATCTAATTAAATTTTACAATATCAATATTTAATATTAATAATTTAGTATTGAAAATAATGTTGATAGATATGTTAGATAGTTGATAGCGATTGTCGTCCATAAACAATGGAAAACTTGAACCCTCCATCCCTTGAGTCCATATGTCAATTTGTATATCGTGGAACTCCAAGTGCTATTTGGGGGACACAGAACAATGAAAGTGCAATGTTGGGCCAGCCAGCCTATAGGTTCGCTTGTCAATTTGTATATCACAGAATTGTGGGTGTTATTTGTAGAGCACGAAACAATAGAGGCCCAATTTTCATCCCACCAGCTCGAGAGCCCCTGATCCAAAAAAATGGCTAAATATGGAATTAATACGGAATCTCTACGGGACAATAAAAGTGCAATGTTGAGCCAACCAGTCCGCAAGTCCGCCTATTAATTTGTATATCGCATAAATTTGGGTGCTATTTGTAGGACACAAAACAATAGACGATCAATTTTCAGCCCGCTAGACCGAGAACCCGCCATCCAAAAAGTGCCTAAGTATGGAATGAGGGATCCGCATATGTTTTATAAAATGTCATGTCCATACTTTATAAAAGTACATGTTTACTATGTATTGCTTGTTTGCCGGAAAATTTTTATATCGCTCGCCCGACCAAATTGTACAAACTTTCTTGTCTAACTAAATTCTGCAATATCAATATTTAATATTAATAATTTAGTATTGAAAAATAATGTTATTAGATATGTTAAATAGTTGATAGGGATTTCCATCCGTAATCAATGGCAAAACTTGAATCCGCCAGCTCTCGAGTCCATCTATCAATCTGTATATCGTGGAAACAATGAAAGTGCAATGTTGAGCCACCCAACCCATAGGTCTGCTTGTGAATTTGTATATCGCGGAATTGTGGGTGCTATTTGTAGAGCACGGAACAATAGACGCCCAATTTTCATCCCAAGAGCCTCCAATCCAAAAAAAGGGCTAAATATGGAATGGCGGATTTGTACATGCTCTATAAAAATTTCATGTTCATAGTTTATAAGAGTACATACTTAGTATGTATTACATGTTTTTCGAAAAACTTGTAGGTGCGAAAGTTGGCGGATTCACGACTTCAGATTTCACTTACTTTTATATCACCAACCCAACCAACCGCTTCCCCATTTGATATTGTAATAAATGAATATAAACTGGCCCAAGTCCAATTGTGTTATGACATGAATACGAGGCCCTTAAAATTCAAATAGCTGGCAAGTCTTCTTGTCAATTTGTATATCGTGGAAATGTGGGTGTTATTTATAGGACACAAAACAAAAGATGGCCAATTTTGAACCCATTCGCCTGAGAACATGCCGTCCAAATAGTGGCTAAGTATGGAATGAGGGATTCATACATTCTCTATAAAATCTCATGTCCATAGTTTTTAGAAGTACATCTTTACTATGTACTACTCGTTTCCTCTGAATCATGTTTAGAAGACACAAAACAATAGCATTGCAATGTTGAGCGACCTAGTCTGGAGCTTTGGTTGTGAATTTGTATATCGCGGGACTCTGGGTCCTATTTGTAGCATATGTAGCAATAGAGTCCCAATTTTGAGCCTGCTAGACTAAGAACCCGCAATCAAAAAAGTGGTCAAGTATGAAATGCGGGATCTGCACAAACTCTATAAGAACCTCATGTCCATACCTTGTAAGAGTTAATACTTATTATGTGTTAGTCATTTTTCGAAAAAATTCTACCTGTGGAAGTTAGCGGATTCACGACTTGAGGTTTCAATTACTTTCAGATCACCAACTCGACCGACCGCTTCTCTGTTTGATATTGTAAGAAAGAAATGTAAACTGGCCCAAGGCCAATTGTACTATTACATCAACGAGGCCCTTAAAATTGAAATGGTCTGTAAATCCGCTTGTCAATTTGTATATCGCAAAACTCTGGGTGTTATTTGCAGGGCACAGAACAAGAAAGCCCCAATTTTGAGCCCGCCAGCCCGTGAGGCCATTGGTAGTGTTACATAGTTCATAGGGATCACCATTCGTAAACACTCGCAAGGTTGGGCCTGCCAGCCCTGGAGGCCATCTATGAATTTGTATATGGAGGAATTCCAAGTGTTGTTTGAATGACACAGAACAATAGAAATGCAATGTTGAGTGACCCGGCCTACAATAACACCTTTCAATTTGTACATAGTGGAACTCTTGGGTGCTATTTGTAGCTAACAGAAGAATAGAGGCCCAACTTTTATCCCACCAGCCTGAGTACTCACAATCCAAAGATTGGCTTGAGTATGGAATGCGGGAACAATACATTCTCTATAAAATATCATGTTCGTACTTTATAAAAATATATTTTATGTATTGCTCATTCATTTCAAAAAATTTCTTGGTAAGGAAGTTGGCGGATTCACGTATTTAGATTTCAGTTACTTTTATATAAATAGCTCGACCAACCGAATGCTTCCCTATTTCATATTGTACAGACCTCCTTGTCTAATTAAATTGTACAATATCAATATTTAATATTAATAATTTAGTATTCAAAATAATGTCTTTAGATAATGTCCAATAGTTAATAGGGATTAGCATTCATAGACAATCGCATGGTCGAGGACATCATCCCTAGAGTCTATTTGTCAATTTGTATATCATGGAACTCCAAGTACTGTTTGTATGAAAATAAACAAAAGGAGTGCAATTTTGAACGAGCCACTCCGCAGGTCCGCCGACCAATTTGTATATTGTAGAATTCTAAATGCTATTTGTAGGCCAAGGAACAATGGATGTCCAATTTAGAGCCCGACCATTTGAGAACCCGCGATTCAAAAAGTGGCTAAGTACATATTTAGTGTGTATTACTCGTTTTTCCAAAATTTTCTAGTTTTTCTTTTCTCTATGCTTTTGTTTCTTTAAATGTGGGTTCCTGCATAGGCAGATTTAACATCGCATTTCCATTGTTCCACCACCTATGACTAGAACCTAGACTTTCGTGATTTACAAATTTGCAAACAAACCCCCTTTCATCTCGTATACTTTTGCTTTGTGTTTTCTTGGTCCCTTTTCCCAATGTCGCATGCTTTTATATACAGAACACTAGGTTCAACAATATACAAATTGCCCTCTCTCCATTTCACTTTCGTTGTTCCCCTATTCACAAACAACACCGAAATTCCACGACATACAAATTGACGGTCAATATCTGTCACTGAGATGCAATATGACCATCGACCCTTCACGTCTCTTGGGTATATATTCTTTCATTTTTATTTTGTAACCTGCCCGACCGCTTTCCATACCTAGGTATTTCTTGGAATCGGTTTCCCAAGTTAGTCGGTTCCTAGCCACAATTCGCCATCACCGCTGCCTTAGTACTTGTTTTTAGATATGCAATAATTAAGATTTAATGCTAGTGGTTCATCATGCAGGAACCGTTAAGATTGTTATTAATGTCCGGAAGTCCGGAGAAGATTTTTCATTACAACGAATTAAACTAAGATTCACGCACAAGTATGTTATCCTTTCCAAGTATTCATTTCAAACACGATGCAATATAATTTTTGTGCGCCAGCGGGTTGGTTCTTTTAAGAAATTTCTTATTGTTAATCTCTCTTCGTCGTCACCGCTACCTTTGCAAATTTTTCTAATTTTGTAATTAGTGAGCTGTGATGGTGACAGCTCATTCTGCACAAACCTTGGAGATTGTCATTGATTAATGAAAGGCTCGAGAAGATATTCCATTGATACACATTATACCATAATTTGCGGAGGGTTATATTATCCCTCCCCGATTTTCATTTCAAACATCATCTCGAGCAAACGGAAATTCTTAATAACTTGTGGCAGCAATTCTATCCAGCCACAGTAAACACATTGGGGCATAATGGCCAGAGGTTCCATTATTCCAGGGCATATTCTTACTACTCATCTCCCTCTGCCCAGGAGCAAAAAAGAATATTGTCCCTCGGTACACTAAGAGATATATTTCAATCCAAAGAATTCCAAGGAAACCCTTCTTGCTAAGAAAACCTTCCCAGTTGCATTCTTGGTTGATGCACAAGTTGATGTCATGAATTCTGAGCTGGAAGAAGATTATCTGATGGTCGATGATACGACAATGGATGATGGAAATGCAAAAAATATTCCCACTCCTGAGCCCAAATTGAAATCAACCATAATGGATGGAACTTCCTGGCTCGATGATGGCGGTCCTGACAACACCAAAAGGGGTTTTAGAAAAAAAGACTGATGTTAAACGAAATATCCACTTTGCAGCACGAAAGTAGGAATTCCATAATTCAAAATTAGTTTGTTCTGGGTGGAAGAGGTTCAATGTAAAGCAATGATATGTTGATGCTCCCAGAGATATATTTCAAGCCAAAAGATTATTAATTAGCATATTCGGGAATCAGTTCCAAAACTCTCACTGTTGCAAGGCATTTTTCTACTAGTCATCTCCTTCCGCCCATAATGGACTAATTTGGGCTTCTGGAATTGCATGCACAACCTGTGCACCTAAAGTTTTTTGGACTATGCAGAGGCAGTTTCAACTATGGGCTATTCCATTTTCCCTGCAACATTTTTCCTCTTCTTCCTCACGGGAAGCTTCTAAAAACTATCAATTTTAGTGCAAGATGATTCATCGAGGAGAAAACTGCGAGGATCTTGCATATTGTAGATCCCATGCATGTGTTTGTTGCAGATACGTTCAATTTTTTGGCCCAAAGAAATGGGTCCAATTTCTAAGGATAGATGTACAATACTGGGTGTTTTTCTTATTTTTTTACATGGATTTGCTATTAAAAATTTTGTCTTCGACTCTTCCTTGCTGCTTCTTTTCTAGATTTAACGCATGTTCTCATTGGCATGGTTCGGTGCTCTCATACTTCTTCGATATTGTGTTTACTTAGGTTTTTTTTCTAAGACGAAACATCTAACAATTATATGACAATGTACTATGTCAATCCACCAACCTTTTATGCAAACAAAAAATGGATTACACAGTTTCAAACCAACATTCAATTCTATTCGTAATGCAGATAAAACATAGAAATACCAATGTACAATGTTGCAGCAAAATAGTTATTAAGTTTTAATAGTAACAACCCATAATGAAATAAGTTTAATACTCGAGATAATATGTTGCAGTCATGGAACAATGTATCAAGAACAAAGTTACACCCACACGTTCCAATAAAATCTAATCTTCAACAAAGTGTTTGTTGGCAAATAGTAGAAAATGAAGTTTAGTGGTTAAGTTAATATGTTACAGTCATGGAAGAATGTATCAAGAACTACAATCCACTTAATATTTTATAAATTACTATAAATCTTGGTACAATTGCAATAAAATATAATCTTCAACAATGCATTTGCTGGCGATTAGTAGAAAATGATGGTTTTGAAACAATGGGGCTTATTTGAAACCAGTTTGTGCTTACGAAAAATTCCTTCCTCCTTTCTATTTTCCCACTCTTTTATTCCCTGTAGTTTCTCTTCCTGGTTACTTAATCATTTTTTTCCCAAAAATGCCTTGCTGCGCGGCTTGACGGATTCATGCATTTCCAACAACTACTTCCCCTTTATTTAAATTGACCCTACCACATTTGCGGCACATAATCTATATTAAAGGGAAAATAATTTCCTCTATAGTTTTGTGTCCTGTAAACAACACCCACAGTTCCGCACTATACAAATTGACAACCGGACTTGATGACTGGCTCGCTAATAGAATGTCTCGGAGTTCCACGATATACAAATTGACAGACAAATCATACAATAAAGAACGAAGTAAACTCACAGATCATATTCCTAGTTCACACTTGAACTCATACTCTTTTATCACAACATCGATCGAACGCTTCCCCATTCCATAACCAGAAACTTCTTCGACTGTGAATTCCCAGTAGGCGGGCTCTATATTGGACTTCTGTTGTTCCATGGATTGTAAAAAGTATAGTCACTTCCAAGATATACATATTTGAAAATGGCCTTAGATCATGCCCTCTTCCATATTATGATCCCCCTATCATGCCCTCTTTCGTGGTATACATTTTGCACTGAAAACTTCCAAGAAATACAATTTAACCGTCTCGTCCTCGCATATTTTGTGGAACTATTGTCACCACCTTTTGAAGCCCGTCTGTCCTATTTTCATACTTCGCCATTTCTTCAAATTTCTTTGGTTGATCATCGGTTTGGCGGGTTGAAGAAATATTCAGTTCCTAGTCGTTGTTTACTGTGTCTGCGCCTCTTTGCAATTAGCAGTTGCCAATTATATATAAGATCTTATTTCTAGGCATGAAATTAGAAATTTCCCTATTCCATATTTAGCCACTTTGTCGGAATTCCAAAAATATACAAACCGTCCACTAAACTGCCCCATCATGATCTCTTCCGTTTTACACATTTTGCACTAAAAAATTCCAATACATGAAATTTGACCGTGCAACACTCGGTTGTCCTAAGTACCCTTTTTTGAATATTATCCGACTGCTTTTCAGAGCTTTCCATTATTTCCTTGCTCTTCATCGTCTCTAACACCTTCACACTTATCTATAATAAAAGAAAAAAAAGGTTATATATATATATATATATATATATATATATATGTATCTTGTTTCTAAATATGGAATTATTGGCATTTAATTATGACAGGTCATGATGTAGGAACCGTATAAATTTTCATTGATGGGAAAAAGGCCCGAGGAGATCTCATATTGATGCACATTAAACCAAAATTTGTGGTGGAATTATATTATCCCTTCCGAGTGTTGATTTCAAAATCATGAACTCTAATTCACACATTGTGGCCTTCGCACATTCAGTAAACCTTCAATCCTTAATTGCTCTTTTCCGTACCTGCCACCTTCGCATTTCTAAATATGTAATAAATAATCTTTACTGCTAACAGTTCATCATGCACCACCCATACAGATTGTAATTAATTAGTGAAAGGCTCGAGGAGCTTTCCCATTCATAAACATTTAACCAATATTTACCAGAGAGTTACATTATCAGCTCTAACTGTTCATTTAAACCATCATTTACAACAAACCAAAGTTCTCATAAACCTATGGCATCATCTTGAAAACACTTCTGTGGAGATACAATCAACATCTTCGGGCGCAAGGACTAGAACTTCCAACGGTCCAACACATATTCTTATTATTCAAGCTCTGTCGCAGAGAACCAAGTAATTTGGACCTCCTAGATTCCTCATGCATGTTGTGTCCCTGAGTTTTTTTACTGTAAGGACCTAGTCTCTTGGTGTGCCAATAAATTTATTACTGAGAAAATAATTATTCCACTACGAGACTGCTCTTCTGTTTCTTTGTGACCTCAGGTCTTCCTCCAGATGCTAAAGTTGTCAGAGCCAACATTGACATTCAGAGGGGAAGATTGCAAATAGTTCCTAGCATAGCATAATAACAGGTTGGACCTCTTGCACCATTTTTTGGAAAACCCGCTTCTATTTCTTGAAGATATTACAATTATGTAGGTTAGTTCATTTAGAAATCCATCCAGTGAAATTGCCTAGTTGTTTACAAGAATAAAGGGACAAGAGTCCACAACTACTGTTTCCCGGATGTCTCTTTATATTTTGTATTTCACAGTCAACGAGCAAGCCATTTTTGATTGGGCAGGTTAATTTCCCATGAAATTTGTTCCCAATTGTCAAGCTACAAAAGGGAAAAGAAATTTTATATGTTGTCCTATTTATTTTTTGCAATAACGCATTCCTGTTGGTTTCCACAACTGTCTTTGTCCAAGAATGTCAATCGTGAATTCCACCCAGTAACGTTCGGGTACCATGCCTTGTGGTAGCACAAGGATTCCCATTCTTTTTATGAGGTTTTTAATGGCTTCGTGTCTGTTTTCAAAGTTCTGTTGTTAGGAGAAGATGTTCCCCGCATATCTGAACAAACAACTAGTTTTTTGGACAAGAAGGGGACACTTGAACATTTGGATAATTACACTGTCATAAGAATTTTTGGCTCCATGAAATAGTCTACTCTCCTTCCATGTCACATTACAAACATAATGTTTGTTGCAGAAGTAGCACGTCAATACAACTATTGGTTCCATCTGTTCCAAAGGAAGAAAAAAAAACAGTTCATTCCTCTCGCTTGGAAAGTAGGGGAGTTCGTGTTGAAAAACGTCAACAAAATTGAGGATTTTGTAGAACATTCTACCATTTTCAACCTGAGATATGCTGAAATCATAAGAGGGTTCGACCCCTATAATATTTTTCAACAACATTTACAAACACTTGGCCTCGATGATTCTTTTTTAAAAAAACACCTGTCCAAAAATAGAGACAGTATCGACAACAGTCCTGCCTATGATGTCAGCGATGTAGACATAGTGCAAAGCTACACTAAATTGTACACGTAACAGGGGAAAGGCCTCGTTGACAAGAGTGTTTAATCCACAAATACCACTCCAAAAATTATGACATCCTAGAGCATCGCTCCAATGACCTACCATATCAACAAATAAACTTAGAGTTCTTCAAACGAATGAGGAGATAACAACCCTCCTCACTCTAAAATATATAGTTCTCATAAGCTTCTAGTAGAGAAGAAGAGAAAAAAATGTGGGGCAAGCAGAAGAGCCGGAAATTCAGAGTGCTAACATGGAACTTGACAATGATCTGGATAGCATGATATGATTCCTTGATCAACCTAGAGAATCCATCCACCATAGCCATCCAATGGACATATCCGTTACCGAAAATTTTGACGAAGATGAATCCTTTGTCTTCCAAAGAGATACTTTTGATAGCTAGTCCAAAAAATTGATAATTGAGAAAAAAAATGTTAAAAATAAGAAAGGAAAATCTCGTTCAGAGGTTGACCTTGCCAACATGCGATCGTCCCAAATATATCAACTTAACACTACGAGCGAAGAAGCACTTCATGATTCCATTGGAGGAATCGAGGCCGAGAATGCCTTACTGAAGGACTGGGTCAAGGAATTGGAAGACGGTTTCATTCCTATGCCATTTCTTGTTAATCCTTTGGCAATAACCATGCCTGGCACCCCTACAGCCAACATAAAAGAATGCTCCACCATGCTCGCATCCTGTAAAGGATATGTGGAGAATAATATAAAAAAAAGAATGGAACTGGTTACTGAAGCATGGAAAATATCACAAACCATCACTTCCCTTGGAAACAGGGCACATAGTTTGCTCGAGCATTTGTAGGCCGAGCTAAAATATGAAAAAAAATTACTTTTAAAAATGGTCATTCCTTTTGGCAAGATTGTCAACAATATGACAGAAACAAAAAGAAGAGAAGAATATCTTCAATCCAAAAACTAGATCGGTCAATTGAATGCATGTTGGAAAGGAAAAAATGAAGAACCTACATCTCATTGTTCAGTCATGTGAACAAGCCATGTCAAACAAAGATAAATTATTCACAAGGCTGTCAAATATAGATTTAGTCAGGAAAACCAACGACTTCCAAGACCGCGACTTAATTGCAAACTCCTTTCCTTTAACCAGGAAAGAGTTCAATAAATAGGTTGCTATGTTTAAGGCCTTGTCTCTGGAAAATTTTTATAGCATCCTTCAATTTGATCAAGCTCACATCGACAACTAGCTAGTCAAATATGCAGTACAGAACGGGGAAATTCATCAGGCTCTCTCTAATCTTTCATTCAACTTCCGAGAATTAGAAAGCGATATTTTCAACACAAAAATCTGGAATGAGATCAACGTCGCCCCAATGATAAGCTACATTGAAGAATGGCTCGAAAGGAAATTGAAACAGGCTGTCGACGAAAGGCAACGGGAAGTTGCCAACATTCTAGCAGCGGTCAAGGACATCCTTGAAACCACAGTCATCGACGACATCAATAAAATGACAACTGCAAGAAAATAGCCAAAGGGCTCATATGTACCCTCATTGTAAAAATATTGATTGTGTCCTTTGTTTATCAACCCAGTTATTCTAGTTTCTTAAATAGAGATGTACACACAAACACTTGTACCTTTCCATTTATTTTTTTTGCAGGTATTGCACTCTATCTTCTTTCCACAATCCTGTTTCTTGTACATATTTCTCTAATGGTCCGCGGGAGCCCCAATCCCAGTCTACATGACAAACACATTGAAATTCTGGTTTATATGTAACAAACTTTGATTTTTTTGTATATTTCAAAATTTCCAGCAGTATGTAACCAACTTTTATTTTTTGACATATTTCAAATAAAAATGTTTTTTTATCTCCTTTTAAATTTATGTTTTCATACATTCTTATCTTTCACCAGTCTGTATGACAAATGCATTTCATTTTTTATATGTTATAGACTTTTGTTTTTTTATATATTTCAAAACAAATGGTGCTCTACAATGCAAGAGTCATCTACAAATACATTTAAATTTTTATATTTCTTATCTCCTTTTAATTTTATGTCTTCATATATTTTTATCTTTCACCAGTCCATATGGAAAATGCATTAAATTTCCAAATTAATTCTTCCACTTTCAACAAATTTGTAGTTTGTTATATAATTTCAAAAAATATATGTTTGGTATATACTTTCAAAAACTAGATGGCGTTCTTCCTTCCAAGCATCATTTTATTTTTCCCTATAGTCTGTGATCTGTGATATACATTTTTCACCAAACACTTTGTTTCATTTACAGTTCGACCCCATTTTTCACAATTTGCTTTCTAACCTTGTTGGTTGGGACTGTGCTGCCACACAACCTTGTTTTATGTTATTATTGGTATTTCACTATCATAACAATTGGTTGTGTAACTTGGAATTGATAACACATTTATATTCATTGTATCGGAGAAAAGGTTGTGTAACTTGGCATTGATATTCATGTTACTGAAGAGAATACCGATGAGTATGGATATGTGAGATTTATTCCAAAGTGAAAATTTGTTGGAGAAGACATGAAGGAGAGTAGATCTGTCGCTATGAAGAAGAGAAAACTTGTGAGTGAGTTTTAGTGGAAGGGTGTGCTACGAGGAGAAGCCAATGTAGAAGGTTCCAAATGGTCTATGAAGGAGTGAGCTACCACGCTAAGAGAAGAGGCTCAAGTGGGGTCAAAGATGAGAGTGGCACCGTTGCTGCCAGATCGCTCGGGTACCAATGAGAGAAGGAGGACCTTTTGAAGTCAATATAGGTCTATATGGTTGTGTATGTTTTCTATAGCCTATTTCAGGTGAGCTAACATGCTCTATTCAAATGCTTCCATCGTCGACGAATTCACAAATGCATTCAAATTCCAACTTGAGAAGAGTGGGGACTAGATGAAGTTGAAGGCAACGTCTATCAACAACAAAAAACCCAAACTCAATTGTGTCATGGTCATGGTGGAGGGGGGTGCAATTGCTTCCAACCTCGACCAATGAAGTCAATAGGACTGTCAGAGAGGCTATGATGAAAGGGAAATGATGTTCAAGATTTTTTCAAGAATAACATGAATGTGATCTCTACAATGGTGTGATTGATGTTGTGTTGGATCTGTGTTCTTAGAAAGCATGAAAAAAAAATCTTCTAAGTCGATTGTCTCACAAGAAAAGCTGTTGCAATAGCCCTTTGCTAAGTAGGAGCATATTTGAACTCTCTTTGGTATCATATTCATTAGCAGGAGTGTTTCACAATAGGGTGGAGTCTTGAGGATCCGATCGAGCTCCAAAACAAATTGTTAATTGGAAGAATTAAGTTCACACAAACAGTTTGTATATTAATATCATGAACACAACCAATACACATATATAAGCTGGATTCAGATCCAACTAATTCCACTCTTGGAGGGAGAGGTTGAGAGAATCTCTTAACATCCTCCAACAAACCCAATCCAATACCTAGACTCTAGTATGTAGAATTTAATGTGAGCATTATCTCTAACACCCCCCTTTAATGCTTACATTACAAAAAATATCAAATATCAAACTACAATAATTCTTTGTCAGATTGCTCTTCATCAACACTTAAACCCACTCTGCAATCTTACGGTTTCCGATCTTTTCTTCTCCACACTTTCGAGCTTCCCACTTGACTCATTTAAAGTACAAACACTTCTGACCATCTTTGATGTACTTGTAGAACTGACTCTTTTTGACCTCCTGAAGGACAATATCGACACTAAACCATTTTATGGATACACTTTCATCTATGAAATTCCCCCGAAGATAAAATTTAAACAATTATATAGAACAATGATTTGGATAAGAAATGTTTTCAATAGTCAGTTTTAGAACTTGACCTTACATAAAAATAACCTGTAACTAATGCTCCTGAAGCACGACAGGTCACGTCAATATAAACCTTAGTTGTGGCGCTGCATTATAACACTATATTGAAAAATTACAACTTGACTAGCACACCACACATATATAATAACATTAAACACACCACTCTCATTTTTAGAATAGTTTGAGAGATGACCCTCTTGATTCTTCATCACTTTTTGTTTCTGATAAGTCATCCAAGTTGGCAATGTTTGCAATTTCTTTTCCACTTAGAATATCTCTAGCACGCGATCTACAGTTCCAGGCTATATGTCCATTCTTGTGACAGTAGAAGCATTCTGTTGAACCCTTGGTTTTTCTCATCTTACCTTTTGAGTACAATGCAATTTCATGATGAACATTTGTGTTCTCTGGATTCATCCTTTTGTCTTCAGCTAAAAGTGATGCTACCATTTCTTCTAAGGACTGAGAAGACAATTGACTTAATGCAAAAATAATATTTTCATATTTATAAGATAGACTATTTAGCAGAATTTCTTTAGAATCTTCTGCCTCTACCTTGTTACCAACATCAACTAATTTCCTTAAAAGTGACATTAAAGAATTTATATGATTGGATAGCGGTATCTCATCTTACATTTTAAGGCTAAAGAGTTGCATTCTAAGAGAGAATTTTGAGTTTAAATCCTTTTCTCCAAATAGTTTACTTAATTGCTCCCAAATATCTTTAGATGATTTACCTAAATAAACTAAATGAAATTGAGTGTCTGAAATAACCAATCCAATAATAGCCTTGGCCCTGTCTTCTCTCTTTTCCCATTAACTTAATCTCTTGGCATCTGTAGGTGATTTTTCTGTCCCTTTTACTAAATTCCACAATCCCTTATTCATCAAATGCATTTGTACTTTGACTTTCCATGTATAAAAATTGATGCCATTAAATTTCTCAATTTCAATAGATGACTCCATATTACCTCTTGCTGTAGCGTCTCACTCTTTCCTCTGACCGATCAATGTGTATTCTCTCCTCCGTGTATATATCAACTCCTCCACACACAATATGGTAGCGTTCCTCAAAAATTTCAACCAGCGATTCCCTCCACGGAAATGAAACAACGATAATAATCCAAGAATGGATGGAACTTCTTCCTGTCGAGCTGTTATTTCTCTGACACGGACAATCAATAAAGTTCACAGCCTTATGTCTCTCGCCTACACAATAGATGGTCTCGTTCTGCCTTACACCTTAACCGATGGCTCTACCAGGAGTCGATAGTCAATCTGAAATATACTCTTGATATCTTCGAACAACTCATCGAGCACTCAATCAGATAGTCTTCACAAAGCTGGCAACAATAATGGCTCCACAGATCTACCTCTAGAACTCAGCTAGTCATTTGTGATCCTCAACTCTAATACCAAATTTTGATAAACTGTCAGTCTATTTTATTTTTATTCTTTTAACGCAGACTTTGACAATAAGTCTGCTTCTTTATTATGTTCAGGCTAAATGTGCTTGAAATTAATATCTTTAAAATTATTTGCCAGTTCCTTTATTTTTAATTTCCGGCCTTCTATATTCAGTACTTGTAGCTGAACCTTTTGATTTAACTTTCGAATCCAAACAAGCCACTTGACCAAAGAGACCTTTGCATCAGTCCTTTGTTTTTATCATTTTGCAGCGAGTGGGTCATTTCAAGTTTAATGCCATTAAAATTTGATTATAATGGCTAATTGCAAAACCAAAAACTGTACAAAAAAGGCAATAAATATTTAATTGCACCACAAATCTTGGCTGATCTCTGGTGAAATTAAAAATAAAAAACAGTTGCCAAAAATTAAGCACCATACATTCAACCGATCAAGAATGAAGATCAGATTTTAATTCCTAATTATGTCATAATTTTGAATATGAGCTTGCAGACATTACTCTTCTGCTCCTTTTCCTTGATTGTCTCAAGTTTCGGTTTCCAACATTGCCCTCTGCACTTCACCAACTGAGCATACTCTTTCCGTAAATGAGGGGTATTGCAGAGCCTACCGGGTTCATCGTCTGCAGAATCCCCGCCCACTGAATGGTTGCGTTCATCATCGTTAAGCCTTATGTCTTCCATAAGCTTTGAAATAAACTCCGGGCAGACTCTGATCCGAAGGCCTGCACGGACGTCGCTTTTCTGTATCTCAAACGGCTGACAGAAAACAGAAGCACGCTCGATACTGCGAAGCGGAGCTGAGAGGCGAGCAGTGGAAGTAGGTGAAGCTTTTGGGGGAGGCGGCGGCGATATTAAGGAAGCCAACGATAGGAGAGATAAGGGAGACTGAAAGAAATGTTGGGGTAGAAGGAAGTACTTGTTGCCCACTTTCAGTTGCTCATTTGGAGAAAGAGTGGGCGTCTTCTGCCCGATGTAGAATGAATCGGAATGACAGACTAAACATTCAGGGAATTCTTGAATGATCTCGGCGGCGCAGACGGGTTTATGAAAAAATTGAAGGGTGCCATCTGAGCGAACCAGCTGGATGGTTTCCTCCTTGTCCTTCATGCCCACTCCAACGCAAGAGCCCATAATTTCACTTTTTCCTTATTATCGATAACCAGAGTAAAGCGTGAATAAACCAAGAAGGAACGCATGAATAAATAATCTGTAAACAATGGAGAGACCTGGATTAGATATAAAATAATAAAGCAAGCAGCCTCGTCCTTTGACCAGGTACGTTCTGTGATTCGCCGGTGCCAAAACTTTCGCTGGTCTATTTTCTTCGGGAAGAGCGATAGCGTGGGGTTGAACTTTACGTAGAATTGTTCTTTTCGTTGAATTTTGAATGCAAAATAGCATTTTAATGTGTATCATGCTATTTTATTATAGATTTGCCCCTTGTTTTCATCACAAAAGCTCGGTCGGCGTGGAATGGTTATGGATGTAGAAAGCGTGATGTTATTCAATTGAAAATCTTTTCAAACGAGTTGATGGCTTTGTAGAGGGTTAGGTGTTAGAAAAGTATTTACAAAATGTAGCTGGCCTTAGTAATTGAAAATATTGCACATTCATAAAAACAAGGCACGCCTTAGTTAATTGAAAAGAAACACCTATCACATTCATAAAAACCATGCATGCTTTAGTTAATTGAAAAGTCAGCCACATTTCATAGTAGACATATTATTAATCACCTAGACGTGGTAATCAGTGGGACAACAAAGTAATTTCTTAATGTGATTAAGTAAATGTTAAAAAGTAAACACAAAAATGTATGTCTTTATAAAAGAGAGGAGGTTAATGGTTGAAATCACATCCCTTAATTTGGTGTGACGACGAAGAATATTCCATCTATTTTCAATGTTGTCCATTTCCAATAGATATATGCCTCTCGGTGTAAAAATACAATCATTTTATTAAAGATAACAAAATTACAATAGTAAATATAATAAATATTCATTAGTATTTTGGAGTGCATCTAATGAGACTAATACAAAATAGAGTTTATTCCATTCCTTCAACAAAAATCACATGTTTACGTATTCGACATTCTAGTATCTTTACTTAAAAGAAGATTTTTGGATTAAGTTGTTCTACAATGTCGTAATCTAAACTCTAGATATCGAATACAGAACGCTACCAAAATCCATAACTAGTCCAAAAGGAAGCCACTCTTTAGATCATTTTCGACAAGTTCAATATTTCACAAACTTTAATATATAAAGGAGATAAAAACTAGGATTCATGAAAGTGAGAAGTAAGGTGTTTTTGTTGGGATTCAATGATTTCCCAATTTCTTTTTTATAACTCCAGTGCTTCCTTGGACAACATGTCAACTTCAAGATTTTGTTCATTATATACATGAGAAAAATAAATGTGAGAGAAAATTGATTGCAAACTCTTGATATCTTGAAATAGAGGTTGCAGTAAGTAATTCCAAGGGATATAATCCCCTTTCATCCATTGTATAACTAAGAGAAAATCACCCAGTATTTGTAAATGTGTGACTTCTTTTTCAAAAGTAAGAATAAGGACCATCTTGAGTGCCAAGCATTCACTTAAATTATTTGTGTCTTGGCTAATCCCAACTCTGAATGAGAGAGAGAGATTTTGTGAGAGGAAAATGATACTTCTAGAACCCCCCTTGACGGATTTCGTTGAGAGCGTCCATCAAAAAATGCCCGGGGAAAGGCTCCATTTATGTGGCATGTTGATACTCGCGTGTGAGGAGTAGAAGAGAGTTGAGGAAAGGAACTAATAATGATAAGACTTCAAGTAGCACATTTTAGGGGAAAGGTGTCCTTTCCTTCAAAATGCTTGGCAATTTAGGCCTATCAAATTCCCTCGACTAGTGTAAGGGGAATGGATTTGAAGGATTTAGTGGCCATATTCTCATACCAATTTTTTAAAGATTCTTCTATGGAAACACCTTCATGGGGATTATTGAGACTAGTTAGTCCTAAAATTTTAAATGTATTTATAAATTATATAAATATGATTTAAGGTTGATGTTATTAGGTATTTAGTTAAAAAAATTTTAATGTTGTTGGGTATTTAGTAGTGATCCTTTCATTAGAAATGTTATGAATACTCTATTTACAAAAAATGTCATAGGTATTTGGCAAATTCATTTTGATAGTTTTGTGGGTGAAGATTTATTAGAAATGCCATGGTATTTAGGTAGTTCTTTTTTATTATGGATATTTAGCTAGTTAACTAGGTCAAGGTTTCCCTTTGGGTGAAAAGAACTATTTTACACTAATTAATAGAGTAGAATTCCATTCACGAATATGAAAACACATCTCTTAAACTTTCCCACCAATTTTGTGAAAATAATAATAAATCTAATAAACTTATTAACAAAGGCATTACTCTTAAACCATCCAAAACTTTTCATCTATTTAAACAAACATGTATAAGGCACCATCAAAGCTTGTGTTACAAAGTTTTTGGTAACCCTACAAAATCTCTCAATCTATAAATCTTATGAATTTTCTAAAGGGGCATCACTCCTCAGTCATCCAAAACTTTTCATCTATTTAATAGAACATGTGCAAATAAGTTCTCAAAATCAATGTTTCAAAATTTTGGTATGTTTCCAATCCCACATTTAAGTATGTTTCAAAATTTTGGTATGTTGGCATCACTCGATTTCATGCTTCTTACAACCAAGCACAACCAGTTGAAGATAAGTTTTTAGATCAATGAAGAATTCAACAAAAATCATCCTTTTGCAATGCTTACAGATATGCACCTTCAAAGCTTACACCGCCTACTACTATAAGGTCATCATATTTTTCACAATCTTCTTCCTCTTATTCTTCTTCTACTAAGTTTTGTTAGTATTGTAAGAAACAAGGACATGATTAGTCTAAATGTTTCAAATTGAAGAAGAAAAGTTTGATTGTAGAATCTCCTCATGAGAAAAATGATGATGCACGGTGCACCCATTGAGGTTTATGGTGAAGACATGATTTATGAAGATTAAAAGGGACTCAATAAATTCAGCTTGCCACAAAACTCCAGTCCATCTAAAGCCTGAGATAATTTATTCATCACATGTGCACATCCCTCCCATAATTTCTCCATTGCTTGTATCCTCAACAATGGATCGTGAGAGAGTTTGATTGTAAAACTCATCATTGATAAAATACACTTTCTAGTATACCCTCATCCTAATTCTTATGCACTTCGATGGAAGGATCATAGTTCATCTTCTCATATCACACACACATGCACTATCTCATTTTATTTTGACCTAACTTTGTCAATAAAATCATGTGTTTTGTGACTGATATGGATCATTGTAGTATGTTTCTTGATCAACCTTATCAATATGATCGAAAGGCGCAATATGATGCATTAAAAAACACTTACCCACTACATAAAGAGAACACCGTGTGTCTTATCCATGGAACACTGGCAATAACACATCAGGTTGATCTTATAGTGAAGGAGAATTCTTTAACATTTATAGAACAACCCTATCCACAACATCACTATGTTCTAGGTTTTCATCCCTGGGTTCATTCAACAGGTTTAGAGGACTCTTGTACACCTCTTCCTTCAACATTTTCTTTGCTTTATCATTTCCCTTAGTTGCATGGATACATCGCCTTAGGAGGACAATCTACAAACTCTAAAGTTTCTCACATGTTACAAAGTTCCCTCCTTTCCTAGAAGTATAGATTTGGTTTTAGGATATTTAGACACTTAGGAGTTAGTTAAGATCTACTTGGTCTAATATGTCGTTAGGTAAAAGTTTGTTTCTTAGTGTGTTTCTTTAGTATGCATTAGTATGCATTTGTAGTTAGGAAATCCGACGGTCACGATATGTTTCTAACATAAAGTGATTTGACGATTCACACTCTCTTTGATCTTAACGACCATTGCTCCATGGATTAACACCAGATTGGTCCATGATCTCTATTTAAAGAGCATGGAGGGTCATTTTCCGATGATCGATTGCGAGAAAATCTCTTGTAAAATCTCTCTATAATCTTTTTCTTTGCATTAATAAACTGCTCCAAGTGGCCGCATTCTCTAGAGCTGTGGATGTTTCTACGTAGGAGTTTTACCATGTGAAAACATCAATGTGTTGATCTTTGATCTGGTTATGTGAGTGGTTACTGAAGGTGTTTGTCCTCTGTTGGAATACCTATGTTGTTGAACATGGTATCAAAGCCTGTTTGAAGACCTTCTCCTCTTGTAGATCGAAATCGTGAAGCCGAGTTGCCTCTTCTCCATTTTCTGGCATTTTCATACATTCCTGGGATGAGAGGACTATTTCATTGTGTCCGGAGCACTCGTTTAATTTAGGAACACTTTTTGTTTCAGTCGAAAGGGTTTCCGTTTGCCCAAGATACGACCATTACAATCAGATCCGAAGGTATAAAGCTCGGATAAGCATTTTTTAAATTTCTACAAAGTTTTATTTTGATTTTGATTTTATTTCGGTTTGTATTTTTTATTTCCAGGTTTCTACTCATTTAGATCTATGTATGCTCTTTTCCCCGTTCCCTGTGCGATCTCGACAAATCAGAAACAGATAGGAAAATGTCCATCTTCCGGGTAAGCGAACCGAGATCTAACCCTTGTTGTCATCGAGAAGCGGAATTTTTTTCTTGTGTGAAAAGAGGTTTTTTTAGCATGCTCTCCAAGGCCGTCTTCAACAACAACAACAACAACAACAACAATCCTCCTTCTGAACATTACAATACGTTTTGTTAGACCATTTGGTTAAAACTTGTCTTATTAAGTAAGAGGTCTCGAGTTCAAGTCTCTCTTTTGTTACTTTTTTTGAAAAAGTTCATGCTAAAAATTGTAAAGTGCATTTCACTTCAAGTATAAAAGTGAATCACTATAAGTAGCTTTATATTTTATTTTAGAGTTATTTATTTTACATGCAACTTTTCTGTTATAAGGTAACTTCATTGTAAAAGTGATCCCCACTTCTCTTTATAAAAGTGGGTCACTTCATAAAGTAGCTTACATTATCACGTGGTTATTTGGTTACCGTTTATGCCTTTTTTTTAAAAGGGCATAACTCTCACATCGGAAGTCCATTTTTAGTGTCGTTTTTCTTAAAACCACATAACTTTTCGAGATCTTTCCATCTAGATCATTATTTTTCAGTTTTTAAATCCACAATATCTGGATATTTAATATGGATTCTACAAGTAATGTCTTGCTTACCAACAATAACTACTTCCAATGGAAATCCCATATGGAAGATTTATTAAGAAGTAAAGACATGTACCATATTACCTTGGGAAAGGAAACAACACCCACTGATGATGATAAGAAAGTCAAATGGGATACTAGGAATGATGAAGCATGTGAACTAATCGAAATGTCCATCTCTCCTGATTTAAGGTACCACCTTCAAGGAATTGATGACCCCGAAGAAGCTTGGAACACGATTGAATCTGTGTTTGGTAAACTCAATATTATTTGAGCACAATAGTTAGAAAATCAAATATTGACCTTGAGTCCAAGTGATTTTTCTTGCCTTGGAGACTATTTATCTAAGTTTAAAACACTCATAATTTTATGTGAAGAATGTAAGATAAAAACGGAGGAAGAGCGTTGCATATATCTTATTCTTTCTAAGCTAGGTAGTGAATATTCTATGTTTGTATCTACCTTTTATGCCATGAAAGAGGCTCTAGGGAAATCTTATGTAAAACCCACTCTTGAGTCCTTTTGTGCTTCTTTGATTAGAGAGGAAGATAAGCTTGTATAACTTGGACTGATCAACACTGTAGGTACCTCCAACAAAGCCTTAGTTGCCCAACAGAAAGATAAACCCAAGTATCCCAAGAAGAAACATCCTCGATACAACATCAAACAACCTAAGGGTCCCAAACCTGCTCAGACATCTTCAGATCCTAATTGTGATAAAGGAGCAAAATATAAAAGTAAGAATACTAACAGACAATGCAAGTTTTGTGATAAAGATGGCCATGATGAGTCCAAATGTTTGAAGAAGATGGAAGCCTTAGAAGGAGCGATGAAGCAGCGCAACATCAATATTGATTCTTCTTCTTCTTCTTCTTTTCATGGACATGCACTTTTTGCTTCTGGTTTTTCCTTCAATACACCTTCTACTACTACTTCTTCTTCTGATGAGTGGCTTATTGATTCAGGAGCATCTTATCATATGGCTAAGGATAAAGCCATATTTTCTTCTCTAAATGAATGTAACACCAAGAAAATATTCGTTGGTGATGATAGATCTCTAAGTGTTGTAGCATCTGGAACATTTCAGGTAGAAAATGGTCATTTCAATGATGTATTATGTGTTCCAAATATTTCTTATAACCTTCTATCAGTATATCAAGTCACTCATTCAGGTGAAGGTAAAACCGTCGAGTTTTCACCTCACCAAGTTGTAATCAAGGATCTAAAAGATCTTAAGCATGTTATTGCAACTGGAATTGTCGATGATATTACCAGGTTGTACAAGTTTGACAACTTTGGGTCATCAACATTTTCATCAGTTTTTGTTGCTCATAGGGATGAGTTGAGCAAACTTTGGCATGAACGGTTTGGTCATCTAAACTATCGCTCATTGCAGCAACTATGTAATAAAAAGATGGTGACTGGTCTTCCTCTTGTTTCATGTAGAGATGGTGTTTGTACCGGTTGTGTTCTCGGCAAACATCATCGGGACAATTTTGACAAACGTGCCTCTTGGCATGCCTCAGATCCTTTGCAGCTTGTTCACAGGGATTTGTGTGGTCCACTTTCTTCTCCTTCTTTTTCTGAGTGCAAGTATTTCTTAACTTTCATTGATGAATTTTCCAAACATACTTGGGTTTACTTCTTAAAACTCAAGAGTGAAGTTTTCGACAAGTTTTTGGCCTACAAGGCCTTTGTAGAAAAGCAATCTGGACATCAAATTCAAAGGTTAAGAATAAATAATGGAGGTGAATATGTGAACAATAATTTTACAAGCTACTACACTACACAGGGAATCCAAATGCAACACACTGTTCCATATACACCACAACAAAATGGTGTTGCTGAGAGAAAGAACTGCACATTAAAAGAAATGGCTAATTGTATGATGCGGTCTAAGGGATTAAGTCTAAAGTATTGAGCGGAAGCCATCAACTGTGAAAATTACATAGTAAATCGCACTCCCACAAAGGCTCTTAAAAATATAACACAGGAAGAAGCTTGGACTAAAATTAAACTAGATGTAAGTCACTTCCGTGTATTTGGCAGTATAGCATGGGCTCATATTCCTGATGAGAAAAGGAAAGCATTGCAGCCTAAAAGTGAGAAGTGTATATTTTTTGGTTATTATGAATATGTCAAAGGTTACAGACCTCTACAATCACATTGTAATGAAATTATTCTTAGAAGAGATGTTAAATTTGATGAAAATCTCTTGGCCTGCGAGCCATCTTCGATGATTGTGCCTTCTTCGGCCTGTGAGCCATCTTTGGTGTTTATGCCTTCTTATGATCTGGTTTCTTCTTTAGATGATGAAAATGAGGATGAAAATCGACCTCCTACTCACACTCCTCTAGATGAGTCCTTCGAACCTAAACCATCACTAGCTCCACCGCTTCCTAGATGGGTTCGTTCAACATGAGAAGCAGTTGGTGATCTTGTCGGTGATCCTTTAGATCAGCATCAAAGACGTTCATAGTTCCAACGATCCTCTTCTCTTTTGGTTCAAGTTTCAGAAACTCGTGATCCAAAGACATTTGCAGAAGCTTCAGGTCATCCAGATTGGGATACAACAATGAATGAAGAGTATTGTTCTTTAAAGGAAAACGATACTTGGGATCTTGTACCTCTTCCAAAAGGAAGAAAAATTGTTAGATGAAAATGGGTCTACAGAACTAAGTATGCATCAGATGGAAGTGTTGAAAGACACAAGGCTCAGTTAATTGCCAAAGGATTTTCCCAAGTTGAAGGAATTGACTATAATGAAACCTTTGCCGCTGTAGAAAAAATGAATTTCATCCACCTTGTTCTTGCTCTTGCTGCCTCACATAAATGGGAGGCCATCAGATGGATGTTAAATCCACCTTCTTGCACGAAGATTTGCAAGAATAAATCTACATGGAACAACCTACTAGCTATGTCCAGAATGACTCTAGCCTTGTTTGTCACCTCAAGAAGTCTCTTTATGGTCTCAAGCAAGCTCCCCGAGCTTGGTATGCCAAAATTGATATCTTTCTTATTTCCACTGGATTCTCTAGATGCGATTATGATCCTAATGTCTATACCAAGAAAGTAGGAAGCCATCTCATAATCCTTGTCCTTTATGTTGATGACCTTATCATTACTAGTAGTGACTCAAAACTTTTAAACCATGTGAAAACCATCCTTAAGAAGAAATTTGAAATGACAAACTTAGGTTTTTTACACTATTTCCTTGGCCTCCAAGTTTTGCAAACCAATGAAGGAATTTTTCTTTCCCAGTCTAAGTATGCTTGTGACCTTATTCATCACTTTCACATGGATGATTGTAAACCAACTCCTTCTCCCTTCCAGTCTGGAGTCAAGATTTCTTCCACCTGTACTTCTCCTGAAGTTGATGCCACCTTGTATCGTCAGTTAGTTTGTAGCCTCTTATACTTGACTCATACCCATCCTGATCTTTCCTTTGTTGTTGGTCTTATTGCCCAATATATGCAAACACCCCATGAAATCCATTGGAAAGCAACTAAAAGGATGCTTCGCTATGTTCATGGTACAATTCAGTTCGGGATACATTACAATTCACAGGGGGCTCCTTTATTGGTTGGTTTCACTGATTCAGATTGGGTCGATGACGCTGATGATTGGAAATCTACTGCAGGTTATGTTTTCATCCTTGGTTCAGGACCTGTCACTTGGGCCTATAAGAAACAATAGGCTATTGCACTTTCTTCAACAGAAGCAGAATACCGAGCAGTGGTAAATGCAAGTCAGGAAGCCCTATGGCTTCAAAAGATCCTTTCAGAGTTTGGATTCCAACACCAGCATCCAACCAACCTTTGGTGTGACAATCAGAGTGCCATCAAGCTTGCCAAAGACTCAGTTCAACATCAGCGTAGAAAACACATCGAGCTACACATGCACTTCATCATAAAACTAATTCATGATCAAGTTATTGAAGTGCTCTTTTTCCCTACAAAAGATCAAGTTGTAGACATTTTCACAAAGTGTCTTACAGAAGTGATGTTTTCCAAACTTCGATCTATGTTAGGAGTTCAGGAAGTTGTCATTAAGGGGGGATAGGCTTTGATGCCTCCTTCCTTCTCCTATTGTGTCACTATTGTAAATCCTTCAATCCTATCCCAAGTTGTTCTTAAGGGGGGATGTTAGGATATTTAGACACATAGGAGTTAGTTAAGATCTACTTGGTCTAATATGTCGTTAGGTAAAAGTGTGTTTCTTTAGTATGCATTAGTATGCATTTATAGCTAGGAAATCCGACAGTCACGATATGTTCCCGACATAGAGTGATCCGGCGATTCATACTCTCCTCAATCTTAACGACCATTGATTCATGGCTTAGCACCCGTTTGGTCCATGATCTCTATTTAAAGAGCATGGAGGGTCAGTTGTCGATGATCGATTGTGAGAATCTCTCTTGTAAAATCTCTCTGTAATCTTTTTTTTTGCATTAATAAACTTCTCCAAGTGGTCGCGTTGGCTGGGGCCGTGGATGTTTCCTCGTATGGGTTTTACCATGTGAAAACATCAGTGTGTTGATCTTTGATCTGGTTATGTGAGTGGTTCCTAAAGGTGTTCGTCATCTGTTGGAATACCTGTGTTGTCGAACATTTGGTAGCCTATTTCCATCGGTTTACAACCTACTTAAACAACATTCACCACTTGAAGCTTCCATTCATGTTCTAAATGATTTTTTTCATGATTTTTTGAATAAGGTTCCACATCAAGCTTGTTGGATTTCTCAACTCCATATGCAACAACATTTTCTCTCTCTCCTGAAAGAATTGAATACCAATGCTTCTATTATTTGGAGGAAGGAGAGAGATTATGGTTCTTAGAATATTCTTATTTCTTAGCATGTGTACTTAGAATATCACATTGTTATTGTTGTAAAAGAGTATTATTTTGGTTTGGAGTGACGAAGCTTTCTTGGTTTCCAATTTTCATAGAGTACTTGAGATCTTATCTCTAAATATCTTTATTATTGTATTGAGTTGTTAGTTTTTAGGATATTGTTGAGATTTTCTCACTTAGTTTGTTCAGTTGATTTTCTTGTTGTAAAGCTATATATATTTGTGTTTCCTTAATGAAAAATTAGAAGATTTGTATTTCACACCTTGTATGTAGAATCACTTATGAATAGGATTTCCCACATCACTTAACATGATCATTCCTTCGGGTCATCGAAGGGGCTAATAGCAAAGTCAATTGTTATCTTTGCTCCTAGTCACTCTCATGACCCAACACAATATTGGTTTCATATTTGAAAATATAAAGTCTAATAACACAATGCTCATATTTAGACCATTTATAAAAAAAAACATTTAATTAGTTTAAAAAATCTTATGGAAAAGGAACAGATATTTTATTTTATTTTTAATACTAATTTCTATGAAATAAAATTTTGATAGGAATGCAAAAATAAATTGCTACAAAGTAATATTTTTACCAAACTTTTTACATAGTTTATGACAATATTTCAATATTATTGCTTAAATATCATTTCATATTATT
>ML782897.1:1172096-1190689 GCA_009831015.1 Picea engelmannii | reverse complement strand
ACTAAGATTTAATTGGTCTATCAAACCTTAAGAGGGTACATGATTACTTGTGATTTTTTAGAATTTTGTTTATGTGCTGGAAAAATATTAAGACAAGCTTTCCAAGATCACCATACTTTTGTTGAGTTAAGAGATTAGGAAGGTTGGTAGTGTGATCAATATTTTGAAAAGTAAAAATTAAAGTAAAAGTTAATTAATTAAATCATTATATTTTTTTATTATTTTTGCTATATTTTTTTATATTTATAAAAAAAAAATGAAAAAAAAAAATATTTTTTTATTAAAATCTTATACGTTTAAAAATAGTGATACAATTTTATCCAAAAATAATGTTATTTCTTAATGATATACTTTTAAAACTGAACGTAAAAGTACCTTTTGTTCTTTAGTCATTTCTTAAAATATATTTTTAAAACTGAAAGTAAAATTACCTTTTTATCAATAATTTTTTGTTGATTTAAATAAATTCATGTAGAAAGGAAGAAATAAAACAAAAAAAACTAGAAAATAAAATATTATAAAATTTTATTGAAAAAAAATAAATAATAATAATTGTATAAAATTCTAAAAAAAAAAATTATTTAAAATTTTAATTTTATTTATAATCTGACAATCATTTCCAATAAAACTAAATTTGATTTTACTTCAATAAATCACCATTACTTTAACAAATTAAAAGATGGGATGGTGAGTATTATAACAATATCATTGTTATTTTTTGAGACTCCATGTCCATGTAACCTTGCCACTTATCTTATAAATAGGTGCCAATTTAGTAGGAATCCAAAATATTGTTTTCACTGTGTGTTTGAATCCACTAGATTTACTTATCTCTATGAAATATTGAACCAAATCAGATATTAGAATTAAAATTATAAGAAGAGCACTTACAACTACAACTAAATAGTAACATAACTCATTATAAATTATACATTACAGGTATATCTAACGCTTTAAAAAACATCCATATAACATAAGAAAGAAGAATATTATTTATAATGAAATATTTCAATATATTTTAAATTCACAAGAAGTTTGAAATCAATTTTAAATTCTTCCAAAACAATCATGGATATTGTTTGTGCTCAAACACTTCAAACATTGTATCCATGCAAGACAAGTAGTCCAACATAATCTCCACTCCCAACAACATCGCATAAATTTATGTGTTATAAATGAGCAATAGTACACGAAGGAGGACCATAGTTCTCAACTAGGACCATATTTCCCATCCACTTTGTGATTTTAAATTCACAAGAAGTTTGAAATCAATTTTAAATTCTTTCAAGACAATCATGGATATTGTTTGTGCTTAAACACTTCAAACATTGTATCCATGCAAGACAAGTAGCCCAACATAAGCACCACTCCCAACAACATCGCATAAATTTCTTTTCTATGTTATAACTGAGCAACAGTACAAGAAGGAAGACCATAGTTCTCAACTAGGACCATATTTCCCATCCACTTTGTGATGATATCCAACATGTATAGATTTTGACCTATGCCTCTCCACTCTTTTTTCAACCAATATCAATCCGTACAATCACTTCGAGGTAGATTTTTTAAATTTCTTTAAACAATATAGCTATTCACTAGCCAATTTACATAACATACTTCTATATTCACTAGCCAATTTACATAACATACTTCTATGTTTGTCTCTTCGGCTTATGTTTGTCTCTTCGAGTTATCCAAAAAAAATAGTTAAATATGTATATAACTTTTCACTTTCCTTCTCGTGACGCGGTCATCAATCCTTAAGGGGGCTTCTCTAAGTTGTTGTTTTCTCTAGTAAAACAATGATGAAACATAGGCAAATGCTTCACGTGTAAATCTTTGATTTTTATACTTTTATCTAATAAATTTTGAAATGAATATGTAATTATTTTTTTATAATATGTTATAATAGACATTAAAGTTTTTATTATTTAAAAATAAATTAAACATAAAAAATAAACATTACAACAATTTATCTAAATTACAATATAAAAAACTAAACATAAAAAATCTTTAATCTTTAATTAATTATAAAAAATTATATTAAACATAATAATATAAAAATAATAATTTATATATTATTATTAAAATAATGTAAACATAATTATATTAATGTTTTTATTATTTAAAAATAATAATTAAACATAAAAAAATAAACATTACAACAATTTATCTAAATTACAATATAAAAAACTAAACATAAAAAATCTTTAATCTTTAATTAATTATAAAAAATTATATTAAATTTAATAAATATTTAATCTATTAATTAACAATATTTTTTTATGAAAATATCAATAAAACCATAATAAAATGTTTATGCAATTCATTTATAAAAGATTTTATAATTAGATTTTAAAAATTATATATAAATTTTATTAGTAAACTATAATATAATATGATGATAATGATGATTAACGTTCACTAAGACTAAATTGGTCTATCGGATCTTAAGAGGGTATGTGACTAATTGTGATTCTTTAAAATTTTGTTTGTATGCTTGAAAAGCATTAAGAGAAGCTTTCCAAGATCACCATACTTTTGTTGAGTTAAGAGGTTAAGAATGTTGGTAGTGTGACAAATATTTTGAAGATGAGATCTAAAGGCTCGACAATCTAAGAAAAGTGATTTTCATCTTCAACCTTCTTAGTGTCACAAAGGTGACACACTCTTTCATCCCATGGCGTTTTAGGAATTGACCAATGCCCAGTTTCACTATGGAGCTCGTGAGAATTTTTTCTTATCTTAGCAATGTTTATATTTTTCTTTACACTTGGAAAAATAGATAGATAATTTTGGTCTTCTAGATTAGGGTTTATTACATCCTTACAATACCTCAATTTTCCTTTTTCCTCTAACTCATTATCACACCACATTTTATCCTTAAATTTTGATTTGACGGTTTTTTTAATAGTATCTTTATTCTACAAAATGTTTTCTTCCATGATTCCCCAATAGTTTAGCCAAGACTCGACATCTTTATTCAATCCTTGCTTGAGTCAATGGTGGTTACGACTCGATTTTGAAGCAATTTTAGGAAGCCTCTTGTATTCCATGTTGTTTAACTTGTTCTTATACATTAGGTATCTATTCATAGTCGTGCTCTCAATGGGGGAGAGGCTCTTTTCTAAGAGTAGGATGGGATATGGCATATTTCTTTTAATTTTGAGATTATAGGTTATAAAATTCTTTTGTATTTGCTCTATCTTTCTCAAGGATTCGTGAGAGATACTGCAACCATAGACTAAACATCGATAAAGAATAGTAGGTGTAACAAGAGTTTCAAAGAGTGGTTTATTCTTATCTCAACTCCAAAGATCAGTTGATTTCAATTGTTTTCAAGCCCATAATAAGCTTTCCATCCCCCAATAATCCTTTTCTCATTGTTATAATTCCAGTTGAGCTTGTGGTGAATATCAATTCCAAGATATTTGTATGAAGTCACTTCCTCCAAGTTGTTGTTGTCATATACGAAGGTATCAAAAGTCATCTTATTGGATTTAATAATCATGACCTTAGTCTTATTAGTATTAACAGTCATACCCCTATTGGAGCAAAAAGCCTTGAGGATTCTTAGTTTGTTTTCAAGATCGTGGGGACTCCTTGACATAAGAACAATATCATCAACATAATGAAGAATATTGATGAATTTACCAGTGAGAGTAGGGCCAACACAACCTTCTTTTTCCAAGCAATCTTCTAACTTGTCAATGTATATGCCAAAAAGGGTAGGGGACAAGGGACAACCTTGTTCGATTCCAATATTGCAGTTAATCTGTTTTGACTAGCCCTCAGTGTTTTTAAACTTAGAAATAACATTCACATACATCCTTATTGCAACAAGTCTCAACTCGAGAGACACTTTTATCTCTTCCAACCTATTCCAAAGGTTTTTCCTAGGAGCCATGTCAAAATATTTTCTAAAGTCAACAAAACAACAAAAAGGATTGGTTTTAGTATTGCAGAACTCCTCTACAATGATCCTAAAGGTAACAATATTGTCCATAACTGAATGATATCTCCTAAACCCGGCCTGGCCTTTATCTCTTTTACTGTGACTTTCTAGCCGAAGGCTAATCTTATTTTCCAAAATAATTCCATAAAGCTTGGCTAAAATCGGGCTAATCATAATGGTCCTATAATTAGAGGGAATGTTTCTATCCCAATTTTCAAAAATAGGAACAATGAGGCTTTGCATCTAGGTTTTAGGGAATCCCTGCTTGAATGCTAAATTGAAGAGCCTGTGTATGTGAGGGAGAAGGATAGGCCCTCCGATTTTAAAAATTTCATCTTGGTAGCCTTCAATGCCCTGAGCTTTCCCATTTCCAAGATGCTTAACCCCAAACTCTATGTCATCTAAAGAAAAAAATTCTTCCTTTGTAGGGACAATAGGAGTGGTGTCCATGGCACTAGGGAACTTGTAAAGACTTTTAAGGTAGGAATTTCAGTCCCTTAAGGGAATCCTATTATTTTTTTTAGTATTGCAGTTTAGAATTTGGCTCCAAAACTTCTTAGGATCCAACTTATATAGTTGTGAAAGTTTCTCTTTCCTTTTATTGATATAGTACCTTTTTTTCTTTTTAATTATGGATTTGTACGTATTGATCTTATCGATTTTTAAGGACTCGTTAGAATCATCCCTAATGGCTTTCCTAGCAATTTTACATTCTTCATAATACCAAGGATTGTTCATTCTATTATTCTTTTTATAGGACACCTTGAAAGAGAAATTATTAATAGAAGTGGAAAGGGTAGTTGTAAAATTATGATAGAGTTCTTCAATGTTGTCCTTATAAGTTAGGAGATTTAATTTGCTATTTAAATCCTTGAAGAAAATGTCAACTTTACTTTTTTCAAAGAACAAATTCCTTTGATTATCAGAATTCTCTTCAATGGTGCTCTTGTGCATGGAAAATTTTAGAGTTAGGGTTAAAGGTTTATGATCAAAGTCGGGAACATGGTCATTTAAAAGGTCAAAAAATGTTATTTGGTTGGAAACAGGGATATCAGATATCACATAATCTATGACACTACTACCTAGCCCATGAATACAAATAATCTTGTTGGAGTTTGGACACTTCATTACTCCATTTATAATTATTAGGTATTGAGAGCTGCAGATCTTAACCAATTCAGTACCAAAAAAATTCTCAATTAGGTCTTGAGAGTTTCTTTTATACCTATTATATAAAACAAGGTCCTAATCTAGCCATAAAGGATTATGATTGCAATCAATAATTAAAAGAGTAGTTTGTTTAGTTGCAGTCCTAGCATTAAAATATCCTAGCTGGAGGATATTAGTTTCATTTTTCAATCTATAAATATCTTGTTCTAAATTATTACAGGGACAATTGAATTTTTCAAACTATAAATATCGTGTTCTAAATTTTGTATATATTATTGCATTTTTTTTTATATTATTGCATTTTTGTTTTGTTTACAACATATGTAGGTCATGATCTTGATGACCTTTGCAATTTACTGGTGGCTGTTTGATTTGGGTAAAAGGGTCAAAGGTGACCATGTGAAAAGGTGTGCAAAGGTCTTCATGTTAAAAATTTCTTGTGGCTGGAACATAGATGGAAGAATGGAATAGGTTTGCAAGACTCCTTCCTGGTACCTTTCATCTAATTTAGAATTCTCATATTTTTATTTTTATTTTGCTTTTTCTATAAGAGTTATTCCAGGGTTTCTTACTAACAATTTCAGGGTTTTCTGTGTTATTTCTACTCATTATTAGGTCATCATGTCTAAACTTCTATCATAAGGTGGGTAGGCCCTATGTTTTAGTTTTGAAATCAAGCTCTAATACCATTTGTAACATCCCATATTTTCACTTTTTCCTTGTTGTCAAGAACCAGAGTAACACATGAATAAACAAAGAAGGAACACAAAATTAGCCTTGCATATAAATAATCTGTAAACCAATGGAGAGACCTGGATTAGATATATCATACTAAAATTGAGCTGTCAAGCAGACTCATCCTTTGACTAGGTACTCTCTGTGATTCGCTGGTGTCAAAAATTCGGGAAGAGCAAGAGCATGGGCTTGACCTTTATGTAGAATTGTTCTTTTCGTCGATTTTTCAATTCAAAATTGCATTTTTTAATGTGTACCCTATAATTTTACTATAGATCTGCCCCTTGTTTTCATCACAAAGGCATAAAACAAGGCTTGGTCGACGTGGAATGGTCATGCATGTAGAAAGCGTGTGTGTTGTTATTGATTTGAAAGTCTTTTCAAACGAGTTGATGGCTTTGATGAGGGTTAGGCACTAGAAAAGTATTCACAAAATTTAATTTAATAATTAAGTAAGGATTAAATCCCACATTAATCAATTACTCTAAACATTAGAAATCTAATCAATTTTATGTCATTACACACATGCAATATGTGATGGATGAGGGAAGTGGGCTCCTAATTAAGTATATCATTCAAAGCACTTTGGGAGATTTTACGGCTTCTTGGGTGCAAAATGTGTAACAAACTTATTGACTAACTTTGGAATTAAAATGTGAGGGAACAAACCCACTTATTTTATTATAAAACAAGGGTTGCATGGCATCTTAGTCCCTGCCAAATAAATTTGTAAATGGAGTGTACTTAGATGGGATCATTGAACTAGTTAGAGTGTCCCACCAATTGTCAATTTACTATAAAACCATTCTCAATTTGCTATAATTATTATTTGTCTTTATTAAAAAAAAATCAAACTCATTATTAAAAGGGAAAGATATATATATATATATTATATAAGTTGTCTATATCATTTTGTTTTTCATCTTTAACTATAATTTTACTAATTTATTTTCATTTAAAAAGAAATTCAAAATTACTATTAAAAGGAAATTACACATATTTCATCATACATAATTATATGTATATCATTTTGTATTAATCTAGTAGGAGTAAACTTTGTATTAATGATAAGAGAAAAACATAAATGCAATAATAATGAAATAAATGGATAGCAATAATGAGAGAACACATGGCATTTTTACTTTTTTTTCTTAATTTTTTATATAAAAGGTAGTAGGTACTTATAACCAAGTTTATTGAAATACAATAATAATGAAATAAATGGATAGTAATAATGAGAGAACACATAACATTTTTACATTTTTTCTTATATTTTTATATAAAAGGTACTAGGTACTTATGACCAAGTTTATTGATTATGTAATTAATTTCAAATATTGAAATACACGAAGGCAACAATAAGACTTGGAATATATCAACCAATGAGAAATAAGAAAAAAAAATATTTTTATTATATCAAAATATATATTTGTTTTATTAAGTTAAACACTACACTACACACATAAATTTAAAATACAATGCAAATTAATGTCAAATCAATAGAAAACTCATTGTTATATTCCCTCAGCAGGGACTAATAACATATTACATGTATGTAATATGTTATAACATAGTAGCAAGCTCGTGGAACCAGGACTAAGTAGAATTTTGGACTAAGTTGTTCTATAATGTCGTAATCTAAACTCTAAATATAGAATACATAAAACTACCAAACTCCATAACAAGTCCAAAAGGAATCCACTCTTCAAATCATTTTCTACAAGTTCAATATTCCATAAACTCCAATATAGAAAGGAAATAAAAACCAAGACTCGTGAAAGTGAGAAGTAAGACCTTTTCTTGCTGGGATTCAATGATTTCTCAATTTCCTTCTTATAGCTCCAAATCCTTCCTTGGACAACTTGTGTGCTTCAGAATTTTGTTTCTTATATACATGAGCAAAATAAATGTGAGAGAAAGCGGATTGTGGGTTCTTGATGTCTTGAAATAAAGGTTGCTATAAGTAATTACATAGGATAGAATCCCCTTTCATCCATTGCATAACTAAGATATAATCACTGAGTATTTGTAAATGTGTGAATTCTTTTTCAAGACTAATAATAAGGACCATCTTGAGTGCCAAGATTTTGCTTAAGTACTTCTAGAACCCCCCCTTATGGATTTCCTTGAAAGCCTTCATAAAAAAATGTCTAGGAAAAGGATTCATTTATGTGGCCTAGTGATATTCGTGTGTGAGGAGGAGTAGAAGAGAGTTGAGGAAAGGCACTAAGAATGTTAGGACTTCAAGTAGCACATTTTAGGGGAAAGTTGTCATTTCCTTCAAAAATCTTGGCATTTTGGGCCAGCCAAATTCCCCAGACTAGTGTAAAATGAAGGGCTTTGAAGGCTTTAGTGGCCATATTATGATACCAATTTTTTAAAGATTCTTTTATGGAGACAACTTCCTGGGGATTATTGAGACTAGTGAGTCCTTCAATTTCAAATGTATTTATAAATTATATAAATTTGATTTAAGGTTGTTGTTATTAGGTATTTAGTTAATTTTTGTAATGTTGTTAATGTTGTTTGGTATTTAGTAATGATATTTTCATTAGAAATGTTATGAATACTCTACTTACCAAAACTTTCATGGGTATTTAGCAAATTCATTTGGATAGTTTTGTGGGTGAAGATTTATTAGAAATGCCATGGTATTTAGATAGTTCCTTTTTATTATGGATATTTAGCTAGTTAACTAGGTGAAGATTTCCCTTTGGGTGAAAAGAAGTATTTTACACTAATTAATATACTAAAATTCCATTCACATTCTTTGTTCTAGTTTTTCATCCCTAAGGTTTCCATTGGGTGAAAAGAACTATTTTACACTAAGGTTTCCCTTTGGGAGGTGAAGGAGTATTATTTAACATTTATAGAACAACCCTATCGACAACATCAATTTGTTCTAGTTTTTCGTCCCCAGGTTCATTCAACGGGTTTAGAGGACTCTTGTACACCTCTTCCTTCAACATTTTCTTTGTTTTCTAATTTCCCTTATTTGCATGGAGACACTGCCTTAGGAGGACAATCTACAAACTCTAAAGTTTCTCACATGTTACAAAGTTCTCTCCTTCTTTAGCAGTATAGATTTGGTAGCCTCTTTTCATTGGTTCACAACCTAGTTAAACATCATTCACCACTTGAAGCTTCCATTCAAGTTCTAAATTATTTTTTTCATAGTTTTTTGAATAAGCTTTCACATCAAGCTTGTTGGATTTATCAACTCCATATGCAACAACATTTTCTCTCTCTCATGAAACAATTGAAGACCAATTCTTCTATTGTTTGGAGGAATCAGAGAGATTATGGTTCTTAGAATATTCTTATTTCTTAGCATGTGTACTTAGAATATCACATTGTTATTGTTGTAAGAGAGTATTATTTTGGTTTGGAGTAATGAAGCTTTCTTGGTTTCCAATTTTCATGGAGTGGTTGAGATCATATCTCTAAATATCTTTATTATTGTATTCAGTTGTTAGTTTTTAGGATATTGTTGAGATTTTCTCTCTTAGTTTGTTGAGCTAATTTTCTTGATGTAAATCTATATATATTTACGTTTCCTTAATAAAATATTAGTCAAAGATTTGTATTTCACACCTTGTTGTATGTAGAATCACTCATGAATAGGATTTCCCACATAACTTAACATGATCATGCCTTTGGGTCATCCAAGGGGCTAGTAGCAAAGTAAATTGTTATCTTTGCTTCTAGTCACTCTCATGACCCAACACAATATTGGTTTGATATTTGAAAATATGGAGTCTAATAACACAATGCTCATATTTAGACCATTTATAAAAGAAACATTTAATTAGTTAAAAAAATATTATCAGAAGGAACACTTTTTTTTTTTTAACACTAATTTCTATGAATTTTTTTTTATTTTTATAGAAATGCAAAAATAAAGTAGTACCAAGTAATATTTTTACCAAGTTTTTTACATAGTTTATGACAATGTTTCAATATTATTGTTTAAGTATCATTTCATATTATTAATTTTTTCAATTATATATATATATATATATATATATATATATATATATATATAACTTAGAATTTTGTATTAGGCATACAATTCTTTTTAATGATATCATAATAATTATACATATCGATTTAGTATATGACACTAAGCTATATTTCAATACATTTTTGTTCATATGACACTACGCTATATATTTATAATACATTTTTGTTCATATGACACTAAGCTATATATTTTGTGGTATATATACAACCCAAAAGTATTGTCTTTCTCCAACAAAGGTAAGGAAAAAAGTATGCATAATGGAGACTATTAATATTTTTTATATTAAAATGAATGAATGAATGTTTTATTATTAATAATGTTTTAATCAAATTATTAAAAATTGAAAGTATTCCATTACTAAAATTATTATGTTTTTAGATTTTGAAAATTTTAAACACTATATATTTAATACATATATTTAATTGTTTGATTATAGATTTTTTTTTTTTTTTAAATAAAAAAAAATGTTTTCCCATACAAAAAATGATTATTTTTCTTTTACTTTATTTTATAAAGATTTTTTTTCTATAAAAATTATCTTTTTTCATACAAAGTAAAGATATATAATTATTATTTGATTACACAATTTTTTTTATTTTTTGGAATATAAAAAAAGTTTTCCCATTTGTAAAATGACTATTTTTCTTTTTTGTATTTTATAAAGACTATTTTTTTCCAAAAACTATTTTTTTTCAATAAAATAACCTCAAAGTAAAAATACATAAATAAAAATACAAGGAAAGAATATTTTTTAGAGACTGTTTTTTTCCTACAATATAAGGCTATTTTTTCCTTACAATAACCTCAAAGTAATGATACATGAAAAGAAGAAAGTGATAGAATTTCAGCATGGAAAATGAAACCATGAAAGTGTGTCATAATTTCTATTAAAATATAGAGATAAATCTCATATTTTAAGTATTTTTTAATTAAAACTTTTAAAATTCATATAGTATAAGAAAACATTATTTTGTAATAAAAATAAAATTTGTAAAAAATTATAGTTTTTTTTTTTAAATTTACATGAAACATTTTATTAGTTTATCAAAATATTATATAAAGAGTTTTTTTTTATTGTTGGCTCTTGGGAAACCAAACCAATAGTAGTCCATATAAATCGTTTAGAGTTTTTCCAGAAATTCTTAAAATTTAGAAAGCTAATACAAAATTTATGATACTTGTAATATGGATCAACATGTATTTCTCGTAGCCCACAGGGGTGTAGATTGATTGGCAAGTGTCATGTAAATGGAAGGAAATATGTAAAAAGAGGTCTCAAGGTCGATTCTCACCCCAATTTACTCGGAGGGTGTGCTTGCGGGCTGTGTGTTCCTCCCTAGGGGTTATAAGGAAACCAACAAGATTCTTCCCCATGTCATGCGAGTACGATACTGCCATTGTTACCGATTCACCTAGTTACAGAAAAAAAAAAAAAAAACATGTATTTCTCGTATGTTGTAATGCATAAAGAAAAACCGAGAGGTACCTACAATTCAAGGAGCGGGAGACTCCATTGAAGTGCACTGGGGATTTTCTTCCAAGAGGTGGCCATGATTATGTTGCACATTGTGAGAAGGGACTGAGACCGCCATAGTGTTGGTGGAGGAAGGAAGGTTAGAGAGAATTTATGGGCATCTTCCCTTGTCTCGAGCATCTATCATATGAAATTTTTAATGTGCTAGTAGAGTTCTATTTTTTCCTAGTACCTCGTTCAGTACACATTAGATTGTCATGTCTTCTACCTATGAGTCCATCCTCATATCATGCTCCACACTGACCTCAACTTTGACCCCATTTAGATATCTTTGGAAACACTAAAGAGTGTTCTCCTAGTAATTAGTTGTCATGTTATAAGCCTCCTTTTGCACCCTTGAGACCGGACTCCCTTTGTTGCCTTGATGAGAAGAGAAAGTTGTGGGGACTCTAGAGCTGTAGAGTTATCCTCTGTCATAACCCTAACAAGGAGACATCATGGCTCGAATGATAGCACCAAGAGCACGATGGTAAATCTGTGTTAGAGGATGAGTTAGCCACCAATCATCATTGAAAATCCTTTGATTCCTAATGAGAGTTGTGCTATCAATTGCTGGAAGAACCTAAGAATATTGAACTTCTATCGAACCTTTTCTTTCCATGGAGTCCATTCTTTGTGAGGCCTTTTTCTCCATTACTAAGATTAAACTTTCCAAGAGAATGTCAAGACTCTGCCTAAGTAAGAAGAGTTATGACCAATTAATTCTTCATCCAGGTGGTTGAGATGTTGGACCCATTGCTATGCATGTCGCCAGTTGTGGGAGATAACCTGGCCAATAATCCTTTCTCTCTCGAGTTTCTTGTTGATCAATAAATGAAGACATAAACTGCCAACTGATATTCCCTCCTAGTTCTCGGGCACTTGCCTTGTTCCTAGAGCCAATTTATTGGCATTAATAACATCCTCATGGATGGGTTCCATGGGGTTTACATCCCCAACACCTCATACAGGGATCCCACTTATTTATTTATCTATATTGATCCCACTTATTTATTTATCTATTTTTTTTAGTTTTAGATATAGATCCTATTTATTTTTTATTTTAGATGTACATCCCACTTATTTTTTATTTTTATTTTAGATGTGTATTTCACTTATTTTTTATTTTTAATTTTAAAATATATTTTTAATTTTAAATTTTTTTTAGACTACCTAAAACACATTTAATATACATTTGTGTTCTCATTATATTTTTTTCCTAATGTTTACATACTTTTTATAATTTTTTAGTTGTGTATTTTTTATGCTACTATTTTGAATATCTTTAGAACTATGGAAAAAATTTGAAGTATAAGTTTTCAAAGGAAATAAAGGAAAAATATTTATGAAATTGAAACTATGAAAATGATATTCTTTGGTTGTGTAGTTTTTATGCTACTAATCTAACTAACTTTGGAACCATGGAAAAAAATGTAAGTATAAGTTTTCAAAGGAAATAAAGAAAAAAAAATCTAAAATTAAAACTATTCGAAAGAGGATTCATTGATGAATCCATTGGCATCAACTTTGCCACATAAAATGAAAGACATGAATACCCCCTGGAAGTTGAAGTTATCCTGATTGAGGACTTAAACCCTTGATTGAGGGCTTAAACCCTTGATCAAGGTTCTTGCAGGTTAATAAAAATAGTTGGATTGAGATAAAGGTATTCATGGATAAATAAAAAGGGACCTCTATGGAACTCTATAGCTTGATCAATGGTTTTCTTAACAAAATCTAACACCTCGATCAAAGGTTTGACATGTTTGTCAGGAATCATCCATTGAGGGTTTATTTAAGATTGTAGAATTATTTAAGTGTTTGATATTGAGATTTTAATAACTAGATTGAAGTCTTAAAATTACTTCAAAGGCAAGCTAAAAAATATGGTGGAGTTAGACTGTCGAAACCCTATAAGTGGTGAGGGTTAAGACAATTTTGGTCCTAAGTTTTTCTAGGGTTGCAGGTGGTTAAGGAAGGCGATGATGTAGTTAGTTGATGATTGAATAGATAAGCAAGAGCTAGTAGGTTTCAACATGGATCCATTGGAGGGTGTAGACATTTGGGTGATGCCAATTTGAACTCAACCCATCACATGTTGTGCCTCATCGAGCTAGAGTAAGGATTTGGGATATTTTCTCTCAACAAGTTTTTTCTCCCCATTGCTTTTCTCGTTATGGGACCGATCTGTCTCTTTCTCTCCTTGTTCATGAGGGTGAAATGTATGATGAAGGACATTTTTTTGGTGTATTTGAATCAACATAGACTACACTGTGGGATTACCCTTTCTCTTATTGGGAGGAAGTGTCACCAACAAAATATTCTTGGAGGTTGGGACTTCAGGATCTAGGGGGATTTGAAGATATCAGTTGGACTCAACACTCTGGCTCTTTTTCTCCTATTAAAACAATCGGTCCCCTCTTTTCATAAGGGGTTAGTTTATATCATTTAGCCTCATTTGTGTTTAGGATTGACTCCTTGTGTATTCTCTACCTCTGGAATCAGTTCCATCTACGCCTCATCTAAAGTCACACCTAAGGCTTTCAGAGGGTTTTATATCATCGGGGTTGGATCTACTTTAAATTAATTAGGTGCAGGCCTCTTCTTCACGAAAGAGGAAAAATAAATGTCTTCATCCCAAGAGTGCTCTGGTAAGGCTCGTCCTAGGTGAGGATGTTATCATGAATTAGGTGTTGGATCTGTCGAATTCAATTATAGTGGGGAATGTTTGAGATAGGAGGCTAGGTGTCAAATCTCTTAACGTTGGGTGACAACACATTGGGTGGGCCACCTAGGGTCTTTTTTGGCGGTGAGGTTTTTGGCTCGAGGTTGGTTTTCTTTTAAGTTTTCAAATCCCGATAATGCTCAATAGGTTCTAAACTCACCTTGGAGCGTGGATTCAAATATTGTCTACCTTAAGCTCTAGTCGATGATTTTTTATGATGGGTCAGAGCGCATGGATGTTGTTCCCATTTGGGTTCAACTACCATGTCTTCCACTAGAGTTTTGGACTAAGGATATTTTCAAATTGACCGAGAACAAATTAGGGTATTTTATTGATGCAGATATGTATCTGGTTGCACAGATATTAATACAGATAAAACTGCGGGAAGGATTGGTGGAGGACTTGGAATTGGTGTCTGGAGGGAAGACCATCAAACAAAGTCTATATTAAGAGGGATTTCCCTTATGATGTCGAAGATTCCATAACCAAGGGCGTATTGTTAGTCAGTGCCCACTTTCCTTCAGAGCTAAGAAATCGAGAGATGGGGTTGCAGACAAGCGAATTATCCTGGATGGTCAGGAAATATGAGTGTCCTCAGTTACAGATAGATTTCTTCACCAAGAGGAGGAACAAAGAGTTCAAGACTAGGTGAATGAGGAGGCTTCCTTAGTCATTCAGATTCCCACTACACAAATCACTTCGACGTTTATGGATACAAGTGGGGGGCAATTTGTCCCTTTATTGGAAATATTCTCAATTGACAATCGATCGCGTCCAAATCTCTCCCCATGGGGTATGTCTTTTATGTCTTCACGGTCAATAAATTTTCTGATAAATTATTTTTCATTTCTTGGAAAAGGTTGGATTGGGCCCTTCCAATCCCTCTATTTGACCCTGGAAATCCAAGACTCTCCTCCGTTTCCAACCCATGCCCAACTACAAACACTTTGTCTATCATAGGTGGCCACAAACCCTCCCTCTCCTGAAATTTATCTTGGGGAGTGAGAGTCATTCATGGACTCAGTGTAAGAAGACATTGTTTACAATATTAGGAATCATCAGGGGATGGGTTCCTTGGGGTTCAGTCTGGTTTTTTTAGAAAAAAACCCTGGGCCGTAAGCTATCTCAAAGAGACGAGGTCAGAGATTCTTTCTCTCCAAACATCAGAATAAATCCTTACAATAGGTGGCAGTAGGTAAAAAACTCTCCATTTTTTGGGTGCTTAGAGTAGAGAATCCCTAGGAAGGAGTTCCTCCATGAAAGTGATATCTCACAATTGTAGGGGTTTACTAGGCCCCACTAATAATGTTTCCTTTAAGAGGATGAATTGCTCTCATGACCTTGACATGCTTCTATTACATGAAACCCTGGGATAAAGTCAAGTTGTGGTCTCTCTTTTTAAATTTATTTTCCCTCTTTGGTCTTTCATAGTGATGGATGCCAAAGGAAGGTGAGGAGGGTTAGAAATTGGATGGAACAAAAATAAGGCCAAGATGCAAAATTCTTGGGCTTTTGAATCAGGCCTAGGTGTTGAGAAAATATGTGTTGATATGGGAAGGTCCTTTACTATCCTAAATATTTATGGGCCATCTCAAGATAGGGTTCCTTAATAGGACTCATTTCTTCAAAAATCTTTTATTACAAAAAACAATGTAATCATCGAGGGGGACCTCAATTTCTCTTTAGGGGTAGCATAGGTATGGGGTGAAAGAGAACGATTGGATCAACTTATAGACTTCTTTAGTCACTCTCTCTAAAAGGTTGGTCTCTTGGATCTTGTCCCTTTAAAACATGTCCATACTTAGCGAAATAAAAGAAAAGGGGATGACATAATATCGAAGATATTGGACCAATTCCTGGTTTATGAAAAATTATGTTACAAACTGAACTCATCAAGAAGTGGATTGGGTGTGGAGGTGAATCAGATCACTGTCCAATTTTCTTTGAAATTTTGGGTGTTCTAGGAAAACCCCCTAGCCCCTTCAAATTTAATCTAGCATGGCTAAGGGAGGAAAGTTTCCAAACACTGGTCAAAATATGTTGGGTTCCTTTTGATCCGAATGGTGGTGTCGTGGTAGGGGTTCATTTTGCCTCAAATTTGAAGAAAGTTAGAAATGAAGTGGTTATATGGGAAACAGAAAAAAGAACTAGGGATGAAAGGGATCTCAAGGAGATTGAGTAAGTACTGTAGGTCATATATGAATTTGATGGTGAAGGATAGTAGTCCTCGGGCTCAAATGAGGCCCTTTTGTCTCTAGAAAAAACAAAAGAGACAACTCTTACTTGATCAGAAGGAATTTTGGAGGCAAAATAACAGGGTTATATGGCTGAAGAGTGGGGATGAAAATACAAAATATTTCCAGGAATTTTCCACTAGGGGGGGAAATCAGGGATACAATATGGAGTCTGACAGGTCCTCAATGAAATAAAGTGTCATATTTTCAGGACATGTCGCGTTTAGGGAAAATTCATTTCCAGAACTTATTCAAAGATCCAATTGAAGTAAATATTGCTGATATAATTTGATTATCGACCCCCTTCCCTCGATTCACAAATGACGAATTGAACAAAGTTTTAATGGAGGAGGTGATTGAAGATGAAATTTATGAAGTTATCCATAGCTTCCAGAAGAACAAAATCCCTGGGCTAGATGGTTGGAATGTAGACTTTTATTTGGGGTTCTATGAAAATTTAGGGAAGGATTTACTAGAAGTGGTTGAAGAATCATGCAAGGAGGGACACCTTGATCTAAAAATGAAGAAGACTTGAAATACTTGAAATTATTTGCAATGTAAATGTTACGTGTTTAAAGAAAAAGGATCACTTTGCAACACATAGTTTTTAAGGATTACTCATGCAAATTACACATAGACAACAACATAATCAATGAACATAAGCACATAAACACAACAATTTGATAAAGGAGTTCACCCCTCTCTTGGGCTACATCTCCTGGTCTAGCTTCCAATGGATCATTATTATTAATTTCTCAAAGTGCTCAAAAACATGTCTTACAATGCTCAAACTGACAAAGCAACTACTGCAATGGCTTCAGAGCATCCAAAAACCCCTGTCTGGGCTCTTTCGACACCTCAATCGGTCGAAAAACGAAGAAGTTAGGCCTCCTGGAAGTCTCCCCCTTCAAGCTTGTTGTCTCTGCATCTACAAATTGCACCCCCCTTAATTGAACCTGGCTCACAAGCATTTTAAAGCGTGAAAACCCAGCACCAGGGCAACCGTGCCAATGGTGCAAACCGTAGAATGGTTAAGGGCGCACCAGCCCCTAAACGCCTAGGCACTTGGGCATATGGCGCATAGGACCACGCGCATGGCAAAAAGGTGGTTAACAATTACAACGGGTTTAACTTCCCCGCGCTCCGGTTAGGGTCACATGGTTAAAGACATACGACCATGGGCTATGTTAAACCCTGCGCGCCAACTGTTACACCCACACACACATATGTTATACCATGATTCTATGCAATGCAATAAGACCACGGGTCGGGGCTAAGCCCTGGCCCGACCCCTCATCGGATATTACATAAGTTTGAATTCAAATATAATCAAACATATATGTATAACAAGAACCAACTTGTGGTCCAATGGTTGGGCTGTCATGCGAAGGCGCTATGTGGTGGTGGAGGTCTGGGGGTCGAACCCCACAGACTCCCACATAAATTTTACATAAAAACATAAACCAAACAACGAGTGACATGTGGTGCCCATGGATTGGGCCATGTGTCCTCATACCATTTGCCACCAAAGGACACGTGTCACTTCCCGATTCGACAACTGCCAACCAATAATTTCTTGCCACATCATCACGTGACACGTCATCATATGGTCTGTACGGACTTGCCATGTTAGACTGTACGGACTGTACGTACTGTACAGTCAGCATCAAAATTTTTGCCTATTTGACTTGACGAACAGATCGCTATATCTCTCGCTCCCAGCGTCCGTTTGAGACAAAACAAGTTGTGTTTGGTTCGCAATGACGAGGTCTACGCACTCGTCCAATTTGAAGCAATTTCGAGCACTTTGAATTTTTGAGCAAAACTTGATCCCCTGATCACACCTCCCCATTGGTAAGCTTTTGGACCTCCAAAAGACTATTTTCAGTCTATGTGAAGATGAGGGTAATGTTCCCTCACCCTTCCAACCTCAATCCACTTGGCCTTGCTTGGATTCGTCCCTTTAAGACCAACTCGCAAATACTCCACATTTCCTCGTTTCGAAGTTCGCATCCTCCTGTCAAGGATGGTGTCTTCCTGCAGTTCTGTTAGATACTCTGGAGAAAAATCATCGATAGAAGGAATCTAAACGTTCTCTCCTTGATCATCGATCAATGGAGGCTCATACAACTTCAAATTCTCAACATTAACAACTGCATACATCTGCATATAAGGAGGCAAATCTAAACGAAAAGCATTGTTACCAATCTTGTCAACAATCTTGAAAGGACCATATC
>ML782897.1:1142996-1159539 GCA_009831015.1 Picea engelmannii | reverse complement strand
ATATAATGCAAGAGTTATATCAATGTAGCATTATCATCCAATATTTGCAGAGTAAATAAACAATGAACAAATGAAAAATCATACACATACACAGTAGACCAGTTTTTTTACGTGGAAACCCAAAGCACGAGAAAACCACATAATGTTTTTTCTTATATGTCTTGAAGAATTACATTCATTGGAACCACCAACTACCTTTTTTTTCTAGTTGCAACTGGAAGGAAGCTCCAACCCCCTAGTTTCTCATGCTACAACCTGAGGGAAGCTCCAACCCCCTAGTTTCTCGAGCTACAACATGAGGGAAGCTCCAAATCCCCAATTCTCTGGCTATAACCAAAAGGAGTATACAACCCCCTATGTTCTCCAGCTACAACTGGAAGGTGGCTACAATCACATGTCCTTTCCCCGTCCAACCACCCTGACGTATAAGTAGAATGATGGAACCATTGTCACACTATCACTCTGAGATATATTGTTGTAAACCTATACCAATCAACCTGAACCAAACAACTTGTACCAATAACCTGAACCATGCATCAACCATGCATCAACATGTACCTCAACCTGTAATCAACTTGTACCATAAACAAGTGCATCAACCATGCACCAACCAGTACCAAACAACCTGTAATCAACTTGTACCATAAACAAGTGCATCAACCATGCACCAACCTGTACCTCAACTTGCAAAAATTCCTTAACTTTAACAACAAGAGACTAGCATTTTCATCAAACTTTACTTTAGTCTCACATGACTAGTTTTGGATAAGTCAACAACCCTAACTTGAAATAATCATATCTATGTACCTGTAATGAATAAAGATTTGAAAATAGTACACAATGTTCTTCAATGTGTTTTATGCAATTCCTCCATGTGTCACTACTTGGAACTCTCAGAAAAGGAGTTATAACAAAAATGACATACCTTGTTGAATTCTGGCTTATTCTAGAAGAATAATTTGTAGAGCATGCCCCACACATGAATATTTATTGTATGGATCTGAAAATATTACACAAATACTATAGAATGTACTCTAACCAACACATTTGTTCTTACTAAATTTGGATCTGCTATGAATAAGTTATGACATTTTTACTCGAAACACATGTTTTAGACTAGTTTTAGGACTAGCCGCAAACCCTATTTTCCACGGAGTGTAACTCCAAAAATACAATGACCCACAAGCTAGAATTTGTACCACGGCTACTTTGATATGTTTCCTCAATGGCCTCCCAATTTCATGGTCTGAATCATTCTAGAAAGAAACGTTATTGTAAAAATGGTGAGATGACATGTAAATAACATACCTTAGAAAGCATCATTAAAAGAATTTATCCTCCCTTAAATTTTTGCCTTTTGTACTTCACCTTCTTTGAAATTTGGCTCAGATATCCTTTGGCTACCTGATTCACCTATAGATATTCAATATACTCAAGTGTGATTAAAATGAGAGAGTCTTTTCTCTTATTTATACTCTCCAAGTAGCTTCCTTAGAAGCATATTCTAGGCCACTTTTTCCACATAACCACTTTTTCCACATAGTCACCTATGTCCAACTTTGCCCAATTTACCACTTTTCCATGTATCCAATAGCCACTTGACCACTTAACCCATTTTCCTCATTTTAGGGTTAACCTTCTTATAACCACTTTCCATAATTAGAAAGTTCTCTATTTACTTTATTATTTAAATAATCCTCCTTGACCTTGTCACTTCACTTTATTATTTAAATAATCCTCTTTGATTTCGTCACTTGAATTTATTATTTAAATAATCCTCTTTGACTTTGCCACTTCACTTTATTATTTAAATAATCCTCTTTGACTTTGTCACTTCACTTTATTATTTAAATAATTTCTTCTTTGCAAGCACTTTGACTTCTTTGACCTTTTGTGGTTTCAAGCCAATCATATGAGGGTCCTTCAACTTCGTAAGGCCAAAACTCTCAAATCATGAGGAGTTATGTGACATTCCACAAACCACCGGAATTAGTATGACATGTACTATCTATCTATAATAGTCTTACCTGCAAATATATCAAAACTCATACTATTATAGATAAAAAAATCTTGGTTCCATTACCCAAACCTTTGTGCTACCAGAATTCGCTACTGGACTTTGTTCAAGGGTTGGCATCAATGATAACCAACCTAATTAATAAATAATATCTCCCTTTGGCATTGATGGCAACACTCTGATGCAATACTGAAATCATATCACTCATTCTCCTCCTGGAACCATGCCCCTGTCCTCTGCATATGATAAATATATCCCCCTTTGTCATCAATGGAAAATGTATCTTTCCATTCAGGGTTGCTCCCCCTAACTGACTCGACTGATCTCCTCTTTATGGTGCTTCCTCGTGTACATCTAAGACATATAATATGAGCATTCAAAAGCATTCATTTTAGAGTAGAAATAACTTTGAGTCTCTGGCAAAGATACTCAAAGGCTTCTCGTGGAAGCGATTTTGTAAAGATGTTTGCCATTTGTTATTTTGTGCGCACATATTCAACTCTGATGTTCTTTTATGTAACTTGTTCTTGTACAAAGTGATACTTGATTGGAATGTGCTTCATCTTGGAGTGCATCATCGGGTTCTTTGAGATATTGATGGTGCTTGTATTATCACAATAGATTGGAATGGGATCATCATACTCAACTTGTATATCTGTTAGAGCTTGTTTCATCCATAGAACCTATGTACAACATGTTGTTGTTGCAATATACTCTGCCTCGACTATATATAAAGATACTAATGATTGTTTCTTACTTAGCCATGATACTAAATACTCACCCAAGTAGAACGTTTCTCCACTGGTGCTTTGTCGGTCATCAATGCAACCTGCCCAATCTGCATCTATGTAGGCAATAAGTGATAGATCATTTCCTTTCTTTTTGGATACCATAATCCAAACCATTTTGTTCCTTTGAGATATCTAAAAATCCTCTTCACCGCTATTACAGGTGAATCCTTTGGTGATGCTTGAAATTGTGCCACCTGTCCAACTGCCTGCATTACATCTGGTCTGGATGCTGTCATATATAGTAGGCTGCCAATCATTGACCTGTATTTCCTCTGATCTGTAGACTTTGAATCATCATCTTTGCTCAACTTGCAACTGGTTTGCATGGGAGTGATAATTGGTTTGCAATATTCCATTCCAAACCTCTTTAGCATTTCTCTGATATACTTGGTTTGAGAAATAAAATTCCTTGGTTTCTTTGACATATTTGAAGACCCTGAAAGAAGGATAATTCTCCAAGTAATGACATTTCAAATTCATTATGCATGTCCTTTGCAAATTTCTGGCTTAACCTCTCATCAGTACTTCCAAAAATAATATCAACATAAACTTCAATTAATAAAATACTATCTTGAGTTACCTTGATGTAGAGGTTGTTGTCTTCACTTCCTTTTCTAAACCCTGCCTACTGTAGATATGTGTCTAGTCTAAATTACCATGCTCTAGGATCCTATTTTAGACAATACAAGTCTTTCTTTAATTTACACACATAATATGCTTTCTATGACAACTGAAATCCTTCTGGTTATTTAATGTAGACTTCTTCTTCAAGTTCCCCATTCAGAAAAGCTGATTTTACATCCATCTGATACACTTTGATATTTTTGGAGCATGCATAAGCTAAAAGAAATCGTCTTACTTTCATTCTGGAAACTGGGGCAAATGTCTCTTCAAAGTCGATTCCTTCAACGTATGCATATCCTTTACATACCAATCTAGCTTTATTCCTTGTAACTTGTCCATCTTCATTCAATTTATTCATATATACCCACTTTTTGTCAATCACATTCTTATCCTTTGGTCTTGGAACCAATTCCTAAGTGTCATTTTTCTCTATTTGATCCAATTATTCATCCATGGCCTTATTCCAAAATTCATCCATATTGGCCTCTTAAAAACATGTTGGTTCAATTGTAGATGAGAGTGCTAGGTGTGTTTATTCTAGTGAATGACTTCTTCTTCTAGTCTCAACTCCTGCATATTTGTTTTCGATAATATGATCTGAAGGATGATTCTTTTGTACTCGTATGTTAGGTGCCTTTGGAGGCACTTACTGAACTTGCTCTTCTTCTTATATTGGATCCTCTTCATCTTCCCCTTCTACTTCTTTTTCATCTTCTTCTTTTTATTCGTAAATTTGTTCTATTGATTCATTTTCTTATTCCTTTAATTCTTCTCTACCTGTTTAATCAATTGTTACATTGATGCTTTCCACAACTTTTCTCAATCTCAGGTTGTAACACTTGTATGATTTCTTTGTACTTGAGTAACCAACAAGTACTCCTTTGTGTACACGAGGGTCAAACTTTCTCATTCTTCCATCTTATCTTTTGATGTAGCATTTTCTTCCAAAAACTCTGAAGTGCTTCACATTTGTTGGTCTTCATTTCCATAGCTTGTAGGGAGTTTTTTCAGTGTTGTTTCTGAGAATTACTTTGTTTTGAATGTGAACTATTGTATGAACTACCTATGTCCAAAATATATCTATCAATTTGGAATCCAATAGTATTGTTCGAGCCATTTCCTGTAATGTTCTGTTCTTTCTTTCAACAACTCAATTTTGTTGAGGTATCCTAGCAACAAATAATTTCCTTTTTATTCCATGCCTATTGCAGTAGTCCATAAATTCCTTTGAAGTGAACTCTCCTCTATTATCATATCTCAAGCATTTGATTTTTTAATCCATTTCATTTTCAACCATTTCCTTGTAGACTTTGAAGTTTTCAAAAGCTTCTGACTTATTCCTGAGAAAACAAACTGCAGTCATTCTTGTATAATCATAAACTAATAACATAAAGTATTTCTCACCTTTTAAACCCTTTGTTGTAGTTGGTCCAACTAGATCAATATGCACAATTTCTAGTGGTCTTATCATTGAATATTCTTTTTATTTAAACTTTGTCTTTGTTTGATTTCCTTGTTGACAATGCATGCATAAAGTGTTGGTTGGTTTCGTGATCTGGTTTTAATTCTCTAACTGCTTCCCTTTTGCTGATTTTGACAAGGTTATCAAAATGTATGTGACCCATTATTCTGTTCCATAGCCAATTTTCATCTTCCTTTCCTAGGAAACACTTTTCATTTCCAATTTCACTTAATACATATATGTTGCTTAAAGTTCTCACAGTTGTTGCAATCAATTTTCCTAAACCTTATTTTCTTATCTCACACTTTTGTGAATCTAAAGTAACTTTCTTAACTTGGTTACACATTTGACTCACACTTAGAAGATTATGTTTCATATCTTCTACTAGTAGAACATTTTCTTCCTTGGTATTTTTATTCCCAATTCTAACTGTGCCTTTTTCAATGATTTTAGTTGAATCATTATTTCCAAATGAGACTGATCCATCTCTTTCCTTTCTTAATGTAAGAAACATGTCTCTATCACCTGTCATGTGTTTTGAACAACCACTTTCAACATACCAACCATGTTTCTTCTGCTTAGCTTGTAGAGCGAGTGTGCATTCTTCATTGCTATACTGATTCTTCTTTCTTATCCATGTTCTTTTATGAGGTTCATGTCTGTGACTGTTTTTGTTATGTTGTTCTCTAGGAGGGAGTGTCATTCTTCAATCTTTGGCCATGTGTTCAAAGTTGTTACATTTGTAGCATTCCACTTCAGTGCTCAAAGATTCAAACCTGTTGTAACTTCTTCTCTATGTTTCACTAGGCCTTCTTGGATAACCCTTTGTGTATGAATTTCAAAGTCGATTATGTTCATGTTGTTATCTCTGCAATTCATAGCTTTATGTCCAAAATTATTACATGCATAACATAAACAAAAAAATATAGTTTGATACCTGGGATTTGAAGATCTTCTGAAAGTAGTTACTCTTATGAATATTTCTTCTTCCCGAGGCCTGTCTGTTTCTGTTGGTCATTGATTCTGAAATATGAATCTTCTCGGTGGAGGAGTGTCCTTGTAATTTTATTTGTAGACCTTTCTATCCCCTTTGATTGCTTATGCATATCTTTTTGGATATGTTTCTTGTTCTGTTGTTTTGGAGCTTGATCCCTTTTTTTGTCTGATTGTATCCTAGTCTAGACTTGTCACGATGAGATTTTTGACAGCTGATAATATCATTCAAAACTTTTGAGTTGTTCTCCATATTTTTATTTTGAATATCCTTTCTTATTTTGACAATTTTTTCTTCCAAATTACCAATGATCACATCTCTTCCTTCTAGCTGTTATTTGAGTTCTTCTTGAATTCTTTTATCTTCTTCAATTTAAACCTTCAAATTTGTGATCATTTGTTCTAGTTCATGAGTGCCTTATTTCTTGTATAGTTTCGCTTGTAGTTTATTGTTTTTATTCTTTTTTTTTTGCTGATAACTTCTATGACACACAACAATTCTTCTCAGTAGTCAACTTCTGCCTCTTCATATTCTTCTTCTGCCCATTTATATTCTTCTTTATCATAGTCTTCTAGTTCCATGAATATAAATGAATCTGTCTCACTGTCATTGACTTCATCTTCATCTGATGATGAGATGTCTTCTTTGGTGCATAATCTTTTCTTGAAAACTTTCTTTGTGGTTATTTTTCCTTTATATGTTTGTTTTCTATTTAAGTAACCTTCATCATTTCTCTTTTTCTTATGAAGACATTTGTTAGAAAAATTACCAATACCATTACAATTAAAACAAATCACAGGAAGCTTACCTCTATACCTGTCGTTGGTTCCCTTGTTCAATCTTCTGACAAAGTTGGTCGCTTCTTCATCATCTTCGGATACGTCACTATTGTTGCTATATTCTTTTTATATTTTCTTTCCCTCTTTTTTTTGACCTTTTGGATGCTTTAAAGGGTGCTTATTTTATATCTGGATTTTCTTGTTCAATTCTCATTTCATATGTTGTGAAGGTTCCATGTAGTTCGTCCATACTTATTGAGTTTTGGTCTGCTCTTTCTTCTAGTGCTGATATATTAGGGTCAAATCTCATAGGAAGAGATATTAGTACCTTTTGAACAATTACATATTCTTTGATTTCTTCTCTCAATCCTAAGATTTCATTTACTGTTTCATCGACTCGTAAAAGGTAAGCTACAATATTCTCATCTTCCTTCATCTTTAGTTGTTCGAACTAACCTCTGTAAGTTTGAAGCTTTACTACTTTGATTTTTGAATCTCCTTCATAAATATTTTTAAGTTTGTCCCAAATCTCTTTAGAGAATTTACAATGTGCAACTTTGGTGAATATTGATTTTCCAAGATCATTCAGAAGTGCATTTGTGGCTTTGGAATTATTCTGACCGAGTTTCACTGCTTTTTTCATTTGTCATAAGAACTTATTCTATTGTGTATCCATCTACAATTGATTTCCAAATTTCAAATCCCCATGCTTGTATATATGTCTTCATCCTTATGCTCCAAAATGCATACTTTTATCCATCAAACTATGGTATTCCATTTTTATACATGTTGTTTCTCTCCATGATCTACCTTTCAGTGGTTAAATTGATTTCTAAAGGAACCTGCTCTGATACCAATTGTTGGATTACTGAGAGGGGGGGTGAATTAGTAATAGAGAAATCCAATCATTTTTAACCATATAATGCAAGTGTTATATCAATGTAGAGGGATAATTTTAGGGGCTAAATTTTGCTCATGGGATAGTTTTCCATGTTTTTTCCAAAAAAGAGATTCGCTATTTTAAAAATGATTTTCCCAAATTCTACAGGATAAAATTATTTTACCTTAAAAATCGCCAAAAGTTTATAAAAACTATATAAAATCCTTAGAAATTTGAATATTTTTACAAAATTTCCGCTAAACATTTATAGTTGGCATATAAAGAATTAGTAAGATTCGCCAAGGTTTCTACAATTTAAAATAAATTTCCATCCTTAAAATCATCCCCGTGTAGCATTATCATCCAATATTTGCAGATTAAATAAACAATGGAAAAATGAACAATCATACACATACACAATACACCAGTGTTTTTACATGGAAACCCAAAGCAGGAGAAAACCACATAATGCTTTTTATTATATGTCTTGAAGAATTACATTTATGGGAAGCACAAACTTCCTGTTTTTTTCCAGCTGCAACTAGAAGGAGGTTGCAACCCTCTAGTTTCTCAGGCTACAACCTCAGGAAAACTCCAAATCCCCAATTCTCTGGCTACAACTAGAAGGAGGCTACAACCCCCTATGTTCTATGGCTACAATCGGAAGGTGTCTACAACCACATATCATTGCCCCATACAACTTCCCTGACATATAAGTAGAATGATGGAACCACTGTCATACTATCACTGTGAGATATACTGTTGTAAATCTATACCAATCAAACTGCACTAAACAACCTGTACCAATAACCTGAACCCTGTATCAACCATGAATGAACCTGTACCACAACCTGTAATCAACATGTACCATAAACAAGTACATCAACCATGCACCAACCTTTACCAAACAACCTATAATCAAATTGTACCATAAACAAGTGCATAAACCATGCACCAACCTGTACCTCAACCTGCAAAACTCCCTTAACTTTAACAACAAGAGACTAGCATTTTCATCAAACTTTAGTTTAGTCTTACATGACTAGTTTTGGATTAGTCAACAACTCTAACTTGAAATAATCATAACTATGTACCTGTAATGAATAAATATCTAAAAATAGTACACAATGTTATTCAGTGTGTTTTATGCAATTCCTCCAGGTGTCACTACCTATAACCTCTTAGAAAAAGAGTTATAGCAAAAATGACATACCTTGTTGAATTTTGTCTTATTCTAGAGAGAGAAATTGTAGAGCATTCCCCACACAAAATATTTGTTGTATGGATCTAAAAATTTTACACAAAATACTACAGACTGTATTCTAACCAACACATTTGATCTTACTGAATTTGGATATGTTATAAAAAATTTATGTCATTTTTACCCGAAACACTTGTTTTAGAATAGTTTCGGGACTAGCCACAAACCTTATTTTCCACGGAGTGTAACTCCAACAATAAAATGACCCAAAAGCTGAAATTCGTACCATAACTACTTGGATATGTTTCCTTAATGGCCTCCCAATTTCACGGCTTGAATCATTCTAGAAAAAACATTATTGCGAAAATGGTGAGATGACTTGTAAATAGCATACCTTAGAAAACACCATCAAAAGAATTTATCCTCCCTTGAATTTCAGCCTTCTTTACTTCACCTTCCATCTGAAATTCGACTTAGATATCCTTTGGTTACCTTAGTCACCTATAGATATTCAATATTCTCAAGTGTGATTCAAATGAAAGAGCCTTGCCTCTTATTTATACTCTCCAAGTATCTTCCTTAGAAGCATCTTCTAGGCCACTTTGTCCACATAGTCACCTATGTCCAACTTTGCCCAATTTTCGATTTGTCCATGTATCCAATAGCCACTTGACCACTTAACCCATTTTCCTCATTTTAGAATTAACATTCTTATAACCACTTTCCATAATTATAAAGTTCTCTATATACTTTATTATTTAAATAATCCTCCTTGACTTTGTCACTTCACTTTATTATTTAAATAATCCTCTTTGATTTTGTCAGTTCACTTTATTATTTAAATAATCCTCTTTGACTTTGTCACTTCACTTTATTATTTAAATAATTTCTTCTTTTCAAGCACTTTGACTTCTTTGACATGTTGTGGTTTCAAGCCAATCATATGAGGATCCTTCAACTTTGTAAGGCCATAACTCTTAAGTTGTGAGGAGTTATGTGACTTTCCACATACCACCGTAAATGGCATGACATGTACTATCCATCCAGAATAGTCTTTACTGCAAATATATCAAAACCCATACCATTATACATCAAACAAACTTGTGTCCATTACCCAAACCTTTGTGCTACCCAAATTCACTACCAGACTTTCTTCAAGGGTTGACATCAATGACAACCAACCCAATTAATCAACAATAACCCCATTGGGCATTGATGGCAACACTTTGATGCAATATTGTAATCATATCACTCATGCTCCCCCTGGAACCATGCTTTCATCTCTATGACTAATGCTCCCACTGGAACCATGCCTCTTTCTTCTTCATTTGATAAATCTCCACCCCTTTGTCATAAATGGAAAATGTATCTTTCCATTTGGGGATGCCCCCCTAACTGACTCATCTGATCTCCCAATATGAATTGTCCTCTTTATGGTTCTTCCTCATGTACATCTAATACATATAAGATAAACATTCAAAATCATTCATTTTGGAGTAGAAATAACTCTGATTCTCTGGCGAAGATACTCAAAGGCTTCTCGTGGAAGCAGTTTTGTAAAGATGTTTTCCACTTATTATTTTGTACCCACATATTCAACTCTGATGTTATTTTCTACAACTTGTTTCCGTAGAAAGTGATACTTGATTGGAATGTGATTCGTCTTGGAGTGCATCACCGGGTTCTTTGAGATACTGATGGTGCTTGTATTATCACAATATATTGGAATGGGCTCATCGTATTCAACCTGTATATGTGTCAGAGTTTGTTTCATCCATAAAACTTGTGTACAACATGTTGTTGCTGCAATATACTATGCCTCTACTGTAGATAAAGATACTAATGATTTTTTCTTGCTTATCCATGATACTAAACACTCACCTAAGTTCCTGTGTCCAAAAGATATCTGTCAATTTGGAATCCATTAGCATTGTTCGAGCCATTTCCTGTACTGTCTTGTTCTTTATTTCAACAACTCCATTTTTTTGAGGTGTCCTAGCAACAGAGAATGGCCTTTTTATTCCATGTCTGCTACAGTAGTCCATAAATTCCTTTGAGGTGAACTCTTTTGAAACCTCCCAATAAAACATTCTTTTTAAACCTCCCAATAAAACATTGGGACGTTTGAAAATATGGTGAGGAGACATATTTTTATGAGTTCCAATGAACTATAAGTACCTTTCAAAAAAATTCTACATTTGAAAATTTTAAAACCCTGCAATGAACTATTGGGAGTATTTGAAAGAAGTGGCATTCAAATGTACTTAAGAAATTATCTGATTGTTGAGATATGTGGTAATATGCAAGAATGCATCTTTAAACCTCAATATTCTAATGGGGGCCCTTTAAATTTTATAAAACTTTAGAGGGAGTTATTGGGGCCCAACAAATTGCGACTTACTGGGTGAAGCAGTTATCTCTGATTTGGTAAGACTTCATCTCAGGAAGAAAATAATAAGACTTGAAAAAGGCTTTAAGCTCCCTAAAATAATGTCACTCTGATACCATATAGTATTAGGATAAGATTGATTTTATAACCAGACAATATAATTTTCTTTGAAGGGGATTATAACCTGAAATAATTTCTTAATCAAAGAGTCACGATGTTTATAAAATAACTTCAATACCGTTGACAAAGCCACTGCTGCGAGCAGGAGTCCATAGCGTCGACATGGAGGTCATTTAACCCACTCAAATGCTTTAATCCCATCCAATAGTTGTATCCACATGATGTATACTTCCATAAAAATTAATTTAAAATCATATACCTGCTACCTCTTCGTAAGTTTTAAACCTGTGAAGTAAATCAATGCATATGGATTCTTAAGAAAAACATAATTTAATCAATGGCTCATACACAGAGTACATAGAGATTTTATATCTGAAACCCTTAACTAGGAAAACCTTTCTTATATTCATTATCGAATTTCACCATTCACCATACAATATATAAAATGTTTTGAGGTATTCTGTAGATACCAAAACCCTAATTTCTTAATCCAGGATTAATTTAGTAAACCGCTAAAAATAGAAAAAACCGTCCAAATTTTTTTTTTTAGGCGCTGCCCCCGTAGGACCGCCCTAGGAAAGCACCCGACGCACATGACACAAAGAGAAATACTAGAGGGATCGTAATATGCAGTTGTCAAACCTGACGCGCCCACACACACACATGCAAAGAATATAACACATACCCAACATTCTCCCACTTGTTGTTTTCTTTTCATCCAGGGGTCCAGGGGATTATATAGTCAACAATCTAGGGAAGCAATGCCAATTGTTACTCTACACCAGGAGAACTTTTCTGTTCTCACAAACTTTTTTAATGAATCTGCAACATTCTTCAAAGTGTCAACCTTTTCCAACAATACCTTATTTTCCTCAACCATGTCTCTCACAAAGTGATACTGAACATCAATATGCTTTGTCTTCGAATGATAAGATGGGTTATTTTCTAGAAAGATTGCACTCTGATTGTCACAATCTAAACTCATTTCTTGTTGTACCAACCCAATGCTTTAACACAATCTTTGTAACCATATCGATTCCTTGCTTGCATGAGTGGCTTCCATGTATTCAACTTCTGTAGTTGAGAGTGCCACTACAACCTATCTTTTTCTCATCCAATTGATTGCTCCTCCAAATAGGTTAAACACATACCCACTTGTATATCTTCTATGATCCATATATCTAGCCCAGTGTGCATCAACAAAGCCATGTATGTCCACCACTCTGTCCAATCCTGGTCTTCCTTGGTAGCACAATCCATAACTGGTAGTGCCGCAAAGATACTTGAAGACCCTCTTTACTATTGTCCAATGATCCTTCTTTGGTTTTGACATATACATGCTCAAAACTCCCACTGCATGTGCAATGTACGGTCTATTACATACCATTGCATACATCAAACTGCCAACTGCAATGGCATATGGAACATGGGACATGTCCTCTTCTTCCTATGTCTTGGGACACTGATCTATAGATAACTTCACACCTATAGAAATAGGAACCTTGACCGGTTTACTTCCATTCATATTAGACCTCTGCAATATTGTCTCAACATATTTTCTCTGATTCAACCAGAGTTTCTTGTTTGCACAATCACTTTTAATCTCCATTCCCAGAATGAAGTTAGCAACACTGAGATCCTTCATGTCAAATTTGGAGGATAGCTATGATTTCACCTCCTTGATAACATCCATGTTATTTCTTACCAACAACATGTCATCAACATACAACACTACATAAATGAAGAGATTACCAACCTGCTTGGAATATACACAATGATCAATCCTAGTTCTTACAAATCCCAATCCAAGGATGTATGTGTCAAAATTTTGGTACCACATCCTAGGTGATTGCTTCAGACCATATAGTGACTTCTTTAGCTTACATACCAGCTCTTTCTTTCCCTTCACTACAAAGCCTTATGGCTGCTTCATCTAGATTTCTTCTTTCATATCCCCATGTAGGAATGTTGTCTTCACATCCATCTGTTCCACTTCAAGATCAAAAGCAACAACAATAGATAAAATAAATCTAATTGAAGTTAACTTAGTAACAGGAGAAAAAATCTCACCAAAGTCAATTCCCTCTACCTGGGAATAACCTTTTTCTACTAACCGAGATTTGTATTTCTCCACTTTGTCTTGTGCATTAAACTTCTTCTTAAACAACCATTTACCACCAAACAAATTTCTTCCAGTTGACAATTGAACTATATCCCATGCCTCATTCTTATCCAAGGCATCCATTTCTTCAACCATGGCCTTCTTCCAAAGTTTACTATCCTCTGAGTTCACTGCTTCATTGACAGTTCTGGGATCATCATCAGTAATAGATAAAACAAAATTGGAACGGAGATCAGGTGGACTATACCTTTCTAGTTGCCTTTTATCTCTCACTGATCTCCTCAATACTGGGGTATGAGGTTCTTCTTCTTCTTATTCTTTTGCTTCCTCTTCTTTAGATGATTCAAATTTTACATGATCCAACTCAAGCTCTATTTTCTCATGTTCGTCTTGCATTGGTAGGAATTCTTTTTCGGACACATCTTTTACTTCTCTAAAAACAACATCTCGACTATAAACAATCTTCTTGGTTTTTGGGTTCCAAAGCTTATAACCTTTCACACCATATTTATAACCAATAAAGATACACTTTTCAACTTTTTTGTCCAACTTACTCCTATTTTCCTTTGGAACATGTACATAAGCATCACAACCAAACACTCTAAGATGTTCAAGAGAGGGTTTATTTGTAGACCATACCTTGTGTGGAGTTTTATCATCCAACATTGAAGAAGGTGATCGATTGACCAGGTAATGTGTTGTACCCACTGCCTCTACCCAGAATTCTTGACCCAACCCGACACTGCTGAGCATGCTCCTTGATTTTTCCATCAGTGTCCTGTTCATCCTTTCTGCAACTCCATTCCATTGAGGAGTGTATGGAGTATTCTTATTCCTTGCTATACCACACTTCTTACAGAATTCTTCGAATTCATTTTTGTAGAATTCTCCACCATTATCTGTTCTCAATACCTTTATTTTCTTCTCTATCTGATTTTCTACCGGAGCCTTAAACTCTTTAAATTTATCAAATACCTCAGATTTCTTTCTAAGAAAATAAATCCACGTGTTCCATGAATAATATTCTATGAATGAAACATAATACACAGATTTACCTAGGGATGGAACAGGAACAGGTCCAAACACATCACTATGTATCAACTCTAAGATCCCCTTTACTCTTATAGCACCAGATGGGAATCTTACTCGATTATGTTTACCATATATGTAATGTTCACATAAATCAAAATCCAGAGTGCAATTAGACTTACCTTCAACCATGCCTTTACTGTGTAGTGTTCAAAGGCCCTTTTCTCCAATATGCCCTAGTCTTTGATGCCATAACATGGTCTTGTTTTCAGGGATGATATTGGTCTTTTATTCTTTATTTTTCTGCTCAAGGATAACATAAATGTTACACCCATTAGAATAAGTTCTTCCCAACAACTTGTACATAGTTCCACACCAAACTCCCCTCATCAACACCATTGTCCCTCGTACAATCTTGCAAGTGTTCTTTCCAAATAAAATATCCACTTCTGCATCATCCAACTTGTTTACAGATATTAGGCTCCTGGAAAGTTTTCGAATGTGCAGAACCCCAGGGAGTGTTCTAATCCTTCCATATTTTAGAAACAACTTAACCCTTCCACGTCCCAAGATTTTTGTTGTCGAGTCATCTCCTAGGAATACATCACCACCATCATATTTTTAATATTCAGAGAACCACTCCCTATGAGGAGTCATATGGTATGATGCACCTGATTCGATCAACCATACATCACAGTCTGCATGTGTACTTGTAGATGATAGGTAAACATCACCTCCTTCTTCAGTGGAGTTTTTTGCTTCTGTGGAAGAGGTACTATCAAATCCCTTTGGTTTTTCAACCTTCTTGGACTTGCAATCTTTCTTATAATTCCTTGTTTTACCACACTTCCAACATTTCCTCAAAGATTTTCCTGGAGACTTAGATCTACCTGTAGATTTAGATCTCCCCCCTAAAGGCTTACCGGGATTCCTGTCTTGGGTATGACCTCTTACAAATAAAGCATCTATGTTATGACCATCCATGCTTTTCCACCTCATCTCTTTAGATAACAAGGATGAAACTACATCCTCATACTTCAATGTATATTGACTGGTACTACCAATTGCTACAACCAGATTATCCCAGGAGTCTGGCAAAGAACATAACAAAGAAATACACTTATCTTCTTCTGCAATAATAATATTAACAGAGACAAGTTGACTTACCAGAGTATTAAAGGCATTTAGATGCCCTGTCACAGAATCTCCATCTTCCATCCTAAGATGATACAACTTATTTCGAAGAAACAACTTGTTTACCAGGGAATTTGATTGATACAAATTCCCCAACTTATCCCATAGTTCCTTGGCTGTAGACTCTCCCGAGACACTCAACGACACCGAATCTTCTAGGCAGAGTCGAATAGCAATCCTTTCTCTTCTGTCCAACTTCTCCCAATATTCCTTCGACATACCAGTAGGTGGTGTACTGGTAGTTTGTGTACTGGTAGGTTGTGTACCAGTATCCTGTGTGCTAGTAGATAGTGTACTAATAGGCTGTGTACCAGGATCCACAACAATCCATTTCTCTTTGTCTACAAGAAGGTCCTCCATGTTAAACTTCCATAGCTCAAAGTTTTTACCATTGGACTTCTCTATCTCGATTCTAGAACAACTTTCCATTCCTCTTTCTGCACTCAAATCACAATTGAAAAAACTCCCACTAAACCTAGGTTTATCACAGACCCAAGATAAACTTGATCTATCAAGACCAAGCCAAACCCTCAACAACAAAGACATCCCTCTGAAGCCAAAAACAAGCTCTGATACCACATGTAAGTTTTAAACCTATGAAGTAAATCAATGCATATAGATTCTTAAGAAAAACAAAATTTAATCAAAGGCTCATACACGGAGCACACAGAGATTTTATACCGAAAAATATCAACCGGGAAAACCTTTCTTATATTCATTGTTGAATTTCACCATTCGCCATACAATATATACAATGTTTTTAGGTATTCCGTAGATACCAAAAACCTAATCCCTTAATCTGGGATTAATTTAGTAAACTGTTAAAATAGCAAAATCCGCTAAAAATAGAAAAAGCCACTCAACAAAATTTTTTAGGGCGCTACCCTGAACGCTGTGCATAACCAAGGGTGGGCATACCTACCCCCCCTAGGAAATCACCC
>ML782897.1:1092349-1142925 GCA_009831015.1 Picea engelmannii | reverse complement strand
TCGACAAACTTGTCTTGGTATCATGTGTGCATTGATTCGCTTCCAACGAGTCGATTTAGTACCCTGATGGGTATACACACACTTCCAACACTTAAGTTCTTTCAACCCTCTTATACCACTTTTAAATAATAATACAATTATAGATTTATTGATGACAAAGAGAGTGGCGTGACACTGGAGGTTAATTGCAATACAAGTGAATAGTTTATTTATTTTCTTTCAAAACTGGAAGTTTTTTATCATGGTTTAGAGATTTTTTATTTCATTTAAGAAATCATCTAGAGAATGGGGAAGCACTTAAAAGTGATTCCTTAAGAATATGGACGGCTTAAAAAGTTTAAAGATCATCGTAATTCTCAAATATTTAAACCACATCTCTGGTGTAATACTCTAGCAAAGAAAATTTGGGGACAAAACGAAAGTGACAATTGACTTAAAAAAACAATTTTCTAAGCTATATCTTAATATCAAGACCTTTTTGAATGATTTCAAATTGCTTGAAAAACATAAGTCTTAAAATGAATGCTTCTTTTGACAATCGCTCTCTGATCAGAAATATATTGATTCAAAAGGACAAGCAAGAAGAAAACTCATTCAAAACAATCAAAGAAAACAAAAATACACAACGATCTAAATCAAATTATATTAATAGGATTCAAAATCAAAAGTACACAAAATCAAAACAACAAAATAAAACTTTTCAGGAAATGATTTTGGCCAAAGATAAACATGAGCTTTTGGATCCAATAGTATCTCACTGTAAAATAAAGGAAGGACTAAATCATATAAAATATCATGTGGGAGCAAGTTCTTTTTTTAAGATAGTGATGCATGAGATGTTACTTTGACCAAGCATTATTATTAAAAAAAAAAAAGACTAAAAGAAAATAGAAAAATCCTTATTAATATGAGTGCAGTCCTACTCGCGGCACCTTGGGTCAGGGTTGAATTGACAGTTCAAATTTACTTATCTCTTTACTTTCCATTTAAATTTTTCATGATGATACTACGTTTTTGAAAAAAAATATTCAACGAAAAGTAGAGAGAAAAAGATTTAAAGTGGACTTCCCTGACAACATTCATATTATGGCTCTCTTGGTGTACCCACTTGTGTTCATAATTGCATTATTACAAAGAGAAACAGTGAGAAATAAAACTAAAGGAAACCTACTCTAAACTACTAAATATATCAAAATGCTAAGTAAAATCGTATTTCCAGTGCAACCACAAGAGCATATTCAATCCTGTAAGGCATAGAAAGTCGAAAATCAGAATAAAAGAATATAGTATTTGCAGATACAAAAGAAATATGTCATGCTTACCTCCTATATAATCATTTAAAAAAAAAACAAGCACGACCTTACCATTCCTTTGAAACTTCTTGATGTATAAATCCTCCAACCATTCTACAATCTTGTCGTGATATGGGTCATAATGGCATGAAAGAGTGTAAGTAAGTTTGGAAAAATTTTCAATATTATGGGGACCTGACATAAACATCAACCAAGGCCGAAATGCCCCATCCTCTTGACAATTCTCCAATTGTTCATCAATTTCATCACATGGAGGATCTAAAAAAATCATGTCATGCTTACTTCCTAGATATTTAGGTAGAAACAAAGAAAGAACAACTTTATCTTTATTATGAAGATTTTTTAGATACAAATCTTCAAGCCATTCTATGATCCTGTCATAAAAATTAGGATGCAAACTATGACTTCGATGAAATGGATATATCAATGGGGAACACATCATAAGATGATTCATGAAATCAATTAGATTATTGGTTTGAACACTTCCTTTGATGAGATAGATCATTTCAAAAGGTGAAGCATAAACATTAAAAATCGAACTAATCAAAGAATGAATGTGCAATGTAGAATATTCGATCTCCATAAGAATGAGTGCATTGTCCTTTTCAAAAATAAATCATGTAAAATCATCTTGCAACATGTATTTTTTCCATGCGAGTGATGAAAGTGAAAGAGAATCAAATCTGACTTCATAAGTGTTATATTTGGAATTAATTTCAACAAAACTTGGCATATCGAAAAGATCTGATTGTGACGGAAAATAGTAAGATACTGCAGGTAAAGTATCATGTCCACCAGAATCTAAGAATAGATCAGGATATAAAGAGTAAAATGAATCATGAAAATAATCTCTTGAGCTATGATATTTAGCAATGGTATTCTCAAGACATTCTTCTTCACTTTCCTTAAAACTTTCACTCTGTTTTGGTGATAAATTCTTCAACAAATATGATCATCTGAATTTGTCTCCTATATGATAGATAATTCAAAACTTTCATGAAAAACATCTAAACTTTCTTGTGGATAAGGTATGATTTGTGGATGAAGGTTTAAGGTTTCTTTTTCCAATTGTATATCTACATCTCTAATCTGTTTCATTGAAATGTTAGAATTCTTAAGATCATTTTCATCACCTAAGTGTTCTTCAATAACTGAATTTAAGTACCGATTAGAGAAAGACTTAGAAGAATATGGACATTCACCTTGACCCAACATCAAATCTTCTTCCACGACGGTTGAGGGTTGAGTATACAATGATTCAAAAGAAAATCCAATCTGATTGTCAGTAAGAACCTTTTCAATAGGTTTTACCTCCCTTTCTTGTTCAAAATTTTTGGATGGATTCGTCTCATCTGCGAAAAAAATTCTTCTCATAATTGAGTGATAGGATTTGTAACCAATTCATCATTCATGATTGAATATAACTGAATGAAAGGGACGCAAGCATCATAGAGGAGATTTAGTACAAATAACATGTCATCAAGATTAAATTTACAGAGAACATGATGGATTCTTGTTGAAAATCCTTCTAGAGATGAATTGTCATTGATTAGTAAAGTATGAAATTCTTCACATAATTGATTGTAATCATAGTTTTCAAAAGCATATAAAAATTCATCTACAAATTGAAACCAATCAATAATGTGATATGCTAGAAAAGACTCAAACCAATGTTTAATCCGACCCCTAAAAGTAAAAGAAAACAATATGCATAAAACCTTTAAATTAGAAATATCATGATTGATGCATTTACACCAAAACTTGTTAAGATGGTATTTTGCAGACACATTCCCCCCACCATTAAAGGTGAGTTTGGACAAGTGAGAGACTGACTCGTTGGGAATATTGGGTAATGAGAAGTGGAAAGCATGTTCCAACACAGTGATTTGGGGAGGCATGAGGAATTAAAAACATTCAAAATAAAGACTTCCACAAGGCTAGATTGTTAGTCTGGCCTACCTTCTAGTGCATTTCAAGATGACACAAAAGAAGAATTTACAAATCTGGAATTATGACAGGCTAAGGAGTAAAACATTTAATCATTAAATTTACCTCGTCCCTCCTTCTAATGCCATTTGTTGCCCGGTGTAAGTGACACACCGTCAACTGGAAGGTCAAATCTGGACCGAGGTTGTCTGAATAACCCAAGCCATTTGCAATGAAATGACCCGACGGGTTTAATGGCTCCGTTGGCCAACTAAAGTCCTAAAAACAGTAAAATAAATAAACTAATCTAAAGCTATGATTCTAACAAATAACATATTACTTACTAATGTTTATTAAAAAGAAACGTGAATATACAAATGATTATAAAAAATCTATATACAGTTTACCAGGTTGATTTGAAATCTTGCGAAAATGAATGTTCATAACAATGTTTCAAAATAAGATAAAGTAAGAACATAAATCCTTTTTGATTTTTTAAAGTTTAAAGATTTTAAAATAATAAATATTAAGCAAATACAATTCAAACAATGACACATAAACAATAAAATCTAATTAATGCAATCACCATCTCATTCATATATAAACAAATCTGAATGAAAGAAAGTAATGCACCTACTAACCTCTCACTGATCAACAGTACTAAGCTAAGTTCATCTCTATGTACTTGTATGAGCTCCTCTTAGCCCGTGTCAAGTGTAAACCTATGAAAAAAGAAAACATAATACTTCCTGAATAAATTCAAGGAAGTTTTTCATATTCTCGACCGAGTTCATAACGACATAAAGACAAATAATTATATATCTTGTGACCTTGAAATGTCCAATAATTGAAAATGAAAGAAATTCCAATTCTCGGGAATGGTGTTACCAGCTATCTAGCATTAGATGTAAACTCAAAATACTTGAATAGATGATCAGTCATAGATATAAACTAAACCAAAAGATAATGAACCATATAAATGAAAACATAACATGAAAAATTATCTGCAGAACAATCTAAAACTAGTTCAATACAAATAAAGTTTCATATTCAAAAATTATATGAGAAACAATATTAACATTGCACAATCTACAAAAGCACAAAAGCCAAAGAGTAAAATGTTTTCTCATATAGTTTCAACAAAATATATTCATCATATGGTCCACAAAGAACTTTTGGGATAATAGACTCTTAAAAATTGAAAAAAATAATATATAAATGATAACAATTAACCATGTATTGATAAAAGAGACTAAAGCTAATTTAAATCAATGCATAATCAATTATTCAAAGAATATGAAGATATTATAATGAAAATAAAACCATTTTACTCACAGGACAAAATCCATTAAGCAACCTGGAATTCCATATTCTTCTTTGAAAATACTTATCCATTATCCCAAAGATTTCAACCACCTATTACTCCATTTGAAAAGAAAAAAAAAATTAAAAAAGAAATAATATACAAAAGATAAAGGATAAAAATCCTCCTCTCAATTTCCTGGATGTAACATTCTGCTCTTGCACACAGGGAGCGAACTTATTCTTTGAGGACACTTGCTTGCAAGTGATCCAGATTATTATACTATTAAACACTTGATTTGGATTATGAGGCGTCATGGGTTGATGACATGTTGTTTTGCTGCGTTGACATAGACAGGTGCTATTGACTTGGTTTTACTGAGTGAGCAGGATTTTGGACCTCGAGGATGTAGAGGAATCGATGGAACCCCTTGGACTCTGGATTGAGTCGGGGAGTGAAATATTGGGGTTTGATTTTTTTATATGTGTTATTAGTGCATTTGATTAGATGATATGATTATGGATATATTTCTAACATGATTCGTTGATGATGCAAGCTGATGATAACTTGTCGACTAGACTCACATGTGGAGTTGAGGGGTCATGTAGGACTACCAGAGATGTTGAGGGAGAGGTGTGGACAACAACCATGCCATAAGCTACTAGCATTCTCGTCGTGGCTTGAACTCTAGGTTAACTATTACCTAGTTCAAGAGGACCTACGATGTCGTGATGATAGATTGTGACAGTCGATCACGATGATTCAAAGGGGAACACAATAAGGTAGGGGCCTTATTCCTTAGAGGCCCTTAGTCTCCCACAATATGACCTGGCGAAGTATTGACTCCAGGGTTTTTTTAATGTCTACCAAGTTAGTCAAGAGGTGAGTGGCACCCTTGGAGCATGTGGTGCATCCTGAAGGGCACATCACACAAGAAAAATGGAAAGAGGTGAGTGGCACCCTTGGAGCACATAGTGCGTCCTGAAGGGCATGTCGTGCAAGAGAAACAGTAAGAGGTGAGTGGCACCCCTGGAGCACTTAGTGCATCCTGAAGGGAATGTCGCATTGTTATTTACTAATTGGATAAACCTAGATGGCTTTAGGATGAATAACGTGTTAAGGAAGATTTAAAACTTTTCCAAGAATAAAATGTCGCCCCACCTAGGAAAATAAAGTCTACGTCTAATTTATACTTGTGATACAAATTTTATCTATTTATAATATATATATATATATATATATATATATATATAATAAGTAAAAATAATAATCATCATTAATCATGAGTTGAGAAGGGGGGTGAGTAATTCTTTTAATTTAAAAAGAAAAAATCTTTTGGGATAAAATTTAAAAAGGGGAAATAATTTTTTTACTATATAATGCTAATAAAAAAAAAATATTCCTTAAAAAAAGGGGAGGGGGATGGTTAAGTTTCTACACCTGCCTTTTGAGTTTTAAATGAAAAGGGAAATAGGGAAATCTACAATAATTAGGAAACTAGGAAAAAGTAGGAAACATAAAAAGAAAGGGGAAACACAATTTAAAAACAGAAAGTCTAACTTAGTAAGGTATCTAGCATTAAAGAACCTTCTAAATTAAATTGAACTAGCAAATTAATAATGGGGAAAGTCATTAAAACATGTAAGGGAATTTGGGGACACCTAGGAGAAATTATAGGAATGACTCTAGGTGCGTGAGGGAAATAAGGGTAATTAATTAATTAAATAAATTAGTTTTTGGAGGAATGAAGGGGATGGGTGACACATGTATGAGGAGGATTATTATGAATTAAATTAATGAACAGTAAAATAAAAGGGATTTTGGGAAAGTATCTAACTTAGAAAATCTATATAAAGGAGGGAGGAGGAGGAAGAGAGATCTCTTCTGTTTAGGTAACGCTACGCTGCAAAAATCTATACTTGATTGACTTAGCTTGTGGGGGTTGGGATACCCAGCTCGGTGAGGAGTGGTAGCTCAGCCTTGCAAGGCGAGCTGGGATCTAGCCGATTCTTTGGATAGTGTGTGTGGCCCCTTTGTGGCTCCAGAGGCTAAGGGGGAAGAAGAGTACCCCTAGCGTTGGCTGGGAGGTACCGGTAAAGTCTCATTGATCAGAAAGAGGGAATTGTATGAAGCGCGTGGGACATCAACTTAGAGCGGGTGATTGGGAAACGATACACTTCATTTATTTTTGCATGGTAGATTGTTAGTATGATTTACACTTTTAGATCTGCATGTTTAATTGGGTAAGGAAAATGATTGTCTTAGAATTCTAGTTGGTGACTGGATTTTTTCCATAGAATTTAGCTCGATGATTGATTGACTCCCATGGCCCTCGATTCCTGACATGTCTTCACCTCCCTTTGGTATATTTATTTTTGATTATTGCGGTTTTTTTTCCTTTCGTCCCTGGCTCATCAGTCCTCGCCTGAGAAGTCGGCCATGAGCCTGATCTATGGTCGTCATTTCGACGTTAATAGACCTATGGATCTCAATGCCCTACTTTTCTATGCATGGATGATGATCAAAGGATGTTCTTTTCATCCGTCTACCTCTGTTGTTTGTCCTTGGCTGATTGTTTGTCTTGCGCCCTCTAGCAAAAGGTACCTCTGCGTATGGATCTCCTTGCATCCTTGTTCATTTATCTATGTGCTTGTTTTTTGTCTTTGTGCCTTAAGGGATTAACCTAGGATTTTCTCTGCGCTTGGGTTGATAGAACCTCTGAGGTCATTTCAATGACTTCTCCCTTGGATCTTTTCGCTTCTCTTACTGTTGTCTGCATTTTATTGTTGATGCATCTTCGTTATTACACTAATCCCAGCATTTGTTTGGTGTATGGACTGTGATTTCTTTATTTTAATGACCGAGATTCTTAATTATTGACTACCATTTTACATGGTGACTGCAATCTACAATTCGATATTTTTTTCATGTATGATTCTACAATGAGCAAATTATATAAGGAGAAAATGTTTATAGTTTTAAACAACGTTGTCATTTTGATACAAAATCGTGTGGTAGTGTATCGAATGTTCTTGTTGGACATCGATTGTATTTGGATTTTGGACAACGAGTTTTATAACCAGAATGGCAACGACTCTATCTGTCGAATGACTGCATTGTTTTAACATTTAGGGCAGTAAACTCATGTTAACTAATAGCGAAATTTCCTTGGATGACTGTGTTTCCTATTGTGTTAGCAACATTGTAATTTAACTGAGTTTTAATTGATTAGCATTCACCCAACAGTTTGTACGGTTCAGGTTTTTCTCTAATTGTATGCACAAAGACTTATTTTCTTAAACCGTTTTGCTGAAACTTCCTTAAATACTCCCAACATTTTATATATTGTTAATGTCATTCTTAATTTTGGACCACGATTTCTCCTTAATTTTGGACCACGATTTCTTAGATCATGTGGTGACTTTTCAACTACACACGTTTCGATTTATTGTCATCCCTTGTGTAATTACACCATAGTTTTACAGTCATGGTAATTTACATTTACTTTACACAACAACTTCTCACCTTTTTAGACAACCAGATATGGGATTCTGCTTGAGTTTTACTTTTACCTCTGAGTTTTACTTTACCTGGCAGCAAATCTTATTTAATACATATGGCAATAAATCTTATTAAGTGCATATGGAAGTAATTCTCATTTAATACACAAGGAAGTAAATATTATTAGATACATATGGCAGTAAATCTAATTATATGTATATGGCTTTAGTTTCTCATTGAATGTATATGGATTTAATGGCATTGTCACTTCTTAGCAGAGTTTTTTTGTAATGTTCATAGACAAATGTCATTTGGTGTGATTAGTATAGATAGACAACAGGATGTAATTTAAGGTGTTGATAAGCGCTTCATTGTAGCATTCCACCTTGAAATGGTTAATGTTGTCATATGATGTCATTGCTAGTAAGATTGCAATGTTGGGAATAATTTAGAATTGCCCAAATTAATTTGAATTTAATGATTAAATGAGATTGGTGAGTCTTGACTAAAGGTAAGATACACTTTCTAAGTTAGAGTGCATTTAATGATAAAATTAAATTGTAATTATCTACATCATACTAGACGAATGGGTTGGGTTGGGTTGTTGCGTGGTCATGTAAAAGCTTGCTTTTTCTTGTTGACGTCTTCCTGCATCTTGTCGACCCGTTGCTTGGGGTGTGGGTGAAGTCTCCTTGTCCGTTGTTTCGTCCTAGCACATCGGTTTTATATAGAGTCCTCGTTCCAGATAGGATGTATTGTTCTGATTTATGGACGTGTCTATCACCTGGGGATGACATGATTCCTGATGAGGGGATCATGGCGCGCCCTATTGGATAGCAGTGAACGAGAACTTTGTCGGAGTCACTGTGTTCTGTGTGGGTGTTTTCGATCATTGTAAGATGTTATTTAGCCCATGGGTAGAATTCTCTCTTGCAATGGGTTCATGCGCCTTGAGGTTCTAGTCTTGTTTTTGAAGTTCGTTTCGTCGGGAGGGGGATGTTGTCCCTTAGCTTGTAGGCATGCCTTATTTGCATCGGGTGGATAGTCATTCCTCCTTTGTGTTCTATGCATGTTTACCCAGTTTCCCTTGTGCCCAGGGCATGGAGTCTTATTTTCCTATTTCCTGGATGACATGCTTGCGTTCTTCATCAGTTCTTTGGTTGTTGTTGTCGTCATCCCCTTCTTGCCTAAAAACAAAAAAAAATTGCACTTCCTGATTCGCATGTAGTCGTAATGATTGGGGGTCATTACATTGATCCCAACTCAATGGCGTCCAACATGGTCAAACATAAATAAACTCAATGGTACCATCTTAATGGTACCTCGATAGTTGTTTTTGTACAAAAACTCTTCCCAACACTTACGTTGGTCCATCACCTACATATGTAGCATATCCTCCAAAATTTGGTATGTTCTTTCTATCTGTTTGTCTGTCTTAGGGTGATATGGTGTACTAAAGTTTAGTTATGTTCCCAAGGCCTCTTGGAAACTAGTCCAAATCGTCCTGTAAACATTGATCCTCGATTAGATACAATCCTTCTCGGTACACCATCTAACCTTACAATCTCGCTAATAGACACTCTAGCTATGTCTGGCGCCTAATATGTCACACACAAAATAATAAAATGTGCACTCTTCATCGGAGTGACAACTACCACTAAAATCAAGTCGTTCCTCCTTGCCGCCAACGACAATCATAGATGATTTTAGGGGCTAAATTTCACAACTGGCCTCATTTTCCATGTTTTTTCCCAAAAACAGATTCGCTAATTTCCATTTTTTCTAAAATCAATTCGCCAAAGTTCCATAGAACAAAATTATTTTACCTTAAAAATTGCCAAAAGTTTATAGAAACTGTATTAAATCCTTAGAAATTTGAATATTTTTACAAAAACTATAGCCAAACATTTTACATTTTGCATATTAAGGACTAGTAATATTAGCCTAGGTTTCTACATTTTAATATAAATTTACATCCTTAAAATCATCCCTGGTGGAAATCCGACAATAAAGTCCATTGAAATGACCTCCCATTCTGATTCCTTAACAACATGTCACTGTAGTAATATTGTTAGATTCCTATTTTCATCCTTCACTTGCTGACATTCTAGACATTGTGCCACATAATTAACTATGTTTGCCTTCATTCCTTCCAAAAGAATAAGGGCTTAAGATTTTCCCTCATCTCCATGACTCCTAGATGAGCCATGCATACTGCTCTATGAGCTTCTCTTAAGATCAAATTTCTCAATTTTTCGTTACGCAATACGTAAATCTGTTTATTATACCTCATTAATTTTTCATTGTCCAATGCATATCCTTCAAACTTTGGTACCGTCATGGTGTATTGTATGATAATTTCCTTAACCTCTTTATACCAGTCATTATCGAATTGCATAGTTAGAATTCCTTCTTGAAGATTCACCTAAAGAGGTATCATTGAGAATATGCATGGTCTTCGACTCAATGCATCTGCCATTCTATTCATCGTTCATTTAATGTACTTAATCTCAAATCATATTTGCTAAGTAAATTTGACCAATGCTTTTGTTGTGCGTTCAAGTCATTCTGCACAAAAGGGATTCCATTCCACAATGATCCTTTATTGTTCAAATTTCCATCCAATTAGATAGTGTCTCCACACTCTTTAGTAATACACAATGACCAATAAATCCAAATCATGCGTCGCATAGTTCTCGTCATGCTTTGTTAATTTCGTTGATATGTAGGCGATCACTCGATTGTCTTGCATCAATACTCCACATAAATCGCCCTTGGACGTGTCTACACATACCAAGAAATCCATGTCCATGTCAGGGAATTTTAGTATCGGCATGGTCGTCAAAATCCCCTTGAGCTTTTGAAATGATTCTGCGCACTTCTTGGACCATACAAACTTCTTGTTTTTCTTCTACAATTTCATGATTGGATTTTCTATCTTCGAAAAACCTTCGATGACCCGTCGATAATATCGTTCTAAAACCAAAACGGTGTGTACTCCTGGTACATTTTTCGGTGTAGGCCATTCCATAATAGCCTCTACCTTCATTGGGTTCATAGTGATGCCCTCGCCAGATATAACATGCCCTAAGTAATGAATCTTGAGTTCATTTCAACAGTTTCTCGTAAACACTGTAATACTAAGTGAAAATGTTCTTCACATTCTTCCATCGTCCGAGAATATATTAATATGTTGTCAATGAATACTTGAACAAACTTGTCCAAGTATTCGTGTAACACCCCATTCATCAAGCTCATGAACACCCTGGGGTGTTTGTCAGTCCAAATAGTAAGATGATAAACTCATAGTGTCCAAACCTCATCTTGAAAGTTGTCGTAGGTATGTCTTCCTCTTTAATTCATAACTGGTGATAACCCTATCTACAATCAATCCTTGAAAAATCCGTAGCTCCTTTCATTTTATCAAACAAATGGTCTATTCTTGGCAATGGATATTGGGTCTTGATCATTGCCTTGTTCAATTGACAATAGTCAATACAGAGCCTCAACGACCCATCCTTATTTCTAATGAAAATAAATGGTGCACCCCAAGGTGACACACTCGAATGTATAAGTCCTAGGTCTAACAACTCCTTCAGTTGCATTTTCAACTCTTGTAACTCAAGTCTTGACATATGATAAGGTGTTCTTGCTATCGGTTCAGTTCCAGGGTTCGAGTCGATTTTAATCTCCAACTCTCTTACGGGCGATAATCCAGGTAAATCTTCTGGAAACACGTCAACAATGCTCATACTACTAGAAGGTCTTCCAATCCTTCTGCCTCACCTATTTTAATTAGAACTAAGATTGTGTATAAATTTCATCCTCTGTGCATACTCTTCTGCAATTGTACCTAATGTCTCTAGCACAATGGATTGATGCTCATCCTAGTGGTTGTTTACCACTACATGTATCTTGTGGGCCTTTCCAAAATATCCAACTGTAGTGTGTCCTATTGATCTAGCTGCTCGAACCTCCTCAACCAGACAGTCTTTCTGGTAATGTGGCTCTCCACATGCCCAACACCTGGTCTTCGGTCCAGTACTACTGTTTTGTTCTGTTGAACAGGCCTAAGCTACAACTACTAGCGATGGAGTTGCTGATGCAATGATCTCTGTATGGAGTCCCTCGTTGAGGAGTTGATCATCGTGGTGTCATGAATGTGGATCCTCTCGATGTATCTTGATACCCTTATGTGTGTCTGGCTGGTGTTTGATGTTGCTGCACACCTAACATCGTCTGTCCAGTTGGTCTTGTAGGAGTCCTGCCTTGTCCCCTACTATTCAGCTCTTCCTTAATGAGGAGGTCCTTCTGGACTGTATCATGCAACATCTGAGCCATTAGGATCCTCACCCTTGCACAAATCTTGAGGTTAAGGCCGAACAAAACCTTGTTGACATTTTGCTTCCCAGTTTTTAGGTGTGGAGCATACCTAAGAACCTCCATGAATTGAGCCTCAAAATCTATCACCGTACGACCACCCTGTCGTAAGGCATTGAACTCATTGCACTGGCGCTCGATAAATTCCTATGACAGATACCTATCCGAGAACCATTCCTTGAACAGTTCCCACGAAGCATCTTTGACAACCATTTTTAGTTAGGGTAGGAGTGGCTTCCACCATAGAAGAGTGCTTCCCTTCAAGTGGAAGACCACCATGCGGACCTTCAGGTTGGAGGCATAGAAATGAAGGGAAAATCACATCGCCATTTTCTCCAACCATGACTCGAGGACTGAGCCATCTGTGCAACCCATGAACTTGGGAAACTTAACCTTCTCGAGTTATTGATGAATGCTACTACTGCTAGCTAAAGTGCACTGTGAACCCTCATTGGGCACAGGCACCTTGGCCTCCTCTCTATCTCATCGGTTAATCAAGGCATTTGACATCCTTTGGAAGGACCTCATTAGACCAACCACATCCCCCTCATCAATCTTCTCCTGGCCAATGACTTGTTTTTCTCCTTTAGGTTTAGACTCCTCTGGCGAGGATTCCATTGGAGGAATTGCACCTCTTCCCCTAGCACCATGTCGTGAACCTTCGTGGCATCATCTATCCAACATTACCAACACGAAAAATTTCAATTTTAATTAGCGATAACTTATTAATCATTTTTTTAGTAAATTGTAAGGTGTAATGATTCCCATGTCGCAGAGTTGAACCCACTTTGATACCATATGTAACATCTCTCCCTCCATTAAGACAACAAATGAAGTAGAAGGTAATTTTTTTTTAAAGAATTAGGGAATTAATGTCAACACATAAATCATAGAAACACATAATAATATGACATCATAATCATATAATTACAAGCGACATGTCATCGAGTAAATAAAGACACAAGGCCAATGCATTAACTTAAATAACAACAACTCATGTTCAATGCATAAACATAAATAGCGACACAGTTCAACACATCACTTTCAACTCAAGAAAAATATAAGTAATGATCAAACTGACACTAAATATTAAAATAACTACCCACCCAACCTACCTTGCAAGGTTAGGATCTCCAGGACACATAAGAAACGCTCAAGCCTAGGATTCATCCGATTGATTTTGACCACTTAAGGTCTCAGGGATGGTGATTTTTCTTAGGAACAAGGAGGTATCTAAATCCCACTAATAAAATCAAGATGATACAAATTTAGATCAACGATCAATCTCACTTATCAAGTAATCATGGTGTAAGAGAAATATAATTACTAAATCAATCATCATCAATATTATTTTAATGGTGCAATGGAATCTAATTATTAAAAAAATCATATATCAACATGTTAGTTCATGTCAGTCACCAGTGACCAAATATGCTCTTTTAGAATTAGACACCAAACATTAGAGACACCAAACATCAGTTATCAGACATCATATACACCAAACATTAGAGACCAAAATGAAGGAGTTGATTGGCATGACTTTTAGGGTTTTGAGGTCATTTGTTGTACATAGGGACAATTTTTCTTTAAAATAATTTTCTAACCAAATGAAGATGAATTTGACCAAAGTGAAAGTTTTTTTTGTCAATAATAAACCAAGGAACAAAAACCTCCTTCAGTTTGTGCACGGGTTTTATGATTCAAGAGAAATTCCCAAAATATAGTTGCCATAGGTGGGTGGCTGCACTTTTGGACAACTTGACTTCAAATCCGTTTTTCATGGGTTTGGAGCAGGGGTTTTCAATTCTTAATGACTCTATTATGTACTATACATCCTTATATTTCCAAACATACCACTTTCATCCCATTAATCCTCTGGGAAGGCCTCCAAACATCCTCTTAAAGACCACGATGTGTTTCTACTATGAGCATGCTGCTCTTCTACAACATTTAGTGACCAACTTCAAACTCGTATTGTGAACAAATGGAAATGTAGTTTTGAAAACGGGACGAGTTTTGCATTCCAAAAATACCCAAGAAAAAAAATTCTCTCAGTGTTGTAAAAATATTTATGGTTAGAGAGATATTGATCCATCTTTGAGCTCTATTTTTCAAGAAAACCCAGAAATTTGGCAATTTTCGGATGTACAGAAACACAATGAGCTCACACTGCGCTTTCTCTCAAAAGATTTAAATGATTAAAAATTTATATTATTTGATATATATTGACCTCTAATTCACATATATATACCTTGGTGGCCATTTCAGATCACATTTAAGAAGAAAAATCCAAAAAACATGCTAAAAAACAGGTCTTTGCCACTTTTTCAAGACCTTCGTTGCGCTTTTAGAGTCATCTTGGGAGATTAAAGTTTTGGAAGTCATGCAGATGAATTTTTGCCAGTTTAATGGTGTAGGTGTCTTGTAAACATTCCCATCTACCTCCTCCAATCGTCATTTCATAAAATCAATGTACAGAAGCAACCTTAAAAGCCCCTCCAAACACACGATGTGCTTGAGTTAAATTTACAACAATTTTTGCAAAAAAGTGAAATTTTGAATTTATTGGGTCAAAATCAAAACTTGGTGATGTAATTACTCATATTATGTATTTACATGATGTAACTAAGTGCAATAGAGCTGGTGAATGTAAAATTTATGTAAACTTGATGGTCATTAATGCTATTCAAGGGTAGTTGAGCTAAAATTGGGAGTTTGTTTTAACCTCCCTAACTTTGTGTATTATTGGAGATATCCTTGTAAACAGTTCCTATCATGAGCGATTCGACCCCTTGGATGAGGAAATATGGTTTTAATATATATTTACACCCAATGAAATAAAAAAAATTGTTGGACATTGGATATGTGATAGCTTGGAAGCTAGTGTACATTTTTTACTGTAATAATACAGAAAAGTTGTAGCTGTTATCTAGGGATTCATGTGGTATGCTCATTAGCAGTGTTTTTTCTTTGTTTTATCATCAAATGTAATTAATTTTTCTCCTTTTAACCATTATAATTCTTTCTTGTGATTGTAACATCCGACTCTTTCCCGCACTGACTGAACTTATTCTTTGAGGAAACTTGCTTGCAAGTGATCCGAATTTTTATACTATTGGGAATTTGATTATGATTATGAGACATTATAGATAAGATGACGTGTTATTTTGATGTATTGATATAAACAAGTGCTATTGACTCGGTTCTCCTGAGTGTGTAGGATTTTGGACCTCGAGGATGTAGAGACATCAATGAAACCCTTGGACTCTGAATCGAGTCAGGGAGTGGACTATTGGGGTTTGACTGTTGTATATATATGACTTATGTGCATCTGATTAGATGTTATGATTATGTATTTTATTTCTGACATGATTTGTTGATGATGTAGGCTGATGATAGCTTGCCAACCGGACTCACATGTGGAGTAGAGAGGTCACGCATGACTACCAGAGACGTTGAGGGAGAGTTGTGGACAATAGCCCTACCACAACCTACTAGCACACTCGTCATGGCTCGAACTATAGGTTAAGGATTAACTAGTTCGAGAAGACCCACAATGTTTTAAGGGAAGACTGCGATAGTCACTCGCGATGATTCTAAGGGGTGCGCAATAAGGCAGGGGCCTTATTTCTTAGAGTCCCTTAGTCTTCCACAAGATCACTTGGCGAAGTATTGACTCCAGGGGTTTTTGATGTCTACCAAGTTAGTCAAGAGGCAAGTGGCACCCTTGGATCACGTAGTTCATCCTGAAGGGCATGTCGTGAAAGAAAAATGGAAAGAGGTGAGTGGCACCCTTGGAGCATGTAGTGCATCTTGAAGGGCACATCACGCAAGGGAAACAAAATGAGGAGAGTGACACCGTTGGAGCACCTAGTGCATCCTGAAGGGGACGTAGCATTGTTAACTAACAAGAGAATAAACCTATATGGCCTTAGAACGAATAATGTGATAAGAAAGTTTTAAAAACAATTTCCCTTATAAAATGTCGCCCAACCTCGAAAATTAAAATATAGGTCTAAAGTAATACTTGTGGTAAAATAATAGTAATAATAATAATCATTAAACATGTTACGAAAAGGGGGTAAAAAACTTCATTAAATTATTAAAATCAAATTATATGAGGAATTTAAAATTTTAAAAGGGAAATGATTGTTTTGTTACACATACTAATTAAAATTAATTAATTAAAAAGAAGAAAAAGGGGAAAAGGATATACAGGGAAACATAAAGAAAAAGGGAAACATAAGGAAAAAGAAAAATGACCAACTTAGCAAGGAATCTTGCCTTTAAGAACTTTCTAAATTGAACTCAACTAGTAAATTAGTAAGGGGGAAAGACATTAAATTGTGTAAGGGAATATGGGGACACCTAGGAGTGATTCTAGGAATGCTTTTAGGTGGGTGATGGAAATAAGAGTAATTAAATAATTAATGAAATTAATTTATGGTGCAACGAAGGGGATGGGTGAAACATGTCCGGGGAGGATTTTTCTAAATTAAATTATTGAATAATAAATTAAATGAGAATTTGGGAAAGAAGTGACTTAGAAATTCTATATAAAGGACGGATGAGGAGAAAGATGGATCTCTTGGGTTATGCGTAAGGTTACGCTGTAGAATTTTGGACTTGAATGACTTAGCTTGTGGGAGTTGGGATACCTAGCTCAGTGAGAAGTAGTAGCTTGACCTTGTGAGGCAAGATGGGAGTTAGTTGTTCTCTGGTTCAATGTGCGTGGCCTCTTTGTGGCTCGGGGGGCTAAGGGGGAAGAAGAGTACCCTTAGCATTGTCTCGGAGGTACCGGTGAAGTCTCATAGGTCGACAAGCGAGAGTTGCATGGAGCACGCGGGACAACAACTCAGAGAAGATGACTTGGGCTATGATACAATTACTTTTATTTGGCATATTATTGACCTTACGCTTTCATTTTTGTACTTTTAACTGTGTAAAGAAGGTGTTGGACTTAGCATTTTGATTGAGAACTTAATTTTCCCATATCCTTAAGATCACTACTTGACTTGATTCCCTTGGGATTCAATCCCCGAATGACTGTCCTACTAGTTTTATTTATTTGTTGTGATGAGCTGTGATTTTTTTTACTTCGTCCTCATCCTTAGTTCACAAGTCCTCGCCTGAGAAGTCGGACATGAGACAAATTAATGGTCATCATTTCAGTGCATAGTGACCTATAGATTATAATGCCCTACTTTTTTGTGCGTGGATGATGAGCGAAGGTTGTTTACCCAGCTGTCTACCCCTATTGATTGTTCCTGGTTGATGGATTGCATTGCGCCTTTTGCGAATGAGTACTTCTGTGATTGTTTATCCTTTCCTTCTGTGATCCGATTATTACCCTCTGTGTTTGATGAAATGATCCATGCATTTTTAATAAAATATCGTCTGCATTTTTAATGCCTTTCCTAGCAAATTTACTGTGTGGTTTTTATACATTTGGTATGGCTTTTCTTTGTGACTTTATCTCTGCACATTAATATTTTGATGAATTTATCTTGTGTAACTACCCACTCGAATGACAGTCTATAAATTATTCTGGACTGCATTTTTTTGGGGTGTATTGGCTGAAGATATTACTTGGGATACTTTGCAATCTTCATTTTTTAATGTAAACATTACCCGATTGAGTGCAATTTCGAGGCTTTTTATTTTTACTGTTGGGACTACGTTTTTTATTAACAACTCAGCTTTAGAAACACGATTTTCATTACCCTGTTGACTGCAATAGAACTCGGCAAATTGAATTGGACAGCGTAATTATAATACATTTTTGCATATAATTTACAGATGTATATTGTCTGTTTGCATTCATATTTCGATGTAGATTTTTGATGTAGATATATTGTCTGTCTCCACTAATATTTCAGTAGGTAATGGTTTGTCTGCGTTAATATTTAGATGTAGATATGATAGTTTTTTATTTTTATGATTATGAATTGTTACCAGAACATTAATCATTCAATATTTATTTAGTTTCAATACTGTTGAATAATAATTATTGTGGAGTAAAAATATAGCATATGGTTGTGCCTGGCAGTGAATGCATTAATTGAGACAATGATCCATTTTTCACTTTTTAAAGGGACTGTAGTTATTTGAGCAGTTAAAGGACAACGGTAAAAATAATTCCTGCGGTTTTAATGGCTTTATAACAACTTTAAATTACTCAACATTTTCCTTTGTGCCTGGGCATATTCCTTTTCTGTCTGGGTGTTTTCCTTTGTTCCTAGGTGTATTCCTATGTGTCTGGGCATTTTCCTTGTGCCTGGGCATATTCCTTTTATGTCTGGACATTTTCCTTTGTGTCTCAGCATATTCCTTTTGTGTCTGGGCATTTTCCTTTGTGTCTAGGCATCTTCCTTTATGTCTGGGCATTTTCGTTTGTGTCTGGGTATATTCCTTTTGTGTCTAGGCATTTTCCTTTGTGCCTAGACGTTTCCTTTTGCGTTGGGAGTTTTACCCAGCTTACCCACCACCTTTTTCGTGGAAAAATCCCCATATCTTACCCTACGCATTCGTGATACTTTCACGGATTTTGCATCCACTTTTCCTGGCAAAACTAATCTTCGTTTTCAATGCATTTTAAGGGCAAATCTACCTCTACGATTATTGCCCATTTTTATGGAGAATATACTCGGAAGTGTTAATACATATCGAATTCAATTTCATTTGATTGGACAATGTTTATTCATTTGACAGTATGGTGGATAGCAATTTCTAGAGAGCATTCTGGTTCATTCCTTGATTCCCAGACAAGCTATATATCTAGGCAGCGAGTTGATGATTTCCTTGATGATAAGACATGTATACATAATTTAAAATGGTTAAATCCTTTTAATGGAAACCAATTACTCGACAATGACTTTATATATAATAGACAAAAAAAATTATTGGTAATCGACAACAGATTTTTAATTAATAGACAACCTTATTACTTGAACCATAGCAACCTTTATCTAAATAATACACCGTGAATCTTATAGCTTACAACATTTACATCTCCTTGTATTACACAACGAATGTATGCATTGTACAGTGATGCACATTTACACAATGATTTTAATGTTTATGGGCAGTGTCTGACAATAATATTGATTGATCGATAGCTATGCTTATTGTAATCCTTTGCTAAACTCTTTTATCACTAATCCTTCAAGGATAGTGTATCGGTTTATAAAACCGCTATATTTTGTTAACCTTTAACAATGATGTCCGATATATATTATCCCTTATCCTTTGCTAATGTTTAGGGGTTATATATATTAATAAGGTTAATGTGCCACTATATTTTATTACTAACCTTAACCTATGAAATATGATGGAGTCTTGGGAGAATTGTGAGGCATGTCACCCCAAGCTTGAGTTGGGGAAGTGACCTAAGTATTTATTTTTATTGTAAAATAGTTGTATTAACCATTATCTTGTGCCAACCTTATCAACAATATTTCCACTATCCTTATTTGCCCTTTTTATTTTAAAGGATATGTACCTTAACAATTTTATTCAAGGTGTGAAGATTGATTTTGTTGCGCAAGGAATTTGTTGTGTTTCTTGATTGTCATAGTCATATTGTTGACTCGTCGTTGAGTGCTAGGGTTAGTCGTCAGGTGTTCATATAGTCCTTGATCTCCTAGCACGTTGAGTTTTAGCTTGTGTTGAGGGTCGAGTTTTGTTGTTGCGTTCCAGTTGTTTTTGTGCCTATCATTGGGCGACTGCATGAATTCTGAGGAGGGGATGAATGCGCAACCTAATATACAGAGTTGAGTGACAACTAGTCAGAGTCTGTGCTTCCCATTGTGGGAGTTTTTCACTATAGATTGTTGTTGGTGTTGGGGATTGTAATGACTTCAAGCGTCGGGTTGCGCACCATAGGGGTTCTATTTACTGGCCGTCGAGGCCATTGTGTTGGGTTGGTGGGTGTAGTCCTTTAGCTTGTAGGAAAAGTAGTATTCATTTCAGGAGGGTAGTTGTTTCTCTCTGTCTTTTATTTTTGCATGTTTCAAGTAGTTTCACGATGTGCTAAGTGGGTTGAGTCATTGTTGAATGTTGCATGATTTGCATGCGTGGTGTTCGTCGTCAGGCTGTGTGGTTTTATTGTTGTTTTTGTTATGTTCCTGCCTAAAAAGAAAAAAAAAATGAACTTTTCGCTTTGCTTGCAGTTATAACAAAAGGTTCATTATATATGGCATCAGAGCAGGTTCAACCCTGCGACTTTGGATTGCCAAGATTTCCACTGTAGTGAACCCATGAGTATTAATCGTTGTGTTAATTAAAAAAATTAATGGGCCGATGTCATGATTGAATTTAGAGGATGCCTCGGAGGTTCACAACGTGGTTCCATGGAAAGAGGTGCGATGCCTCCAAAAATTCCTTCACCCTCGGATTCGAACCCCCAAGGGGAAGAACAAGTCCTTGGGTTGGATTCGATTGTAGTAAGTGATGATGATGGCCTGACAAGGCCCTTCCAGGTAATGTCAAGGGACTTGATTCACCATAGTTACTGAGATGAGTCCAGGGCACATGTACCCCTGAGGGTCCATAGCGCACCCTAGCTATTACTATTAGCATCCACCAAGAACTCGAGAGAATTGAGTTCTCGAGTGCACAAGTGTCACAGATGGTTGTGTTGTTGAGGCACGGTTGTAGAGACATGCATTGTGCTTCATGATTCGCGATTATGACCTCCAGCATGAAGTTTCTCATGGGGGTATTTCAACTGAAGGGGAGCACTCTTCTATGGTGGAAGACGCTCCTCCCAATTTTGAACATGGCCATCGACAATGTGTCATGGGAAATGTTTGCGGAATGGTTCCAGGAGAGGTATCTTTCTGAGGAATGCATTGAGAATATTGCGACAAGGTAGAATCACGGTGCCCAAGAACGAGGCCCGTTTTGGACCTACTTCAGTATGCTCTGTACCAAATTACCCAGAAACTTAAGGTCAAGAAGTTTGAGTTTGACCTTATTCTAAGAATTCAACTTCTACTTCGGGTACCAGGAATACTGGACCGAAGAAAGTGTGTTAGATTGTGGGGAGCCACATTACCAACATTACTACCCAGAGGAAAGTTCCATAGCATATGGATCAACTGGAACCACTACCATGGGAGTTTTGGGCAAGGCCCATCGGATTCATGCAGCTATGAATAACAACCAGGTAGAGCACCAGTCAATTGTACTCGAGACATCAGGTAGCATCGCTGACTAGACCCTTAGTATTTGATAGATCCCGGTGCTACCGAGAGTTTCATATCTGGTGCATTGCTAAAAGGGATTAAGGTAAAGGCAGTCGAACAGGGGGAGTTTAGCTTTGTAGAGATGGCTTCAAGAGTCAAACAGAAGGTTGGAAGAAAGGTTACGGACTGTACCCTTAACCTAGGAGATTTTGTCACTAGGGCTAATCTGTACATCATGATATTAGGATCTTATGATGTCATGATTGGTATGGACTGGTTGGAATCGCGTGAGGTGATACTCAACTGTAAGATGAAACAATTGAGCTTGGTTGATGATGAGGGATAGAGACGCGTGATTGTAGGTTGGAACTAGGGAGTTTCCCTGAGGTTCATCTCTTCCTTGCAGCTACGGAATAGCATGCGCAAGGGATGAAATCGTTATTCGATCCTTGTGTTAAATGATAAGGGAGTAGCAGAAGGTCTAGAACACCTTTCGGTGGTGAGAGAGTTTGCAGACGTCTTTCTAGAGGAGTTACCTGGGATACTGCTGGAGAGGGAATTGGAGTTTACCATAGACATAAAACCAGGGACTGAACCAATAATGAGAACACCTTATCGTATGTCGACCTCGGAGTTACAGGAGTTGAGAATGAAATCAAAGGAGTTTCTAGACCTAGTACTTTTACATCCGAGTGTGTCACCGTGGGGTGCGCCTGTTATTTTCATATGAAATAAGGATGGGTCATGGAGACTCTGCATTGGCTACCATCAATTGAACAAGGTAACGATCAAGAGTCAACATCCATTGCCGAGGATTGAATATATGTTCGATCAGATGAAGGGTGCGACAGTGTTTTCAAGGATCGATTTTTGATCAAGGTATCACCAGTTATGGATCAAGGGGATGACATCCCTAACACCACCTTTAAGATGAGGTTTGGACATTATGAGTTTATTTTTTTATTGTTGGACTGACAAATTCCCTTAGGGTATTTGTGAGTTTGATGAATGGGGTGTTCCACGAGTACTTGGGTAAGTTCATCCAAGTATTCATTGATGATATTCTGATTTACTCTCGGACAACGGAGGAGCATGATGAGCACTTGTGCTTGGTACTACAATGTCAACGAGAGCACACATTGTATGGGAAGTTTTCCAAATCCTTGTTTTATCAATCGAAGATTCACTACTTAGGGCATGTCATCTCCGGCGAAGGTATCATTGTGGATCCAACAAAGGTTGAGGCTATTATGGAATGGCCTGCACCAACAAATTTCCAAGAAGTGCGTAGCTTCATGGGTTTAGCAGGATACTATCGACGGTTCATCGAGGGATTTTTGAAGATAGAAAATACGATCATGAAATTGCAGAAGAAGAACAAGAAGTTTGTTTGGACTGAGAAATGCACAGAAGCATTTTAGAGGCTCAAGGAGATGTTTGCAACAACACCGATACTAAAGGTCTGTGACATGGACACAGACTTCTTGGTATGTAGTGATGCATCCAAGGAAGGATTAGGTGGAGTCTTGATGCAATATGGTCGAGTGATCACCTACATCTCGAGGAAACTGAGAAGGCATGAGGAGAACTATGCGACGCACGATTTGGAGTTATTAGCCATTGTATATTCCTTGAATATTTGGATACACTACCTTTTTGGACATAAATTTGAACTAAAGATGGACCACTGTGGACTACAACACATATTTTTGCAAAGAGACCTGAACACGCGACAACGACATTGGTAGGAATCGCTTAGTGAGTATGATTTTGAGATTTCTTACATAAAAAAAATAGTGAACTGAGTGGTAGATGCATTGATTCAGAGACCACACATATTTTTCGTTGTTACCAATCTACATGAAAAGATTCCAACTTTACAGTGCGACGATGAGTGGTACAAAGAGGTCAAGGATTTTATCGGAAAAAACACAATGATGGTACCAATATTTGAAGGATTTACGTTTGACGACAATGGACTATTGAGGTTTAAAAATCAGATTTACGTACCACCAAATGACAAGTTGAGGAGTCTGATCCTAAACGAGTCTCACAAAGCAATATACATGGCTCACCCGGGAGTCACGAACATGAGGACGGACCTTAAACCCTTATTCTTTTGGAAAGGAATGAAGGCAGACACAGTCAACTATGTGGCCAGATGTCTAGAATGTCAGAAAGTAAAGGCTGAACATAGACATCCAACAGGATTAATACATCCACATGCTATTCTAGAATCAAAATGGGAGGTCATTTCGATGGATTTCATCGTTGGATTTCCATTGACGGCAAGGAAAGACGACTCGATTTTTTTGTAGTTTGCACTCTAATGAAGAGTGCTCATTTTATTCCTGTGCGTACGATGTATCAAGAACCTGACATAGCTAGAGTTTTCATTAGTTAGATTCTAAGGTTGCATAGCATACCTAAGAGTATTATATCTGATCGGGGATCGATATTTACTAGATGGTTTTGGACTACTTTCCAAGAGGACTTAGGGACCCAACTTAACTTTAGTACTGTGTATCACCTGAAGACTGGCAAGTAGACCGAACGAACACACCAAATATTGGAAGACATGTTGCGCATGTATGTAATGGAACAACAAAAGCATTGGGAAGAATTCTTGTGACTGGTAGAATTCGCTCATAGCAATAGTTACCAAAGCATCATTAAGATGGCACCTTTTGAGTTCCTTTATGGGTGACTGTGTCAGATGCCTTTGAGTTGGGATCGACTTGAGGATAGGGTCCTAGTGGGACCATAAGAGATCCAAGAAATGAAAAATCAAATTTAAATAATAAGACAAAGGATCAAATAAGTGCATGATTGACAGAAGAGTTAGGTCGATGCGCACCGTGTAGACCATAGATACGAAGTTGGTGATCAAGTCTTCTTGCGGGTAAAACCACACAAAAGTTAGATCAATTTTGGAAAAAGTGATAAACTATCTCCTAGGTCTGTGGAAACCTATGAGATTGTGGAAAGGAGAGGCCTATGGCCTATTGACTATCCTTGCCTGATTATTGAGGTGTATGCACAATGTCTTTCATGTCTTTGTTTGAGACATTATGATTAGTGATCCTACACATGTTTGGACTTGAGCACCTTGTGGGTATCGTATGAGGGTGTGCTCACGGCTGAGCCGATCCTCATCCTGGATCATCGCATTCAATAGCTACGACGTCGAACAGTAGATCTGGTCAAGGTCCAGTGGGACAACTATAGTCTGCACTCGATGACCTCGAAGGACGCATATGATATGCGCCAACAATTTCCATTTTTTTGGATAGATAGACTTATGGTACTGTGATACACATTATTTGGGCACTTATATACTGTGAAACTTTAGGATGAAGTTTATAACAAGAGGAGGTGTATGTAACATCCCACTCTTTCCCACACTGAGCGAACTTATTCTTTGAGGACACTTGCTTGCAAGTGATCCGAATTTTTATACTATTGGGAATTTGATTATGATTATGAGACATTATGGATAAGATCACATGGTATTTTGTTGTATTGATATAGACAGGTTCTATGGACTCGGTTCTCCTTAGTGTGTAGGATTTTGGACCTCGAGGATGCAAAGGCATCAATGAAACCGTTGGACTCCGGATCAAGTCAGGGAGTGGAGTATTGGGGTTTGACTATTGTATATATATAACTTATGTGCATCTGATTAGATGTTATGATTATGGATTTTATTTATGACATGATTCATTGATGATGCAGGCTGACGATATCTTTCTGACTAGAATCACATGTGGAGTAGAGGGGTCATGCAGGACTAACAGAGATGTTAAGGGAAAGGTGTGTACAACAGCCCTGCCACAACCTACTAGCACTCCCTCCATGGATCAAACTGTAGGTTAACGATTAATTAGTTCGAGAAGACCCATGATGTCATGAGGGAAGATTGCGTCAATCTCTCATGATGATTCTAAGGGGTGCGCAATAATGCAAGGGCCTTATTCCTTAGAGGCCCTTAGTCTCCCATAAGATCACCTGGTGGAGTTTTGACTCTAGGGGTTTTTTATGTCTACCAAGTCAGTAAAGAGGTGAGTGGAACCCCTAGAGCACGTAGTGCGTCTTGAAGGGCACGTCGCAAAAGAAAAATGAAAAGAGGTGAGTGGCACCCTTGGAGCATGTAGTGTGTCCTGAAGGGCACGTCGTGCAAGGGAAAATGAATGAGGTGAGTGGCACCCTTGGAGAACCTAGTGCGTCCTGAAGGGCCACCATGTTGTTAACTAACAAGAGAATAAACCTAGATGGCCTTAGAACGAATAATGTGATAAGAAAGTTTTAAAAACAATTTCCCTAATAAAATGTCGCCGAGCCTCGAAAATTAAAATCTAGGTCTAAAGTAATACTTCTGGTAAATAATAATAATAATAATAATAATCATTAAACATGTGATGGAAAGGGGGTAAGAAACTTGATTAAATTATTAAAATCAAATTATATGAGGGATTTAAAATTTTAAAAGGGAAATGATTGTTTTGTTACACATACTGATTAAAATTAATTAATTAAAAAAAAGAAAAAGGGGAAAAAGATAATTTTCTACACTTACTAATTTGAGTTTAGATAAAAACGGAAAGAGGGAAATTTAAAAGAATTAGGAAACTAAGGGGAAAAGGGGGAAACATAAGGGAAAAACAAAATGACCAACTTAGTAAGGAATCATGCCTTTAAGAACTTTCTAAATTGAACTCAACTAGTAAGTTAGTAAGGGGGAAAGTCATTAAATTGTGTAAGGGAATACGTGGACACCTAGGAGAAATTCTAGGAATGCTTTTAGGTGGATGAAGGAAATAGGAGTAATTAAATAATTAATGAAATTAATTTCTGGTGCAACGAAGCGAATGGGTGAGACATTTACGGGGAGGATTTTTCTGAATTAAATTATTGAACAATAAGTTAAATGGGAATTTGGGAAAGAAGTGACTTACAAATTCAATATAAAGGAGGGAGGAGGAGAAGGATGTATCTCTTGGGTTATGCGTAACGTTACGCTGCAGAATTTTAGACTTGACTGACTTAGCTTGTGGGAGTTGGGATACCCGTCTCGGTGAGGAGTGGTAACTTGACCTTGCGAGGTGAGATGGGGGGTAGTTGTTCTCTCTTTCAGTGTGTGTGGCCCCTTTGCGGCTCGAGGGGCTAAGGGGGAAGAAGAATACCCCTAGCATTGGATAGGAGGTACCAGTGAAGTCTCATCAATCGGCAAGAGGGAACTGCATGTAGCGCGCGGGACAATGACTTAGAGCGGACGACTTGGGCTATGGTATGCTTACTTTTATTCGGCATGGTAGATTATTATTAGCCTTATACTCTCATTTTTGTACATTTAACTGTGTAAAGAAGGTGTTGGACTTAGCATTTTGATTGAGAACTTAATTCCCCCATAGTCTTAAGATCGCTACTTGACTTGATTCCCTTGGCATTCGATCCCTGAATGTTGCGACTGTCCTATTGGTTTTATTGATTTGTTGTGATGAGTTGTGATTTTTTTACTTCGTCCTCATCATTTGTTCATCATTCCTTTCCTGAGCAGTCATCGAGGTTCTGAATAGATGGTCATCACTTCAGTGCATAGCGACCTATAGATTCTAATGCCCTGCTTTTTTGTGCGTGGATGATGAGCGAAGGTTGTTTGCCCAACTGTCTACCCCTATTGATTGTTCCTGGTTGATGGATTTCCTTGCGCCTTTAGAGAATGATATCCTTTCCTTCTGAGATCCGCTTATTACCCTCCGTGTTTGATGAAGTGATCCATGCATTTTTAATGAAATGTCATTTTCATTTTTAATACCTTTCCCGATGAATTTACAATGTGGTTTTTATACATATGATATGCCTTTTCTCTGCGACTTTACCTCTGCACATTAATATTTTGATGAATTTATCTTGTGTAATTACCGACTCACATGACAGTCTATAAATTATTCTAGACTTCATTTTTTTGGGGGTGTATTGGCTGGAGATATTACTTAGGATACTCTGCAATCTTCATTTTTTACTGCAAACATTACCAGGATGAGTGCAATTTTGAGGCGTTTTGTTTTTACTGTTGGGACTGTGATTTTTATTAACAACTCATCTTTAGAACCATGATTTTCATTACCCTGTTGACTACAATAGAACTTGGCAAATTGAATTGGACAGCGTAATTATAATATGTTTTTGGATATAATTTACATATGTATATTGTCTGTCTATGTTCATATTTTGATCATATTTTTGATGTAGATATATTGTTTGTCTGCACTAATATTTCAGTAGATAATGGCATGTCTGCGTTAATATTTAGATGTAGATATGATACGTTTTTATTTTTATTATTATGAATTCCTACCAGAACATTAATCATTCAGTATTTATTTAGTTTCAATACTTTTGAATAATAATAATTGTGGAGTAAAAAAATAGCATATGGTTGTTCTTGGCAGTGAACACATTAATTGAGACAGTGATCCATTTTTCACTTTTTAAAGGGACTGTAATTATTTGAGAGGTTAAAATATAGGTGTAAAATTAATGTCTGCATTTTTAATGTCTTTATAGCAACTTTAAATTACTCAGCGTTTTCCTTTGTGCCTGGGTGTATTCCTTTTTTGTTTGGGCATTTTACTTTGTGCCTAGGCATATTCCTTTGTGTCTGGGCATTTTCCTTGTGCCTAGGTGTATTCCTTTTGTGTCTAAGCATTTTCCCTTTTGCCTGGGCATATTCCTTTTGTGTCTAGGAATTTTCCTTTGTGCCTAGGCGTATTCCTTTGTGTCTGGGCGTTTTTCTTTGTGTCTGGGCGTATTCCATTTGTGTCTAGGCATTTTCCTTTGTGTCTGGGCATTTCCTTTTGTGTTGGGAGTTTTACCCAGCTTACCCACCACCTTTTTCGTGGAAAAATCCATAGACCTTACCCTAAGCATTCGTGATACTTGCATGGATTTTGCATCCACTTTTCCTGCCAAAACTAATCTGCGTTTTCAATACATTTTGAGGGCGAATCTACCTCTGTGATTTATTGCCCCTTTTTATGGAAAATTTACTCGGTAGTGTTACTACATATCGACTTCAATTTCATTTGATTGGACAATGTTTATTTATTTGACAGTATCGTGGATAGCAATTTCTAGATAGCATGTTGGTTCATTCCTTGATTCCGAGAAAAGCTATATATCTAGGTAGTGAGTTGATGAATTCCTTGATGATAAGACATGTATACATAATTTAAAACGGTTAAATCCTTTTAATGGACAACAATTACTCGACAACGACATTATATATAATAGAAAACAAATTTTATTTGTAATCGACAACAAATTTTTAATTAATAGACAACCTTATTACTTGAACCATAACAACCTTTATCTAAATAATACACCATGAATCTTATAGCTTACAACATTTACATCTCCTTGTATTACACATCGAATGTATGCATTGCATAGTGATGCATATTTACACAGTGATTTTAATGTTTATGGGCAGCGTCTGACAATAATCTTGATTGGTTGATAACTATGCTTATTGTAATCCTTTGCTAAACTCTTTTATCGCTAATCCTTTAAGGATAGTGTATTGGTTTATAAAACCTCTATCTTTTGTTAAACTTTAACAATGATATCTGAAATATATTAACCCTTATCCTTTGCTAATGTTTAGGGGTTATATATATTAATATGGTTAATGTGCCACTATATTTTATTACTAACTTTATTGGTCATATGTTAACCGTTATCTATATTTCTTTTTATTGTAAAATAGTTGTATTAACCATTATCTTGTGCCAACCTTATCAAGGATATGGACACTATCCTTATTTTCCCTTTATATTTTAAAGGATGCATACCTTAACAATTTTATTCAAGGTGTGAAGATTGATTTTGTTGCGCAAGGAATTTGTTGTGTTGCCTGATTGTCCTAGTCATCTTGTTGACTCAACGTTGAGTGCTAGGGTTGGTCGTCATGTGTTCAGATAGTCCTTGATATCCTAGCACATTGATTTTTATCTTATGTTGAGGGTCCAGTTTTGTTGTTGTGCCCCGGTTGTTGTCACGCCTATCATCGGGTGACCACGTGAATTCTAAGGAGGGGATCAATGAGGAGGTGATTGTAATACCTTCATGCATCGGGTTGCGTGCCATAATGGTTCTATTTATTGGTTGTCAAGGCCATTGTGTTGGGTTGGTGCATGTAGTTATTTAACTTGTAGGTGAAGTTGTATATTTTCTTGTCATAGTATCTCATACTACCTTACATTGTACATGTAATTACAACTATAAATTATTTTAATCATACTCAGATTTACTGGTATGCTAAGGTTGCCAAATAATATTTTATAAGAAAAAGATATAAACAACATCGTAAATAACAAGGTGATAAACTACCGATCCCCTAACTTACAGGTCCATTTAAAGAAAAATAAAAGAGCCCAAGCCTCGCCTACATGTAAATAAACAAGGAATCCACCTTCATTGTCCCATAATTCATCTCATCACTAAAATATTATGGAAATCCATCAGAAATTCAAATTAATTGTTGGCGCCAAGGAAATCATGATAAAAGGAACAAAAATTTAGGGTTGTGCATAGTCATTATAACTTAGTTGGCAGTCTTAAACAAAAATTTCATGATAAGGAACAGACATGACAAATTTGCGCAGAGTCTACATAATTTCGCTGGAAGTGTTTAAAGGAATTTCGTGGAGGAACAATCATTACAATTTGCATAGGGTCTGTAAGTATATAAAGTCTTGTCATGAGAAAAGAAGAATGGTGATCCATGGATTCCTTAGTCCCCTGGTGCGGTACCGGTATGAGTTTCGATGGTTCACTCCAAGGAACGTAATCCAACATAGTCAAGCTCGATAAGCATATATATAATACTATTGTGGTCGATTTAAAAGGGTTTTTTCTATATTTGAGTCACTCTCTTCTATATTACTCAACCATCAAGGAAACTTGCAATCCAAAGAAGAAATAAAATACATATTTCATAAGAAAAATAATTAAACTGCATATACGAATGTAAATCTTGATGAGAGTACTATCACTGGTGAAGTTGGGCTTGGAGATATTCTTCAACAACTGGTGATCCATCCATCATCGCACTTGCTAACCATAGATACCTCGTCGGTACCTCTCATCCAACGCTAGTGGTACTCTTCTTCCCTCTTAGCCCCCCAATATGAAAAGGGGACACACACTCACAAAACCAGAGATCCTCTATCTCCCAGATCACCTTACAAGGTAGAGCCACCACGCTCTCTCAAGATAGGTATCCCAACTCTCAGAAGTAAAACTAGTCAAAATTTCTGCAGCATAAGCTTGCCCATAACCCATGTGATCCATTCCTCCTCTAGCCCATTTGTTTTATAGTATCTTTCTTAATGACACATTCAATTGCACATTTAATTCACCTTTTAAAAGTTAATTAAGAATGATTTCCCACATACACTTTTCACCCTCTCTATAAGTTGCACAAGAAAATTCCATAATTTAATTTAATAAAAGTCAATTTCCCTCACCCATCCTAAAAGCACTCCTCAAATCACTCCTAGTAGTCTCTTTATTCCACTTATTTTCATTTAATCACTGACGCATTACTAAATCAGAGTTGAGTTAAAATAGGAGTCTTCTCCTAGTTAAACTAGTGGTAGTTAGACTCTAGATGCCCTTCTATGTGTGCACTTATTCTTTCATGCTTTAATCCCTTCTTATCTTACATTTTAATTTGGCATTTCTTGCAAATAAGTGTATTAAATCAAACTTTAGGTTAAACTTATATTTCTTAATCTCTTAAATTTATTTACCTCTTTCATATTTTGTTCAATTTATAAATTGGTTTTAGCATTCTCACCAAACTTAGATTCAGGATAAATTTTGAATAGGCTTAGACTTCAATTGTGGTTACAATTACTAAATTTATTCTTTAATTAATTGATTAAGTCATGAATTGATCCGACAATGCTCAAGATTTTACAAGGTTTAATATTCCCTCAAGGTTTTCTAGGCCACCTAGATTCATTGACTCAAGTTTTACTTCCGTGACGTGCCATTCAAGATGCACACCGTGATCCAAGGGTTCCACTCACTTTTGATTCAAATTTTTAGTTACGCGAAGTCCTCTTCAAGATGCACTCTGTGCTCCAGGGGTGCCACTCTCATTTGATTGGTTTTGGTAGTTTTCTAATCCCTTGGAGTCAACACTTCGTTTGGGCAACCTTGTGAGAGACTAAGGGATTTTAAGGAATAAGGAACATCCCTTATTGCATGCCCCTTAGAAATATTTGTGAGTGATTGTCTTAGTCTTCCCTCACAACATCGTGGATCTATCGAACTATGTAATCATTAACCTACAATTCGAGCCACGATGGGAGTTCTAGTAGGCTATGACATGGATGCTGCCACACCTCTCCCTCAATATCCGATCTATGTGCATGGCCCCTTTACTCCTTATGTGACTCAGATTAGCAATAAATCGTCAACTTGCATCCATCAACGAAACATTGTCAATGATCCATAAAGAACATCATAATATAATCGATCATAGGTCACATATGCATAAATGAAATACTCAAACCAATACAATCAACTCCTTGAATCAATCTGGAGTCCATGGAGGTCCATTGATGCCATTGAAATCCTCAATCTCTCAAGTGTCCTGCACACTCAGGAGAAACACGTCAATATCTTTTGTCAATACATAGATATCAAACAACATAAATCATAATACATCAACATCATCATAATAATCCATAAGCAAAACATATAACCATATAATATAATCAGATCAATTGCACGCAAGTGTGCTCAAGGAATAAGTCAATAGCATGTGCTCGTAAGAGAGGGATGTTACATACAACCCCTCTTATTTAAAACTTCATCCTAAAGTTGTACACTATATACAATGCAGTAAATAAAGCATCTGAAAAGATCTATATGTATAATATATCAAACAAATATGGAAAATGCTAGTGCATATCATATGCATCCTCCTAGGTAGCCGAATGTGGACAATAATTGTCCCCTGGACCTTGACCTGATCGAATGATCAATGTTGTAGTTGTCGAATGCAATGGTACATAATGTGGATTGGCTTCACCATGAGTGAAACCTCATCCGACACCTGCAAGGAACTCGTTTCCATCACATGTGTAGGATCACTAACATAGTGTCTCAAACATATACATGAAAAACATTCTGCATATGCCTCTAAGACTGAGGCAAGGCTAGTAGATACCCCACGGGTCCTTTCCTTTCCACAACCTCGAAAGTCCCCCACAAACCTAGGAGAGTGTTTAGAACCCTTTCTGAACTTAGTCATACTCTTATGTGGTTTCACGTGAAGGAATACTCTGTCCCTGACTTCATGATCAAGTTCAATGCGATGCCCATAAACATAAAAAAAAATTTGATCTTGTTCTTTTTTAATCCTTTATATTATCATTTACTTGTTCTTCCATTTCTTGTATTATTCTGGTCCCACCAGGACCCTATCCTCATGTTGATCCCAACTCAATGGCATCCAACATAGTCGCACGTAAAGAAACTCAATGATGCCATCTTAATGGTACCCTGATATTTGTTTTTGTACAAAAAATCTATGAGTGTCAAGAACTCTTCCCAATGCTTATGTTGGTCCATCACCTACATATGAAACATATCTTCCAAAATTTGGTGTCTTCTTTCTATCTGTCTGCTTGTGTCAGGGTGATATGTTGTACTAAAGTTTATTTATGTTCACAAGGCCTCTTGGAAACTAGTCCAAATCATCATGTAAACATCAATCCTCGATTGGATACGATCCTTTTCGGTACACCATGTAACCTTACAATCTCACTGATAGAAAATATAGCTATGTCTCGCGCTTGATACGTTGTACGCACAGAAATAAAATGCGCACTCTTCATCGGAGTGACAACTACCACAAAAATCAAGTCGTTCCTCCTTGCTGCTAGTGGCAATCATAGATGATTTTAGGGGCTAAATTTCTCAAATGGCCTCATTTTCCATGTTTTTCCAAATACAATTCACGAATTTCCATTTTTTTAAAAACAAATTTGCCAAAATTCCATAGAACAAAATTATTTTACCTTAAAAATAACCAAAATTGTATAGAAACTATATTAAATCCTTAGAAATTATAATATTTTTACAAAAACTATCGCCAACCATTTTACATTTTGCATATTAAGGACTATTAATATTATCCCAAATTTCTACATTTTAATATAAATTTACATCCTTAAAATAATCTATGGCGGCAATCCAACAATAAATTCCATCGAAATGACCTCCCATTTCAATTCCTTAACAACATGTGGTTGTAGTAATCTGGTCGGATTCTTATGTTCATGCTTCACTTGCTGACATTCTAGACATCGTGCCATGTAACTAACTATGTCTTCCTTCATTCCTTCCAAAAGAATAAGGTCTTAAGGTTTTCCCTCATCTTCGTGACTCCTAGATGAGCCATGCATATTGCTCTATGAGATTTTCTTAAGATCAAATTTCTCAATTTTTTGTTAGGCGGTACATAAATCCATTTATTATACCTCACCAATCTGTCATTGTCCAATTCATATCCTTCAAACTTTGGTACCATCATGGTGTCTTGTCTGAAAAATTCCTTAACCTCTTTATGTCAGTCATCGCCAAACTATATAGTTAGAATTCGTTCTCAAAGATTCACCTGATGAGGTATCATTGAGAATATGCATGGTGTTTGACTAAACACATCTTCCACTCTATTCATCATTCATTTAATGTACTTAATCTCAAATCATATTTGCTAAGTAATTCTGACCAATGCTTTCGTTGCACATTCAAGTCATTCTATGCAAAATGGGTTGCATTCCACGGTGATTTTTTATTGTTTGAATTTCCATCCAATTAGATAGTGTATCCACACTCTTGAGACATACATAATGGCTAATAACTCCAAATCATGTGTCACATAGTTCTCCTCATGATTTCTTAATTTCCTTGAGATGTAGGCAATCACACAACCCTCTTGCATCAATACTCGGCCTAAACTACCCTTGGATGCGTCTGTGCATATGAAGAAATCCATGTCCATGTAGGGGACGTTTAGTATCAGTACGATCATCAACAACCCCTTCATCCTTTTAAATGATTCCATGCACTTACTGGGCCATACAAACTTCTTGTTTTTCTTCTACAATTTCATGATTGGATTTGCTATCTTCGAAAACTTTCGATGACCCATCGGTAATATCATGCTAAAACCAAAAATTTGTGTACTCCTGGTACGTTTGTCAGCGCAGACCATTCCATAATATCCTCGACCCTCGCCAAGTCCACAGTGATTCCCTCGCCAGATATAACATGCCCCAATTAATGAATCCTCGAGTGCATTTCGACAGTTTCCTGTAAACACTGTAATACTAAGCACAAATGTTCTTCAAGTTCTTCCATCATTCGAGAATATATTAATATGTCGTCAGTGAATACTTGAACAAACTTGTCTAAGTATTTGTGGAACACCCCATTCATCAAGCTAATGAACACCCCCAAGGCCTTTGTTAGTCCAAATAGTAAGATGCTAAAATCATAGTGTCTGAACCTCGTCTCGAAAGTTGTTGTAGGAATGTATTCCTCTTTAATTCGTAGCTAGTGATAACGCGATCTATATTCGATCCTTGAAAAAATCATTGTGCCTTTCATTTTATCAAACAAATCATCTATTCTTGGAAATGGATACTGGGTCTTGATCATTGCCTTTTTCAATTGATGGTAGTCAATACAGAGCCTCCACGACCCATCATTCTTTCTTATGAAAATAAAAGGTGCACCCCAAGGTCACACATTTGAAAGTATAAGTCCTAGTTCTAACAACTCCTATAACTCAGGTGTTGACATACGATTATGCATTCTTACTATCGGTTCAGTTTCAGGGTTTGAGTCAATTTTAAGCTCCAACTCTCTTGCGGGCGACAATCTGGGTAAATCTTCTGGAAACATGTCAGTAATTCTCATACTAATGGAAGGTCTTCCAATCCTTCTGCCTCACCTCTTTTAATTAGCACTAAGATTGTGTATAACTTACATCCTTTGTGCATACTCTTCTGCAATTGTACATGATGTCTCTAGCACAGTGGATTGATGCTCAGCCCGACGGTTGTTTACCGCTACATGTATCCCATGGGCCTTGCCAAAATCTCCAACTGTAGTGTGTCCTGTTGATTTGGCTGCTTGTGCCTCCTCAACCAGAATGTCTTACTGGTAATGTGGCTCTCCACATGCCCAACACCTGGTATTTGGTCCAATACTCTTGTTTTGTTCTGTTGAATAGGCCTAAGTTGTAGCTACTAGCGACACAACTACTAATGCGATGGTCCTTTGTAGGGAGTCCCCTGTTGAGGAGCTAATCATCATGGTGTCATGAACGTGGATCCTCTCGACATATCCTGATACCCTGATGTGTGTCTAGCCAGTGTTTGATGCTGCTATAGACCTGACGTTGTCTTTCCATTCGGTCTTGCAGGATTCCTACCTTGTCCCCCGCTAGGGAGCTCTTCCTTAGCTAGGAGGTTCTTCTAGACTTTATCATGCAACGTCTGAGACATTAGGATCCTCACCCTCATAGGAATGTTTAGGTTAAGGCTGAACAAAACCTTGTTGACCTTTTTCTTCCCAGTGTTTAGGTGTGGAGCATACCTAAGAACCTCCATGAATTGGGCCTCAAACTCCGGCACCATACGACCACCCTGTCGTAAGGTGTTGAACTCATTGTGGTGGCACTCAATGAATTCTTATGATAGATACCTCTCCCGAAACCATTCCTCAAATAGTTCCCATGACATGTCTTCGACAACCATTTTTAGTTAGGGTAGGAGTGTCTTCCACCATAGAAGAGCGCTCCTCTTCAAGTGGAATGCCACCATGTAGACCTTCAAGTTGGAGGTGTAGTCACGAAGTTCAAAGCACATCTCCATGTTCTCCAACCATGCCTCGATGGCTGAGCCATATGTGCCACCCATGAACTCAAGAAACTTAACCTTCTCGAGTTCTTGGTGAATACTACCACTGCCAGTTGGAGTGCACTGTGAACCCTCATTGGGCACATGAAACATGGCCTCCTCTCTATATTGTTGGTTAATCAAGGCCTCTAACATCCTTTGGAAGGACCTCGTCATACCAACCACATCCCCGTCAACAATCTTCTTCTGCCCAATAACTTGTTCTTCTCCTTTGGGGTTAGACTCCTCTGGCGTGGATGCCACTGGAGGCATCACACTTCTTCCCCTAGCACCATGTTGTGAACCTTCGTGGCTTCATCTATCCAGGATTACCGACAAAAAAAATTTCCATTTTAATTATCGATAAGTTATTAATCAAGTGTTTAATAAAGTGGAAGGCATAATGATTCCCACGTCGCAGCGTTGAACCCACTCTTACACCATATGTAACGTCCATCCCTCCGTTACGACAACAAATGAAGTACAAGGTAATTTTATTTTTTTAAAGCATTAGGGAATTAACGTTAACACATAAATCAGAGCAACACATAATAACATGAAATCATAATCATAGCATTACAAGTGACATGTCATTGAGTAAATAAAGACACAAGGCCAACAGATTAACTTAAATAACAATGACTCATGTTCAATGCATAAACATAAATAATGATGCAGTTCAACACATCAGCCTCAACTGAAGAAAAATATAATTAATGATCAAACATATACTAAATATTAAATTAACTACCCACCAAACCTACCTTGCAAGGTTAGGATCTCCTGGACACATAAGAAACGCTCAATCCCATGATTCATCCAATTGATTTTGACCACTTAAGGTCTCAGGGATGGCAATTGTTCTGAGGAACAAGGAGGTATATAAATCCCACAAATACAATCAAGCCAATACCAATTTAGATCAATGATCAATCTCACTTATCAAATAATCATGGCGCAAGAGAAATATAATTACTAAATCAATCATCATCAATATTATTTTAATGGTGCAAGAGAATCTAATTATTAAAGAAATCATATATCAACATGTTAGTTTTTGTCAGTCACCAGTGATCAAATATGCTCTTTCAAAATTAGACACGAAACATTAGAGATCAGACATCAGATACACCAAACATCAGAGACCAAAAAGAAAGAGGTGTTTGGCACGATTTTTAGTGTTTTGAGGTCATTTGTTGTACATAGGGACAATTTTTCTTCAAAATATTTTTTTGACCAAATGAAGATGAATTTGACCAAAGTGAAAGTCCGTTTTTTCAATAATAAACCAATCAACAAAAAAATCCTTCAGTTTGTGCACAGATTTTATGATCCAAGAGAAATTCCCAAAATACAGTTGCTATGGGTGGGTGGCTACACTTTTGGACAACTTGAATTCAAATCCATTTTTCATGGGTTTGGAGCAGGGGTTTTCAATTATTGGTGACTCCATTGTGTATTAGACATCCTCATATTTCCAAACATACCACTTTGAGCCCAAAAATCCTCTGGTAAGGCCTCCAAATATCCTCTCAAAGACCACATTGTGTTTCTACTGTGAGCACGCTTTGCTTCTACAACTTTTAGTGACCAAATTCAAAATCGTATTCTGAACAAATGGGAAAGTATTTATGAAAAAGGGACGATTTGACATTCCACAAATACCCAAGAACAACAACCTCTCTCAGTTTTGTAAAAATATTTATGGTTAGAGAGATATTGATCCATCTTTGAGCCCTATTTTTGCAAAAAACCCAGAAATTTGGCAATTTTCGAATGTATAGAAACACAATGAACTCACACTATGCTTTATCTCGGAGGGTTTAAATGATGAAAATTTTATATTATTGGATATATATTGACCTCTAATTCACATATATATACCTTGGTGACACTTTTTCAAGACCTTCGCTGTGCTTTTAGAGTCATCTTGGGAGATTAAAGTTTTGGAAGTCATGGAGATGAATTTTTGCAGGTTTAATGGTGCAAGTTTCTTATACATTTTCCTTTCTACCTCCTCTAATCATCATTTCAGAAAATAAATGCACATAAACAACCTTAAAAGTCCCTCCAAACACACATTGTGCTTCTGTTAAATTTATTGCAATTTTTGCCAAAAAGTGAATTTTTGAATTTCTTGGGTAAAAAACAAATATAGGTGATGTAATTACTCATATTAGCCATTTACATGATATAAAGAAGTGTAACAGAGCTGGTGAATGTAAAATTTATGTAAATTTGATTGTCATTAATGCTAGTCAAGGCCAATTGAGTAAAATTGGGAGTTTGTTTTAACCTCCCTAGCTTTGTGTATTGTTGGAGATATCCTTGTAAACAGTTCCTATCATGAGGGATTCAACCACTTGGATGAGGAAATATTTTTTTCATCTATAGGTACACCCAATGAAATAAGAAAAAGTGTTGTACATTGGATATGTGATATCTTGGAAGCTAGCATACCTTTTTTACAGTAATAATACAAAAATGTTGCAGCTATTATCTAGGGATTCCCGTGGTATGTTCATTGGTAATTTTTTTTCTTTGTTTTATCATCAAATGTAATGCATTTTTATCCTTTTAACCATTATAATTCTTTCTTGTGACTATCTCTGAAGTGTTTAAACATAATTCATAATTATATGCTCTGTTTTAATAAGGTTTTCATGAATGTGTTTCCTTCTTCTTGATAAATGAATTCACATAACCTATGCTCATTTTGATCCTGCCCTATTTTGACCCTATACCATCAACGAAAAACCACAAAGTGTTAATGAGCGTGCCTACCTTGCCCCTTTATATCTATGCAACTCATTTGTAGAAGGCATAACATAGCTCCATGATTTCATGATCCTGGTCTAGAAAACCTATAAACTCAAAACCTCATTGAGTTGAATAACTAGCCTAATATATTTTTCCTTCTCTAGTCACCTTATTTACTGTGATCATTGAGAGATCCCTCTCTGATTTGGTAGGGCTAGATACCAAATCAAAAGACTGTTTTGTTGTTACCTCTGTCGATATCCTTTTCGGCCTTGTGAGAACTGGTGGAGTGATAACACAACATTTATTCCATGGCGCGCTAATAATAGAATTGCTTAATTAATCATAATCAACATTAGTTGCATGGCGTGCTAGTAATCTAATTACTTACTTAATCATAAATCAACGTTTTTCCAGGTCACGTTAACAATCTAATTACTTAATTAATCATGGATCCACATTAATTCCAAGCGTGCTAGTAATCCTATTACTTACTTAATCATAAATCAACAATAATTCCACGGCACACAAATATCTAATTACTTAATTAGTCATGAATCAAAATTCATTCCATGACACGCTAGTAATCCTATTACTTACTTAATCATAAATCAACATTAATTCCATGGCGCGCAAATATCAAATTACTTAATTAATCATAAATCAAGATTGCCCTAAATTATATGATAACAGAACAAAAGTTTCTCTTAATAATTAACCAGATAAATGCACATACGAATGCATTTGGATAAGGATTTGTGGTGATCACTATTAAAGACTCGGTAGAAGTCTTTCATTGATTTGTGACAATTTGGACTAACACTAACAATAATGTGGAGATGACTTTCGAAACTCTTGACAAAATCTCTATGTGTTAAAAATAATCGATTTAAAGTTATTGCTTACTAACCTATATCAAGATTCAAATTTTAGTGAGTGTGAGCCATAACTAGAGCTTGCGCTTATATCCATTTACTTATTATATCCAACATTATAAAGGAAAGGTTCCTTGTAATTAAACTTTTCACTTAGTATAATAACTTACAAGTGTCTAAAAAGATTTTTGTGGAAGATGCTATTAAGGGTTATTTTGTGCGAGGATAATATCTAAACTTAAAGTAAGTAAAGGTAAGTAATGATGATCCTCATAGTTCATGATACAAGGGGAGGAGTTACTACATCATCACTCTTGTATAGGAGGACAATATCAAGCATGAAGGTATAAATAAAAATTCAACTAAAGTTTAAAGGATGGTCCAAAACTTTCTTCCAACAATATAGGAGATCTCTCAGGCTACCATACTTAAACATCCAATAAACAAAAAAGGTCAACCTCATAATAAAACTCATAAGGAATCTCATACTACCTTACATTGTACATGTAATTACAATTATAAAATATAGTAATCGTACCCAGCTTTAATGGTATGCTAAGGCTGCCAAATAATATTTTAGGGCCCACTGAAGAGAAACGTGCCATTTGGGAACGATGCGTTTCGATGGCTGGTCAATGCGCTTATGATGATCCTGGTGGTCTGGGGCCTGACAAAGCTCGAGTTCTTCCGTATCTGTGGATTCCTAAATGACCCGGAAACGAGAGCGCGCTCAATCGCTGAGGTCATCGAATGGATATTAAATCTGGTTATGTTTGTCCGCTATTTCTTATCGGTGATCACAACTGCTATCAAGGTCATATATCACATGTTCAATGGGCGGGACAAATGCCCTTATCATCACTCTTCGTCCTCGTTTTCTTAAGGGCGACCAAGGAAACGAACATGGGGAGTGTTCGGGATTGAGCAGTGGCCCCTTACTTTTTCCACTCCCCATTCGCCTTACGACCCTCACCACAGGAAAAATTCTCAATGGCATTCTACAAGATTGGCAACCAAATGCTACACCCAATGCTTTCAAAGAAGCACTGCACAAATTCTTGATGAGGAAAAATCAGCACTTCAAGGGATATCTATAGTAATAAGGTGATTGCAATGCACTATTCAAGCTTCCCAATGATGATGGGATGGGTATTAACGAATTGATAAAATGATACTTTGTTGAAAATTAAAGAAGGTATAAATAAAGTTGGGACTCAAGCCAAGAATTCATGATGCTACAAATTTTACGAAGACCGACATACTCTCAATTGTTTAGACATATATGGAAACAAGATCGATACACAATAAATTACTTTAATCACTCATTTACCCAACCAGAAAATGACAATACACAACAAAATTTAATACAATTTCTACGGTCGGATACACCGCTAGGGGCAACGATTTAGGAGTTTCAATTATCTGGTTGAGTTTTGGAGAATATCCATACTGAGCCACTCTCTTATATATTAGTCAACCATCAAGGACACTTGCAATCCAAAGAAGAAATACAGTACAGATTTTATTAAAAAAAATAAAATTAACTACATATACAAATGCAAATCTCTATGAGAGTATCATTACTGGTGAAGTTGGGCTTGGAGATGTTATTTGGAAACTGACAATTCATCCATCCTTGCACTTGCTAACTGTAGAGACTTCATCGGTACCTCCCATCCAACACTAGGGGCACTCTTCTTCCCCTTTAGCCCCCCAAGCCATAAAGGGGCCACACACACACAACCAGAGATCCTCTATCTCCCAGCTCACCTCACAAGGTAGAGCTACAACCCTCTTTCAAGCTGGGTATCCCAAATCTCACAAATAAAACCAGTCAAAAATTTTGTAGCATAACCTTGCCCATAACCCGTGTGTTCCATTCCTCCTCTAGCCTATTTTTTTTATAGGAGTTTCCTTAATGACACATTCACTTGCACATTTAATTCACTTTTTAAAAATTAATTAAGAATTATTTTCTCCATACACTTGTCACCCTCTCCATAAGGTGCACAAGAAAATTCCATAATTTAATTTAATAAAAGTCAATTTCCTTCACCCATCCTAAAAGAACTAATTAAATCACTCCTAGTTGTCTCTTTAGTCTTCTCCTAGTTAACCTAGTGGTAGTTAGACTCTAGATTCCCTTCTATGAGAGTACTTATTATTTCATGGTTTAATCTCTTCTTATATTATATTTTAATCTGGAATTTCTTTCACATAAGTGGATTAGCTCAATCTTTAGGTTAAACTTGTATTTCTTAATTTCTTAAATTTATTTACCTCTTTCCTATTTTGTTCAATTTATAAATTGGTTTTAGTATTCTCACCAAACTTAGATTCAGACTAAATTTTGAATAGGCTTACACTTCAATTGTGGTTACAATTACTAAATTCATTCTTCAATTAATTGATTAAGTAATTGATTAATCCGACTGTGCTCAAGATTTTATGAGGTTTAATATTCGCTCAAAGTTTTCTAGGCCACCTAAATTTAGTTTCTCAAGTTTTAATTTTGCGACATTCTCTTCAAGATGCACACCATGCTCCAAGGGTGCCACTCGCCTTTGATTCAAATTTTTAACTATGCGGCATGCCCTTCGAGATGCACTCCATCCTCTAAGGGTGTGACTCGCCCTTGACTGGTTTTGGTAGTTGTCCAACCCCTTGGAGTCAACACTCCATTCGGGTGAACTTGTGAGAGACTAAGGGCTTCTAGGGAATAGGAACCCTGTCTTATTGCACGCCCCTTAGAAATATTTGTGAGCGACTGTCTCAGTCTTCCCTCATGACATTGTGGATCTATCGAACTAGTTAATTGTTAACCTACAATTCGAGCCACGACGTGAGTGCTAGTAGGTTGTGACAGGGATTCTTCCACACCTCTCCCTCACTATCTGGTCTATGTGCATGGCCCCTTTACTCCTTATGTGAGTCGTATTAGCAAGCAATCGTCAACCTGCATCCATCAACGAAACACTATCAATGATCCATAAAAAATATCATGATATAAATGATCATAGGTCACTTATGCATAAATGAAATACTCAAACCAATACAATCCACTCCTTGACTCAATTCGGAGTCCAAGGAGGTCCATTGATGCCATCGAAATTCTTAATCTGTCAAGTGCCTTGCACACTCAAGGGAAACTCGTCAATAGCATCTGTCAATACATATTTATCAAACAACATAAATCATAATCCATCAACACCATCATAATAATCCATAAGTAAAATTGATAACCATATACTATAACTGGATCACTTGCATGCAAGTGTCCTCAAGGAATACGTCAATAACATGTGCTCGCAAGAGTGGGAGGTTAGAGAAGTTTGCAATATTTTATGTTGGTACCCCATCAAAATCAATTGGATATTTCCATGTTTTCGATGAGCTTTTATTCTTAGTATTTACTTTTCCTTGTAACAATTTCGTAGTCTCATGATTGTAGGCCGTGTGGTGAAAAGTAACAAATTCATATTCAAATACTTCAGGATCCTGGGTAATCAAAGAATTAACAATTTCCCTCATCTCTAATAATCTTTGTGAAAACTAGTTAGGTTCTTCAATTAGCTCATCCATGTCCATTGCATGGGGACTCTTTTGTACTTCAGGTATGCTTAACCCTATTGATGGTGTATTCCTTTTTATTTTCACATGAGTATATGTAATATGTGATTTTTTTATATTTTTCCTTGGTGGGTCTTTATCTCCACCATCATCTGACCCTCCAACTGATGTTTTTCTGGTATCCATTCCACTGGTTTTATTCTTCATTCTTGATGGAATGCTTCTTTTGGATGTTGTTGGAAAATTAGGGTTTTGATTTGTCACTTCCATGTCATGTTGTTTGTGTCCTTCATTGGTGTTGTTTACTTCTCATGTGTCATTTAAAACTTGGAAGGATGCCATTTCATGGAGATATAAATTATCTTCGCCACCCTCCTGAAACTGTTCAATTTTAGTAAAATGTGAATAATACCCTACTAATTCCATATGTGTAGTAAATTTATTGTCTGTGTCAAAACCCTCAACAAATTTAGATTCCTTCAATCCCAGTTGTTCATGATGTCCTACCAATTCATCAAGGTAAGTTATATGCTTCATAGTAAATTTCCCAATTCTCCATGGTATGGGTATGAATTTCTTTTTCCTCTTGTCATGGAAGAAGTGGGCCCAAGTCTTGTATTGTTTAGACATTTCTCCGACAAAGATTTTATTTAATACATAGAATGGTAAAAGGAAAGGTTTCTCATCACTACCAAACAATCTAATAAAAATAATTTCTTCAAATATTTGATAAGCTCCTTTCCCATAGAAAAATGTATCTTCTTCTAGGGATATTCGTGTTGTACTATGACCAAAAATTAATTTTTTGAATTTTGAAATGAAATTTTTATGCATTGAGTAAAATTTTTATTGATCTTATGCCTATACAAAATCGAATGCCATGTATAAACTGGATCCAACCTAAAATGAACATTTTTTCCCTTGGAAATTCTTCAAACACATGGCCATAAGCAATGGATAAAATGAGTTAATAAGTCATATAAAACTTTCGAGTATTTTTAAGGTTATTCAATTAGAAAAAAAAAATGTTTGAGACAAGATAATCCCAATCAATAATGGATTTTTCATGAAAAGCATAGTACAGGGCATATATAACATTTCTTGTTATAAACACGGTATATTTCAGATCGATAATGTAGGTGAACAAGCATGCAAATTCTTTGTAAGCGTATTTAATTAAGTTACCTCAATCCTGGAAGTCTGAAGGTTACTGGTTTGGTTCTCCAAATAATTCCTTAAAAACCTATTTCCTCCTTTATGTTGATTCAAAAAGTCCCCAACCTCTTCGTTTTTTAATCGCATGGTAGTTGTAGGGAGTCGTATCATTTTGGAGAATTCTGAAGGAGATAGAAAGATTGTTTGATGACCTTGCAATTGAATTATTCTTCATTTAGAAATGAAGTTGTATCGCACCATTGAACAATCTCTTTGAAGTCTCTCACTTCCAGAACACAAACTGATAATGTTATTCATGAGGTCTATATTAAGTTCGTTTTATTCTCATCTGAAGAAAGAGATTTGTAGTAATTGTATACCATGGACCACTAAAACTCTTGATTCTCATGCCCTAATATTTTTAGTGTATCTCTACAATATAGTTCCTTTTTCTTACTTGACATTCTTTTTTGCTTTTGACAAAAAGCTGGCACTATTGTTGATACTTAAAGCTTGGCATATTTGATTTTATTTAATTCCACCATGTATTGTATTGATAACTCAATAAATAATACATATTTCTTTTAATATTGTCGGCTTACATGAGATTTGGATTTATTGTGAGATTTAACCGATGTGTCTTGAATTTAATAACAATATTATGCTCATACAAGTGGAACATGATGTGGCGGGGAAAATAAATGTGATGAGAAGTGGTGATGTGATGTCATAGAGGGTGGAAAATGTTAAGTATGAAAGTGAAAAATGAAGAATGGAAAGTGAAAAATGTATAACACAGAAATGAAGACTTGTGGACCTACGAACTGGTGAACACGAATATGAGGAAGGGTAAGGAGTTCAACATTGAGATAGAAAATATGGTTAAGTATTGAAAAAGTTGTTTTTGCAGATCGAAAAGGTGCATTTTGGAGAAGGCGGGCCTTTAGACTTGTAGACCTAGGGAATCAAGGAAACTTTTAATAGGACGTATGCAGCTTTGCATCCGCTTTTGTGAAAATTGACTAATTATTAAAAAGGTGAATAAGGTACACTTTGGGGAACAAAAAGTCAAAAATCCATTTTGGTGAATGTGGGATTGCAGCCCTATGGACTTTTAGACTTAATAAAGTTGATAGATGACATGTAGCTCTGCATCCACATTTTGTAAAAATTACTACGTATAAAAAGGTGAAAGTGCATTGTCGAGGATGTGGAGGTGAGAAGTGAAAAATGTATAACATGTGAATGTAGACGTAAGGATTGTTGGACATACAAACCTATAGAATTGAAAAATTTTCTATGCTGCTTTGCATTGTTTGAAAAATTGCTAACATAGTGTTGGAAGATTTTTTATAAGAGAGAAAATAAAACAAAGGAAAATAAACAAGAATAAAGGATAAGGAAAATCCTATGGGTAGTTATATGAAACAATAAGTTGATCAAGAATATGAATCAACCAGATCTTAGCTAATCTCCCCATTGAGTTAGGAGTTAAGTTCATTTGAATCGATTTTGTTGTCATAATTGGTTTGGTGGATTACACTATCCTCCTCGGATGTCATTACATATATTCTATGAATGTTTTGGTATCTTCACTCCTTCGAGTCATGATATTCCTACATAAGGGATGCATAGTCACCATCTACAACTCACACTGATTCCATGCACTATGTGTCCATTGTAATACCCCTAGGCCAAATCCAATTGAAAATGTAAATATAAATGTACGTAAGTTGGTGAGTTGTTTGACATCATTTTTGTATGCACCTTCCATGGTATAGTGCATGCATGCACTGTGCAGTAAAATGATGAAGTGTGCACATTCCAGGATAACGCACACAACAAACTTATGTGTGTGTGATTTTGAGGCCGGGGAGCCTTTGTGTATATGTTGTGTTTTATAGGCTGGTGAGCCAGTTATTATAAGCTAGAAGGATTATGTTTTGTAATAGGGAAGAGAGCCTAGATGCTAAAGGCCAGTGAGCCTATTTTTGTATATGTCTCATCATTAATATAGAATACATCGTTGAGTGCATATCGACCAAGATAAAAGAGTATGGGGGATTAAACTCCACTAGTTAGGGAAAGGGGGGGGCTAAACGTTAGGGAAAATGGTTAAGCTAGGGAGCTTAAGCAAAAAAAGAATATTATATTAATATTCCTTAAAGTATAAAGTATGGATAATTATTTTATCGTAAGTACTAAGTATGGGGACAAGTGGTCCAAAGTAACTCCCAACATGACATGTGTCAAGTTGGGAACATGCATACATATAGTTTGGACTTAGATAATTTTTCCATTATTCAGTCATCCATTCAATCATTCCATGATCATTCACTCACTCAGTCAGTTGTCCTTTGTACTTTCCTTTCACTGTACCTGAACCTATATCAATACCCATACTTGTTTCTGTATCTGGTTAACTTGGGATTTAGATTGAAGAAGCGGGTTGTCAGGCTCGTGGGATATTGAAGAGGTGGGTTGTTAGGCCCATGAGCAATATCTCAAGGTGAGATAATTGTTGGGAATTTATTTCCGAAGGTGATAAACTATAGCTACAGAACTATGAGACTTTATGTTCGACTTGTTTTTGAAGTCTAGAAAGGAAGTGGGGCAGCTGAGGGATTGTTGAGAAGAGAAGGGGTACACTTCCTGGGGTGGGACAAGCATGTGGGGAATGAGGTACTGTAGGATGTTAGTTTGAGTTGGCACCTATGACGTAGTCTTTCCTGTTGTCTATAATACATCATCCTAGTTAGGAATCCCTTTACCTGGGTGGAGTTTACTCCCATCTCAAGGGTGACCCACTGTTGAGAGTAATCAGTAGTGTGGTTTAAGGCCGGGAGGTTCGCGGAAGGTTTGCACATAGTTGGTGATATTCTTACCAATACAAGTTTCAATTGTGTGATAATTTATATGTTTCATTATTATTTTTGTGTTATATTTATGGGCATTTCATGTCTATGCTGCATGTATATGCTTACTGTCATTTATGTATGAATATGTGCATTTATAGTATGTATTTATCTATTTAAGTTTTATATATAAAGTTTCGTAAGAGTCTCTGTGTGTATATGTTTTTAATTGCATTACATCTCAAAAATTTTATGTTGCATAGTCCATTTGGATGTTGGGGATGTTACAATGTGGTGTGAGATCATAAAAGTGTTTTCTGGAGTAGCATGGCCTGACCTGGGTGGTCAAGGATGTTACATCCATCGTCGCTAGTTGTGTAACATCCACTTAAATTAAATGTGATCCCATGGCTCTATAACCACCTCCTCACCATTTTTTCCTAGAGGGTGGGAATATCCATTCACCCTTGAGGGAATCCACACCTATTTATTCCCCAAATCCCAAAAGAAACCATGTCCCCTCAACTACATTCTTCCAAGAAAATGAATAATTCTTTAAGGCCATCACTTCTTTCTCTAGTCTTAGTAATAAAATCGATCTAGGTTCTCCTATCAAATATCCATAGGGTTATAACTAATCAATTTTAATACACCATTTGATTATATTTCCCTCAACACTCTCATTGTTTCCTCTCAATTAATATCATCCATTATGATTTATAGGGATTTTGTGGAATCTAACTCCATGGTTATTGATCACACCCACATAGGATATGTTTTCAAATAGTTTATGTCCCAAACCCACCCCATGAATGTTATACACCCTATTGGATATTATACATGATTTCAAACCCTCTTCTATGAATTATCATCCTTAAACTACCTACACTTATACCTTTGTTCCATAATCTTGTGTATTTTGCAATAACCCGTACATAAGTCCTTGTATAATGATGTTTTCCTTTATTGTCCCCATAATACCTAGATCTCAAAACATCACCAACCCACATTGTGCCCTTTGTGGGAACCATAATTGCAACTTGTTGTATCTCGTGCTCCCAAACACCATCCAATTATAGGCCATATGGCTGAATCAAAATGACCCACCAGAATATATTTATTACTTCATGTTGCAAGGCCCCTCTGGCTTTCGTATTTTTACTTATCCACAATAAGGATGATGTGGCCTCCTTGAAAAAATTCCTTCTTTGGAAAAATTTTGTTCCCTGGCCTCCTTAAGGGAGTTCCTTGTTTATGAACTTGTCATTCTCTAGCCTTCTTAAGGGAGTGACCTTTTCGGAAACTTGTCATTCACTAGCCTCTTTCAGGGAGTTCCTTCCTTAGGAAATCATTGTTCCTTAGCCTCCTTTAGAGAGTTCCCTTTTGGGAAATTCATATTTCCCCAACCTATTTCAGAGAGTGCCTTCTTAGGGAACTCAATGTTCATTGACCTTCTTCAAGGAGTGCCTTCTTGGGTATCTCATCATTTCCTAGCCTCCTTTAGGGATTTCCTTCCTCAGGAACTCGACGTTCTCTGATATCCTTTAGGGAATGCACTCTTTGTTCCCTTAACTCCTTTAGGAAATGGTTGTTAGGATATTTAAACACTTGGGAGTTAGTTAAACTCATCTTGGTATAATGTGTCTTTATGTAAAGCATGTTTCTTTAGTATCCATTAGTATGTTATAGACATAAAGTGATATGAAGGTTCATAAAATGTTAACAATTTAACAAGAACTCTCTAAAGTTATCTTTTCTTAGAGGTTTATTGAGTAGGTATTTTTAACCCTCGAATAAAAAAGTGGCTCTATGCATAGTACATTTTTTTCCCTTGAATCAAAAAGCGATGCTACCCACATCACCATTTTTTTCATTTAAAATTACAACTTAATTGAAACTATGGCCTAAGCAACCATTACCATTGCATATTAAGAATATGTGTTTCCTCTTAAGAGGTCACAAGTTCAAATCCAGAGGGGGGTAGGGTATGTATACCTTCGTAGACTTTACCAGTCAAATCGTTGGGCGGAGGGGGGTCCCTTGTCCCACAAACAAGGGGGTCTCATACACCAATTTGGTGTGTTGGCTTGGCCATGACCTTAAAAATAGATTATTATTATTATTAAAAATTCAAAATTGTCACTTAAAAATTTATTTGTTAATTAATTTTTATTTTTTGTTAGTGTACATTCACTAAAAATAAATAAATCGAAGAAAAAAACATTCGCAAACAAGTTAAAAAAATAGAAACGAAAATAACAAAATTAAAAAAAATAAAATAAAATTAGTAACAAATTTGTTTTAAAACAAATTAGAAAAAAGACTTTAAAAACAATTGATTTTATCTTAAAAGACCAAGAAAATACAATTTAAAAAAAATAAAAATTCTTAACCCATTTTAAAAAAAGTTTAAAAGAAATACAAAGTAGAAAAAAATGTTTTTTTTTAAAGGATGACGAATAGACAATTAAACAATAAATAAATAAACCTCATAAAAGGAAAATTTAAAAATACCTTGGAAATGCACTTAAAAAAAAAATTAAATGGAGGAAAATAGCACAAAATTCAAAATTATTCATTTAAAAATGTTAATTTAGCCAAAAACAAAAACAAAAACAAAAGATAAAAAAAAAACATATTAAACAATAAAAAATATAACACACTAATAAAACTACAAACAATTGGAAAAATAAAAAATTAACCAAATTAAATAATATATATATATACAAACTGTAATGAAATTTAAAAATTAAAAATAAATAA